>CM060842.1:54560000-54925000 GCA_030762175.1 Metallyticus violacea
ATTTAAAGTCGGCAAAGACCAGAAACTCATGTTGCAAATTTTGTAATATTAAATTGATTTAAAAATAAAAGAATGTCAGTGTGATGGGGCTCCTTCTAGCGATTTTGCTCCCGGTAGTGCCTTTCCATTGTCTAAAACATTATCATTATGTTGGGAAGTAGGAATTTAATAGAATTTGTTTGCACATTCCAACTTGAAGTGCATGCTACGGAAACTACTGGAAGTTTTATAGAAGCAGGGGAATAAGGAAATACTTTCAAACAAACAGGCCGAAAATTAGAAAATGTGGTCGTTTGGGGGGGGGGGGAAATAAAACCTGAAACCAATAACTGTGAGTATTGTCAATGGAATGCTTCTCGAAAGTGAATTTACACCTCAATTTCTTGCAACTGAGAAATGTTTAGCCAGCAACTGACGCACATTTTGACCTTTAAGACGAATGATTACTTGGCCTTCAAGTGATCTTTGGATACAACTTCTTTGAAAAAGGCTACCTCTAGATGGCATATTTGGGAAAAACCAACCAAGAGAAGGCCTCCAAAAGGACGCCACCTCCTTCACTTCATTAACCACACATCAGAAGTATTACTCCCTTCATCCTCCGGTGCGGTTAAGCGCAAGTGGATATCGTAACCCATGCTCCAGTTTACTCTTATCATTCATCTTTTGTTTTCTCGATCCATCCCTTTAAAAATCAGAGCGAGCTGTCGACTAGGCCTTGGTAGAGCTAACATTGGATCTAAGGAGGCTACTGCGCCTCTAAGTATTTCTGGCACTTGCTTATTAATGGCCATATAGTTTTTAGTTCTACTCTGTTATGTCTTGCTTGGGTATAAATTTGTAGAAGTCAAAAGGCCTGTACCACATCATTCTGCAGATTGTAGGGGGGATTTGGGCAAGTAATTTTGAGATAGAAAATATAAGGTCCACGAACAAAAATAATGCAGTTATATAGAAAAATCTGAAACTAGGTTCTGATAAATAAATATTAAAGAAAAATAGGATAAAATTTGTCTTTTAATCCGTTTCACAAGCGTATACATGTCGATTTTCAATATATCATCATCAGCAACATCATTTTCAAAATTCAATGCTACAAAAGCGACCCCACGATTAGTTTTGTTTTCCCCCTGAGCTTTAGCCGATTAACTGGATAGCCAGCCAGCCAGGTCTCGGTGATTAGCGGGTAGTAAAACAATAAAACAAACCAACTATACAATATACAGAACAATTTAAGAGGCTCATTCCTCACTAAATTATTCATCATTCGCTGTAGTTCATTACGGACACTTTCCTGACAAATATTATCTTTGAGTGCAGGTTCGTCTTGTATAGGGCATTTTTTAATTAACCCAAGAGAGAATAATCGCAGGCTGTTAAATCGGAGGATCGAAGGGACCACAAATCCCTGCTAATAACCCTGTCTTGTAGAAACACGTAGTGAATTGCTCTCCTGGAATTAATTCCCAGAGTGAGCAGTGGCAGAGTCCTGTTGGAAAAAATGCATAATCACGCTCCCTGTTGGTTATTTCTCTTAAAAAGGGTTTACTGTGGTATTCACATGAGTAACATAGTCAACTATATGCTAAAAAAATTTATCCCATAATTCTTTCGCTACTGATTTTAGCACATATGAATCTGCATAAAAACATGTCGTGCTGTTGTAAACACACGAGAGACATAATACACTTTATGTATGCTATCGAATTAAGAAATGAACGAACAATACTCCCCGGGAATAATTGCGCTACAACTGCAACAGTCAGCAAGGCCAATAAGTAAGCAAACAGGCCTGTTATCCCTCCATGGCGCGGCAAACGAGCGGGAGCTCACACATGTGGAAAAACCCCGCGCCGCAGGAGAAAACATCACTGATCACGGTATATAATCTCGAACTAATCACATGAGAGTACGGTATTGATCACCGCTTAGCTCATTTATCGTGTTATTAGCTTAGTCTAGAAGGAACTAACATCCTGACTGTGTGGCCTAACGCTAAGGCCATAGATTGCAGTTTCGAAAATTGGTGATTTTGGTCCTATGAAGTATGTTATTTATTATGTTTGTTTTCTATTGAAATATGCTGATATATAAAGAATGATAATAATATTCATCATCAACGAGATTGGACTCGATAACAATGCTCCGCATTGTTATTATGTGGCACCATTTTGAATGGAAACTCTAATAGTCAGTGGCGTACTGATCCGCTAGAAACTTAATGCCATAGACCATAGATTTCCTGTCTCAAATTGCTTAAAACACCTCTACAAACTCTGTAGTTTTAACAGTTCAATATCTTAATTTCTGTTCATTCCTTTGTTTATTTATTTACTTTATGGAAGAGCCTCTTTTCACTAGTCCTGTTGTAACGCGATAGGAAATTTGTCAACAAAGATATGCTACTATTATGTTCAGTTTTCAGCACTGGTAAAGCGAAAATTTTCGATAATGGATTGCGCAAGTAAATAAAACGTATACGAGCTTTTTTATTTTTATTTTATCTCACAGTATAATCTAATTTCATCAGTTAACAGCTGAAGAACCACTGCAATTCGATTAACAGTTCGATCTGCATACAGGTATAACCATTTATTATATTAAAATTAGTAATTCAATATATTACATATTTTTCATTGACATAATTATCTTAAGCATCTGTGTTACATGAGTGTCAATTTATGAGAATAAATTATATCCTTTCATCAGAATATTATTGTGCCATTCATTTGCATGAGCCTTGCTTTGCACAGCGGAACAATTCTGGCAGTAAACAACCGAGCACGCGCCACACAGGTACCTCAAGGCCGGTAAATTGCAGTACAATTGGCTATCGGCAAAGCAGAATAAATACATAGGCACTCTTTCAAATAAAGAGCTAATACTTTTAAGAATAATGAACGGAACTAAATTAGTAGAACATGTATAAATTGTGATCATATCTAGGAGAAATTACAATGTTCACCTTTTGTTGCGAGGTATACGTTGTAACGTTTAAATTAATTTTGATTCACCTGTTTCAACTTTACTTCCAAAGTGTTGACTATTTCTTCTTGTATGTTTTGAAGTTCATATATATTTGTATGGCATCTGCTTATCCTCGCATGGCTACCACCGACCTTCAATGGGCGAACGCAGTCATCCATTGTAGATAGCTTCGATAAGCGAGGCCCAAACAACTGGATGGCAAGATATAAAACTTAAAAGTATATGAATTGAAAACTAGAAACGATTCTTCCATGATTATAAAAGACTACAAACACCTGTGTTGTAGTTATTAGCGTTACACAGTTACTTCAAAACTGGCTAGTATTTGTTAGTGTAAAAGTATTAGCTGATAAAGTATTTGAACAGGTATAGCATTTACACAACATGGATCCGGAAAGCAAACGTGTCTAAAACTATTCAGCACGTATTCCTTGATTTAAGAGAATGAGAGAAGGGTTTATTAAGAGCGTAGTTCAAATTGACAGACAGATAAAGAAAACAAAATTTCAAACGAAAATGATAAGACCTAGAAGAGGGATTATAAATATCAACAACAGAAAGGTAAATGGCAGTGATAAGATTGAAACGGAAATGCTAAAATATGTATTTATTGAGATTAAACAAAGACTCGTTTATTTTTTCAATCTATATTGTAAAAAAAAAAAAAAAAAAAAAAAAAAAAAAAATTGCCGAAGATTGGACAATTGCAGTTATCTATCACATATTTAGAAAGAAAAAGCGAGCTTATACAATACCTACTAAAATGACATAGAGGATATTAAAATTTATTACTGTAACATCACGTAAAATAGCTGAAATTTTGCTACCGTAAGAATAAAGTAAATTTAGACAAGGGAGATCATGTACAGACAATATATTTATCTTGAAGAAACTTATTGAGAAACATCACATACATAATAAAGAAATTTACCTTTTGGTTGCAGATTTTCCATGGTGTACTGTGATCAGAACCCCCCCCTTTTTTTTTAAATATTGAAGTATAAAGAAATTCGAATGATCCAGTTAATAAATATATACGGCTCACCAAAAATTTGTGTTATGGAACAGAATTAAAACAAGAAACAGTAAATCAAGGATTACCTCAAGGTAGCAGTTTATCTGCTATATTATGTAATGGTGCGTTGATGAAGCTATAAGAGAGTGGAAAGATAATTTAGAAATTTTAAAATCTAACTCTGAGAGAGAACTTGGAATGTACACCTTAAGACACTTAAAAAAATAAACAAATAAAAAATAAAAATCTACTGAAACCTGAAAAATCTCTTTTAGTCGACTCCTTATTCATGTACTAAAAATATCCACCTTTTTTATCCAATAAGTTGACTTGCGCGTTATGTATGTTCTAAATAGCCCATACAAGTAAAATGCGCATATATGCGTGAGTGTAACGAACACGACACTGTGCGATAGCAAGTTCGCCCTATTGTGAACCCAGCTTTATGCAAAGTTGTACTAACTGTGGAAGCACACTACTTTTATTATTTATAGAAGATAAAGACAAACATAATCTTAAAATTTCAGGTATAGAAGCTAAAATAATGTTCCTCAAACACGTTGAGCCAATAAAATCAGAAATAATAATAATAATAATAATAATAATAATAATAAATATTGAAAAATTCCATTATTTAAAAATTTAGGTTGTGACTTGCAGAATTAGACATATAGCAAACAAGATGCAGTATAATGACAAAACTTTAAAACGAACTTAATGAACAAAGTAAACAAAAATTATAATAAATTTTGATGGTCGTACCAACATATCTATATATTAGGGAAACGTGGACTATGACAAACAAAAATATATTATCACTACAAGTGTTAGAAATTAACATTTTGGGATATACTGCAGACTACAGTATAGAAGAAGGAACGCAGATATCCGAAAATAATTAAATACTTAAAGTTTAAATAAAATAATCAAAGAATAAGAGAAGCTTCTGGAAAAAGCATGTGAAAAATATGTTCCAAGAACAGTAATGCGTTCTATAGAGGTTGGAAGTAATCTTCGGTAATCCGAAGAGTCAGGAGAAATGGTGGGAAGACCAGCCTTACAGTCCTAACGCATGTTGCGAAGAAGAAGAGCATTTCCCCTACGAATATAGAAATCAAAAGCGTTTAAAGAGAATTGGCAAATATTCTTTTGTTTGAGGGAAAACCCACCGATAGAAACGAAATCAGGAACATAACTCAGCGTTTAATGTACTTGGTTAATAAACAGTCCTAAACATCTTTATTTATTTAATATATTCATGTTCACCACTGCCATAGGCTCATTTGATCCTGAGATGATAACCGTGGGACCATGAACTGTATATTTAAATTATAAATAATTATCTGTTTGTTGCTTTGTTGGTACTTTTCCAATCTCTCTCCATTTCTGTTTATGTTTCCAGAGAGAAAAAAGAAATAAGCCCGTAGTCCTTCAGTAGTTAAGGTCACGACGGTTGCGCCAAATAACTGGAACATTAATAGCCTACCTAAGGGGCTTTTTGTATACGGCCTCCTCCTCTGAAGTGAGTTAGTACCAGAAGAATTATTTTCACGGTCACGACGGAGTATTCTTTTGTCCCCTAAAAGACAGCATGAACTGGAGTGGTATCTACAGTATAAATTATTCTCGTCCAAGGTTGACGGAAATTGCCCTGGTCTACTTCCTCCCTTTTGTTTCTACAACGACAATGAGGTATTAGAGACATGGCACATCATATCCTTATTTGGGAACTAAGGCCGAAGAGCAGGGTCTGTTACACAAGTGTATGAACTTGTAACTTGTAGTTATTAGTAAAATTCTGTTCCACAAAGATTTCTGCTACTCTTGTACTTTACCCACTGCATACTTACAAGTGTACAAGTAATTTTTCGTTGTTCTGTTCCATAGAAGTATTAGTACAAGTCGGGCACTGGTAATTTGTATAATTTTCTCTAAAGAGTATTGGTAACTTCAAATACTAGCACAAATATTATATTTTTAATGATTTTGGGAGTCAGTTGACCCAAACGTGCTACGTATTAGCGAAAGTAATGATAGCGATGAATAGGAACATGTGTAAAGAAAGAAAAATAAGTATTTGTGTACAATGATAAAATTAGGCATGTGAAATTAAAATACGATTTATGACTGATATTGACGTTTTATGTTTCAAACGCATATTTCAGACCAGCTAATGTATTTTTAAGGTTCTTGTACATGCCACAAAAATAATTTATTTTCATTTTTCATTCTCTTTTAAAATAATCTCTATTTACACAACTTTACACAGTTTTTGGTTGCTTATAATGAGAACGTGATTGTCAATTACATAAAAATAAATAAACTCAAATGAACAAATGGAACAATAAAATAAATGACGGAGAGCAATCGGGAAGGCCGATTCTTCTGCCATCTCTTGACGATTGAATTTGATGGTTCTAAATGTCATCTGAAAGTGGATTATTACGCTTGAATATCCCTAAATGTATAATAAGGTATATAAATTATCGTTCTATCTGAGCAAAAATACAAGACCCATTTAGTAGGAATGACAATAATGATAAAACTTCCTAAGGAGTGGGCATAACCTAATTCAAGGTATGCAACGTATGGCAAACAGCTGTTCCTCCATCTTGCTCTTATATGACGTTACTTGTAACTTTATAATAATGCTTTACATGTGTTGTACTTCTTTCGTAGAACAGAAAGTTACAAGACCACACTTTGCTAGGACTTGTACTAATATACCTGTATTTATTAGTCCATACTTTTGTGGAATAGGGCCCTGGTGTCTATAAATTACGCAGTCGCCCAAAAAACTCCCAACAAAAGAAGTCGCTGCTTGATCCAAGAACAGGTAGTTATAAATATGTTAAATTTAAACCGATTTGATAAACAAATATTATTATACGCGAGAAGAACAATCAGGTTAAGTAACCCACTTCTCTACAGGCAATTTAATTATTTATCACGTCTTCAAAGAAATGTAAGTTATTTAGTTTAATTAATTTACAAGAATTAATAATGTGTTATATGATACAATAATGCACTAACTTTACATGAATGGTGGAAAGAGAGTTTGATATCTGTTTTAGTATCGTTCTCGAAATCTAAATTGCATAACTTGTTATTAAAATGCTAGCTAATGTGAACTAGGTATTAAGTAGATCAACTTTGCATGATTGTAGATGTCCTCAGTTATGAATGTCATACTCAAAACATACTTCAGATACTTCACATCTGCAGAGTATTCTTTATTGAGCCTATGAAAGTAACTTACAAACTTCCCATGTCTGGTAATAATTGTCTTCTTTTCTATTTATGGACAGGCGTTAGCTCGTTTACACATCAAGATGCCTATCTTGTCATCTAGTCAATGGACGGCCGGTGTTTCTCTTACCTTTTAATTGAGTAATATTTTGGGAAGTGTGTCATGTACCGTTCTTTATACGTATATGTGTTATTAAGTCTATCAGTTAAGTTAAACTCATCTAAAGTCTCTATTATATTTACATTTCATTTGCATGCCTTTTCTTGTTTTACCTTTTAGTGCACGTCGAATGGTACCGCACATTCTATTATTTAAACTTATTAATTTTATATTAATATCTTCATTTCTGCAATGAGACATACTATACTATAAATAATTAAAATATCAACTTGTTCCCTAATCTATCCATTTTAAGTGTTTTTTTTCTCAAAAGGCCATAGTGTTAATTTTCATTTTATATGGGTCAACGGCTTCATTTAATTCGTTGCTTGTCATTTACAGTTGGTCTTCAGTTTCCCCAAACAAGACCTGATCTCTACAAATAAAAAGGGTATAAATAATATTTCCTACTTTAAAATGTTTAGTTAATATATTTTAACATTGCCGAATAACACCATCAACGAAAATATTGAATAAAGAAGGCAATAACTTGTTTAACTCCTTGGTTTGTATATACTCTATTTCTAACGAGTATTTCTTCTTCGTCAGTAACAATGTTAGTTTTAAAATAAAGGCTTTGATAGCTTGTATCTAGTATAAGAATCCTCTTTGTATGTATCTAAGTTTATTTTGAATCCAGCGTTTGCTCAAAACATCTTGATGCACACAGACACAATGGAGGAGCAAAGGTTCCACAAATTTGTGCTAAAGCGTCTTCCTTAACGAAGAATTGAGGCTCTTTGTGGGTCTACCATCAACTGAGAATCCGTTTGGTGTCTTTCATTGCTAGAAAACTGAAGGGATGTGAAATGTTTTTTGTTCAGTATGATCTCAAGTACGAAGGTTAACTGAAAACAAGTAAAAATGGAGTTTGCATAAAGTCCAGTGTAGAGGTTTCTGTGTTAAATAGAATTCAAAGATATACAATTTTCGCAAGGAAAATTAAGATGACATACTTTTATACAAAGACGTTTTACTTTTGTTTATAGGAATAAATGACTTCGCGACCTCCGAAATTTTCTCATACCTGTGTACCTAATGACACATTTCTAAATTGTGTTAACACTTTCAAGATAAATACACACTTCAAATTTATCTAAGAAACACAGCATTTTTCTTAAATTTTCTAATAATTATGGATAAACTCTCATCATGCAAGTTGTATAAACATTGATAATACATCACAGTAGTTCATAAAAGAAAAATGCAATATTTTTAAGGAAAATAACACAGTTTTGTAATTTTAAAGATACTAGCAGATCAGAAAAATATCTAAAAGCATCCTTTTTATAAATTTCCCATGATGCTTATTTCATAAATAATTTGTATCCCCACCTCTTCAATGAGTGCTGCTTGACCTTATTAGCACTGAAGAAATGTAATGAAATATTTCATCTTGTTCACTATTCTGTCAGATCCAGAGTCTTGATGTATTCAATATCCTCTAAAAACACAGATGATCGATCGGATTTAGATTTGGGAACTGAGTAGGCCACTATATGCATACACTGCATCATGTGGTTTTGCATTATCATGGATGTAAAGGGATTGAAGGCCATACGCTTCAGCATTAGGAGGACCATAGGCTGCTGCAAAACATCTTCAATGGATCAGTTTGCATTCCACGGATCAGAACGAAAACTTTTCCTATTGTTTTTCTACTTGCCATTGTTCCTTTGTAGACCATGATGACTGATCCTTTCAATCTGTGGACTTCCTGTATATGCCTCAGTCTTCCTGGGTTACCTGCGCATTCTCCTGGAATCTGGATGCAGACCCAAGAATGATCACTTGTGAAAAGAATATGACTCTACACCATGCGCCACGACGTGACCGATATCCACATGCGAATTGCTTGCCAACGGGAATTAAATGCTGTTTAGCAGCTTGGGTTGAAACTGTTATATAAATTGTGAACATTCTGCAGGCTACTTCTTAACATGGCACTAGCTGAACTTTCTCTCAGAACCTTTAGGTACAAAAATGTAATATAATAAAATCCTTAGTTTACCTGGATGCTATCCTTCTGGATAGCCAAAATCTTGATAACGTCTTCACCACTTCTTTCGGCATTCAGAGCCCTAGTGGCATCAGCTGCGTTCCACAATTTATAATTATTCCAATTTTAGTAAATGATACAGTTGAGCATTAATTTCATTTATTATAAATGTCTCTCACCCTCAATCTTGTCATTGCTAAACTTCCATATTAAAAACCCACTTATTTGCTCACTCACAATGTAACAATTTAAATAAACATAAGAAACAATAACTACTGGCTGCTAAGGTAATTAGTATATATATATGTATATATAAATTAACAACGCAATCATGTTTACTTTCCACTAATAGTTTGTTTTCATGTATCAAGAATTTAATTTAAAATGCGCAATTTTTATGTGTTTATTTATTCCTTGACATCAGCTATTTACAACTTTCCTTTTAATCTTTTCATCTGTATGTTGTTTTCTGCAAAGCTAATAAGATACAATCATAGTATGTGACACTAAATGGAACTGCTCAAGGACAACGGCTTCGCATACTAAGAAGCGATATATTATTAGTATAGGTAGTTTCCGTTTTACATGGGTGGACATTATTTATTGTCCTTATCACAAGAGGGTTGGAAGTAATCTCCACAGCAACGGAAGTTGTTTTTCTAGCTTTAATAGCTTACAAGTTATATTATGTGGATGAGAAAATTTAAAAAATTGAAAAGGACGGGCTCCATGCTGTTATTAAGTATATTATTAAATATGTGCATATGTAGGTTTAATACCAAAATGCATTTATGAAGATACAGTTAACATACTTAGCAAAGATACTACATCTAACTAAACAGTAACGATTTGGTCTCGAGAGTTTGTACGTTACGGAACGATTTGCAAGCTGCAAAAAGTGCCGGTAGATAATAAAACTGCGTGACCTGTTTGTGATAAAATCAAAGTGACTATTTGGAACTTTATTAGGTGTCAGAAAGAGGGAATCAAGAATTGACATTGGACAAAAGCGAGAGTGAGATTCATCTCTTCACAAACAAATTTACCCTGCTTAAAAATTCCAACATGTTTTCTGGATAGTTTTATTACAGTCGATGAAAACTTGGCTTTAGCACTTCTACCTTCAAAGCGAGGAATGGTGACATCGAGAATATCCAACATCTCGCAAGTTTTAAGTACATTTGTCTGCATACAAGATAATAGCTAATATATTTTGGAATTCTGGGGGAATTTTAATGCTTGATTAACTGAAACGTGGCCATAAAATCAAGGGCCAGAATTACACGTCATTAATTACCAAACATTGCAATTGTATTAAAAAAAAGAGGAAAACTATTGCGTGGAATGTTCTTTCAACAAGATAGTGTTCCGACGCACAGGAACCTTGTTTCCTCGATATAATTCATGCTGGTGGTTTCAAACTGATGGCACATCTACCATACCCACCCGTCCTAGCATCGCTACTTTTTCAGTATTTCCATATCCGAATGCTCTTACTCGGAATTTTTTCTGTGTTCAAGATATCGGTTTTTATCAAGAGTGGTGTTTCTGTAATAGAACATAGGCGAGATTTCTTCAAGTGCATGGTAATTATGTTGAAAAACACTTTTTTTATACGCTAAGGACAAGTAAAGGTTATACAAACCATGTAATTGAACTGTTTTTATCAAATGTGGTCTCAAAATCTTTATAAAGGCAAGTTTATCCTTTGCTTAGCATTATTTCATTTTAACAAAAAGTTGTAAAATGGTAAAAAAATGTTAAACGTAATATCAACTTCGCCATTATACTTTATTTTTTGTTTTGTTCCTAGCAGAATGTAAACTTTCAAATAATAAATGTACAGAATAATTAAATATAAATACTACTGAATTTTATTTTGGAAAAAAAAAATAAACGATTTAAGAGTATGCTGCCCTTATCTCGAGTGTCCTGTGCCAAATTTTCCTTGACATTTCGCGCAAACTCAGCTATGTTGGATAATTCCGAGAAACCTGTTCTTAGTTAATAATATAATTGGCCAATTGTGAAGTGTGTGATTTAAAACAAAGGTAGTACTTGATGAAGTTAGTTTAAACTTAAATATAAATAATGAGTATGGAGTTCATATATCTAGTCTTTTTTATCAAAATTATATAGTACAAATAATATGGCTACTGTTTTCCATGATGCATTTAGTTCAATCAGCTCTTTTTATATTTTATGTATGACTGAATGAAAATTATTATATATTTCTTTAGAAATTTAATTTAATGCACTAGATTTTTAATTATTTTTGGTGCTAAAATGTAATGTGTTTGACGACGCTTGAAATGCCATGCAGCATTAAGGTTTTCAAGCATTAGTAAATGAATATAGATAATAAGTTTGACTTATATGCACAATGTTGTATATACTTTATTGAAAGATACGGATAAATAAATCCTAGATTTGCGTATATCTTGTTATATTATATTAGATATGCTTTATATATGGTAAATAATTTACAAATTCAGTTTAGTTTTTTTGTTGCAATTTTGGAAGACAAGGCATTTATTCTTTTGCACATTTTCTGATAATATCTTGGTTATCTAGGTATTCTTAAGATACTGATATCACACTTTCTCTATTAAATAATATTCATTAATTCATTAAGGGTTATTATTTTATTCTGAATGGCATTCACAAGAACTACTTAGATCTACATTACACCCTACGAGATGAAAGTCTCAACCTTAAAATGAAAATAATAGAATGTTATTAATATATATTTAAGACAGTGCTAATTTCTAATTAATTATAACATTGGTAACCATATTTTAATAGTGCCTGCAAAATGTTGAAGTTCTGTCAAAACTAGCTTCTTCAGTGTTAGGAACATCGATTGCCAATCTGCTCTACTCAGAAAGTTGTCTCTTCATTTTCTCGATAAGGGTAATAGGAAAGTTACATATACAAGTATCCCATAAATTTAATTGCGCATTCGGCCTATTACTTTCCAATTAGAATATGAAATACGTGAAAAAATCACTATGATATGCATTACTACAAACATTACAGCTGAGGCTCATCATCTTCTTTTTCCTCTTCTTGTAATTACATTCCAAGGTATAGGTCTATGACCCGTTCCCAATCTAATGTTAGCTCCAACGTCCCAGATTTCTTGTTCCCTTAGGCAGGCTAACAAAATAATGCCAGCTTTGGGAATCCTAGTATCCTCATGACACGATCTTCCCACTGCTTCTGATAAGTTCACTGTATTTAATCCTCCCAAATGAGTTTAATCATGCTGATTTCTAATTTTATCTCTTCTAGCCTTTCCAATTAGAGAGCCGTTAAAAATACACTTGTGCTATCTCTAAACACCATGCATCTTGCCTTCTTGTTTCACTCTCACATTTCAAATTGTTATGTTTCATTTCACTTTCACGTCCTCCCCAATATCTCTCGTTACAACATTGCCTTTATTTGTGTTTTCCAAGTGAGCAATGCTTAACTTACATTCCAAACTAATGGAGGGGGGGGGGAAGGCTAGGCACTAAATTTAGGAGGTCACAGGTTCAAAACCTTTGGGATCTCTAATGTTAAGGGTGCTTCTTTTCCCCCATGGTTTTCCCTGGTCTTTACTTTCCACGAACCTTCTGCTCTCATATTTCATATAATTTAATTTAATATTGCAGAGTCGAAAGTTCTAGAGCAAGGTGGGGCTATGCGGTGTGACGGTAGCATGTGCATAAAAGCAGTCCTCTTGAATGACTTGGGCTCTTTAGAGGGGGGGGGGGCCTTCAAGTGACGGGGTGTTCTATCCCGTATATGTCCATCCTTAACCGCCTGTGGGTTCTGGCCTCTCCCTAATCTCATTCCTTCCTCCACGAGGTGTCTCCCCCGTAGGCACAAACGGTTAGTCTTTGAACAAAGCTGAAGTACCGAAATATCCTCCTTTGATCCTAGCAATCCAATCAAACTTACATTTAAGATATTAAGTGATAATCGGTTTTATTATTCTGTCCTCCACTATTGTTTTTAAATAGAGGGTCGTGGGACTTCCCACAAGTGAAAGTGTGTCATAGAGACCGCTGTATGTTTTGTATTTTAATACGCATCATTTCTTATTTTTCACAATTTATGAATGTATACATTTCGTTGCTAAATAAACTGTGTTTATTTACATTCTTTGATTTAACATAATTTAATAATGATGCAATAATTTAACACAGTTTCCCGTAAATTCATTATTTAAAATTAAATAGTTGTTTGTTTTAATAGGAAAATAAATAAATTAGTATTACCAGACAAACATTTCTTTCTGAAAATTAAAGAAAAATCTGTAAAGAATTGAATTCATTTTTAGAACTAGGCTCAGTGGACATAATTAGAATACAATTAAAATGCCAAATGTCACATTTTCGGCCACTGGTGATATAATTGATAAGCATATTTTCTATGCTTTTGCCATAAGTCTTGTTAACTGTGTAGATAGTATCAATATTCAATAACCTAAGGTTAAAGCTTTACTTAGCGGAAAAACAGGGATAATGTCAGCTCGAGCATTCTGCAAAAAATTGCCTTTATTAGCCTTGTAATGAGTGCAACGTGACTATAAAATAAACAGCTCACACCATCGCATATGACATCAATAAAGATTTCTTGCAGCAATTAACGTGTGAGTGAGTCTCACATTGAGATCGCTTTCAAAATTCCAGTTAGAAGAATTAAAATGGTAGATTTTCAAAGGTTTGTTTTTCTTTAAACCCGCAGTTAGATATTAGGATTATACATTTATTACATTAATAAGTTGAATTTTCAGTCAATCAACCGATACTTTTTTTTTAAAAAAATATTTTTTTTTTAATTTAAAGACGAAAATGCTACTTTTCTACTCCATTGTGAATTTGTATTGAATTTTGTATTCTTATATTCAATACTGTTAAGAAATTCAAAATACAAAAGAGGTAAACTTATTAACAAATAAATTATGCATGAAGAAAATGGTAGATAGAATAACATTGATTTAATGGAATGACCATTTTGTCAAGTTCACTTTTTATTTGAAATGCACTGTACTGTTTCTTTAATTTAAATGTAGGAATTGGTAGTTCTTTTAGATATATGTAATATTCATAAAGATATATGAGCGAGTTCAAATGCCAACTCACGAGCCGGTCAAACATTGGAGTTCCGCACGCGGACGGTAGAGGGAAGTAGCACAGTGCATTTTTGAAATCCGCACACTGAGAGAATCGGCGAACTTCATTACGCTGAATGATGAAGATAAAAATGGGGGCGAGGGAATGATGGCGCAATAGCGAAATGAATGGCAGGGGTACTCGAAGAAAACCTACCCAATCACCGTCCGCCACAAATCTTATTTGCGATCACTATAATCGAACAGAGTCACCTTGGTCAGAACCACAAATAGAAACATAAAATCAGTGTGTAATTTTAAAGCAGAGAAAACTTTTCAGCAATAGGGACAAATTAAACTTAAACGTTTCGTACAGCTTCATCAGAATCACTTTACTGGTCAGTTAAAAATGTTTCTCGTGTTAGAGTTTTAGATTATTTCTAGGCGTGTATTCGACACTAAGAGAATAAAGCAAGTAAACTATAGAACAGGCTTGGAAACAGATTCGGATAGCAAAATGTCAAGATCAGGGCTGGGACATGAACCAGGGACTTTGGGTTACCCTGCCGATTCACTTTTGTCCATCCTGGTGGTGCTTACCATACTTGCCTCCTAAATCCAAGATCGCGCCAGGACCGATGGCTTTTTTCGGGAGTAAAACTGCAAAGTATGGTTTTACGGCATGAAAAAGACCCTCATGCCTGAAAGAAGAGGCCTCTGAGCAAATTTTTTCGGCTGTTTTACGCCCTGAAATGAATGGGACGCTGATGACCTGATGTTAAAGAGCATCAGTAAATAAACCAAATGAACAAAATCAACCAACGCACTTCTATCTGAGCTACAGTGTCTACCCAATCATAGTCCCCTTATCTGAGTCTGTATACCCCGAAGACCTCTAATGTTATCTCATTTTATTCCTAAGAGGGGACTCAAAATCTTCGAACATGGTTCAGTCTTCCTGGTTAACTACACTATCATGGTTTATTTATATGGAAAATAACATTATATTCAAATTCATTAAACTTGAAAGAAGCATTCTATGATATAAAATATGAATTGAAAATTTTGGTATTTTTTATTTTATTAATATATCCCATTTGCAATACCGTTATTGCAAATAAGACTTTTGTTAAATTTTAAGGGAAGTTTGTGGGCAAAAATTTGAATTTTTCGATATTTTTCAAAAAATTAATTATAATAAATTTTCGACTTTTTTAATTATGTGATGTATTTGTTCTGAAGTAGTAGTTTTTATGATTTAAAACACAATCTGCCGAGATTTAAAAAGCCCTTATTTAGACACCATACATTCAACATTATTTAGCTTTGGAACCAGTTGAGCAAGAAGATTCTGTTTTTTACTATTCGCTAGAAGAAATGTTGTTTTTATTGTTGGCTATCGTGGTTATAAACATTCTAATCAAATCCTGAATATGGTGCAGGAATGAGTGAGTTTTATTTTATTTTATTTTTTTTTACATGTGGGTACCTCTAGAGGAAAAAACTAGGTCATCAATTGCCTTGAAATTTTCAGCGATATTTCAAGATATAACAATAATCAGAATTATTAAGAAACATTTCTTAACCTGTAATTATACAAAATTTTGTATAACTCTTACCGCCACCGGTGGCCGAGGTCGTTAAGGTGCGGGTTTGTTTGCGGGAGGTCTAAGGTTCGAATCCCGCCAGGACTGCCCTCTCTGGCTGAGGTTTTCCTTAGTCCTCATAACTGGCAAATGCCAGGGAGTACCCTAAACTTAGATCTGGAACGTTGGAACGTTTCCTTCGTTAAAAATAAATCCTTTCCCAATACGTCATTTCATCTCATGTATCATCAGTGTCCACCGCCTGTGGTACCTTTGTAGCAGAAACGGGCATTAAACACAATTTATTTGTATAGCCTTTGTATGGCTGCATATAAAAAATCCTAATTCTTGTTACAATGTTTAAATGCTATTAATTTTGCTTCAGTACATAGGTAAAGTGTGTCAAAATATTTTTTTTTTTTAATTTAAACGTTGAAGTCATGATGGTTTTGCCACAGAAGGAACATTAACTAAGCTAACTTAATATTGATAAGATAAGGCCTTCATACTTCCCTTAAGAAGTTGGATTGATAAAGGTTTGGCAGCTAAAATGTAATTTGACATGGGAAAGTTTCATATTTTCTAAACGTATAACATAATGGAAACTTCAGATACATTCAGTAAATTATGAAGCACATTTGAAAAGTTTAATTTTAAAAAGTTTCTTGTTTTGCTAAAATTTTACATATTTAAACGGATTAATAATTAATGTTACGTAAGTACCTAATACCGCAAATTCCTGGAAGGGAAAAGTTTAATGACCACAATAAAAGTAATAAAAGCAATTTTATTTACAAATAGCATACTTAATTCAATTTCCTGCTCTACTCATGCCCAAGAAATGCCTCATCTAGCAATCGTCTTGCGGCAGTTTTGGAATATTTCGCCTGACAAAATTTTCCCATTTAAACTTACCTATAACGTCAACGTGCAAAGTGGAATGATTCCGAATCGCCGGAGCTAAGAGCACTTGATACCAGAAAGACCTGTTATGCAAAAGTGGTTCAGTTTTTATTACTTTATCTAGCATTAGGTATTATTAATATAACGGTAAGGACATTTACCTGACGCAACGTTGGTATTTACCTAGGTCAGTTGCACGAAATGCATTTTACTCTAGCGGTTTTCTGTGGGATAGAAATCCTCAGGTGTCGACACATGGCTGGAGTATTATTATTATTATTATTATTGTTATTATTATTATTATTATTATTATTATTATTAGTAGTAGTAGTAGTAGCGGTAGTGTAGTAGTAGTACTAGTTAAAATAATAATAATAATAATAATAATAATAATAATAATAATAATAATAATAATAATAATAATAATAATAATTCACTAAAGTTTTCCACTGAGTTAGTTATGTCATCATCTACTTCTGCCCTATCCGTCTCTTATTATCAAGCATGTTTTTACTCCAACTTCAGGTTTTGCATTTCTTCTTGGGTCCCCTCTGTTGCAATCTTTTTTCACTCATTTTATATTATATTTACCTATTTATATCTAACGCTTATCTTTTCGCTCTATAATATAGCTCGAGGATAAAAATTTACCTTCTAGATTTATTTGCACATATATGATAGAATCTTATGTGATTTTATTTTCATATTTTAATGTATATAAACTCTATTAATGCCTATTAATGCCTAAATGTATATCACATATGGGTTAAGGTGGATTACTTAAAAAATGGCTTGATATAAATCATTTTGACTTAATAATTTGTGTATGCTTATCGTCCCGATTACCTAGATGCCAGGTTGAACTTATACCGTTCCTCTTCTGTTTTATTTTCATTTGCGGAAAACGAAAGATAATAAGGAGAAAAATGAGAATGGTATCAGATATGATTTAACAACAAAATAAGCTTAGAGATAATTTCAAAGTACATGAGTTCGATGAACAGATACAGGGTGAACTTTTCAGATGTAAATGGTTGAAAATTAGAGGTGAAAACTCAGAAATAAATTCCAGGCTCAAACTTGGATATTTTAGCATTTGCATGTCAGTTCAAGTATAAAAAATCTGGTTTTATGCGCGTGAAAAATGTTTGCCAAAAAATTAAAAAAAAAAAAAAATTAAGGGATGCCGCACAATTGCATACTTAATATGGTATAAATTATGACTTTGTACAATTATTTAGTAGTAGTAATTGATATATGATGAAATTAATAGAGCAATACAAATATTGTGGTTAAATATACATTTTATTAAACTTTTTTATACTTTGATACCAAAAATGAAGAAAGAAAGTTTAATAAAGTTAAATATTTAGAGTAAACTTAAGAACCCAGCAGTACAGGTTCAACAAAGAAAAAGTATATAGGAATAATTGGCATGCTGAATTAGATGTTAAGGAAAGAAGGTTTTATATGAAAATATTGGGACAGAACTTTGGATGTTAAATAGACGAGATGTAAACAATTATTAACTACAGAAATGGTTTTTAGCAGCAAAGGAAGCAAAATTTAATAACATTAAAACTATAGAGTAGAAAAAATGTTCTTGACACAATGAAAAATAAAGAATAACATAATTTGAACATATAAAAATGACATCGGATAAAACGCCCGAGAACAAAAGTGTGTTAAGTGGAAAAGAGACGAGAAAATGAAGCAATAGATAGTGTAAAAAAGAGCATGGCCAACTAGGAACTGGTTGAAGAAATTAAAGACAGTTATTTTAGAGAAAACATTCTTGCGTTGAAGGAAAGCTACTGCATTGCTATGAAAAAGTAAACTTTTGTTCACTGGGTTAGTAAGTAAATTTACGAACTGATATCAAACTTGATAGATCAGGCATTTGCGTAATACTTTTGGATTAACTTTTTTTTTAAATATTAGTAATTTTGAGTATGTGAAAAAAAAACAGAGCACATAAAGTACCTAGTTATATTAAATTATATCTACAACATTAGCAGTATTTTCTTAGTTTTACCAAAACTTACGTATTTTTTTGTCGACATTAAAATGAAATAAAAAATTTTCAGCAATAATGAGCCCTGCTACACACCGACAATCAAATTTTAAAATAAACTATAAATACTGCAAAGGGTGTATTTTTCTTTTTAACATTTTGTGAATAAAACACTTGTATAACAATAAAGAAATTGCGGAAATTTGGAAAATGTAGCACATATTCTGTCTGAATGCTCAGGAACAAGTGAATGGAGACAACAAGCGATGCATGGTAAATGGTTGAAGCAAAGAAAAATTTTGGTGACCAAAGACAAATTACGAACCTTGGGGAATATTTGTATAGAGTTAAAAACAAATGGTTTTGGTCAGTGAGGAGATAGGATCTGTGAGTTTGACTGTGCTTGCCTTGGGAAATTGTTTGGTGTAGTATTGTGAATAAAAATTAGTGTATAATTATTAAAATTTTATGTTGAAATGAGTTAAAATATTGGCCTGAATAAAACCTGGATTAGAACCAGGCCTTATTGTAATTTTTGTACACATAAAATTAAATAAATAAAGGGATTCATATTAGTTTTAATAGCGTCTTTAGATATCTTAAAGCAGTCACTTTATGTTCTGTAAAAATATTAATAATAAGAAATAAACAATAAAATCAAAGAACAAATCGTACACTATTAACATATACATTAAAACAATTTCTAATTAAATATCCTTATTTTTAACCTTCTCTAAAAGTTGCTCATATTACGTCTCTCATATGGGTGAATGATCGATAAATTTTTCGGGACGTAAAAATCTCAAGCACGATTCCTCTGGGAGGGAATTAAAGCCGAATTTACAGCACGTTAAAGTGCTGCATATTTGAAAAAAGAGACCCCTAGACAAAATGACCAGCCATTTATGTTCAAGTGACATCTTAGCGTCACGCTAGATGCCATTTGAAGCAATAGGTGCTAAATGTAACTAAATTCAAATGTCGCATATGCTCCGTTAGGAACCGGAATAGGCCTAAGCATTGTTACTCTATGCATATACTTTAAACATGTCTCAGCAGCTGAACTTTTGTCCGAATTGGAAGTTTCCCTGCAAGTATTTTCTTCCTTACGTAAGTGTATTCGATCAAAAATACTGCCATTTTTGAGAGGTAGGCTTTTGCGGCCGAAGTTTTTTCAGCTTATACTGTGTGAAACTCAGTGATAATACAGAGAAACTTTCGAGCAGGTGACGCGAAAATCACAGGAATTTTTCTAAGTCCAAAGGAGATACCGTGCGCATGCGTTCGCAGACGTCAGCAGCAGACGGACTGAAAGACATCCAGTCTTGTAATGCAGCCAACTGTTGCAGGAACACCTCATACATATGTGCAACATATGTATGCAAGACCATTTTTTTAATAGTGTTTAACGCCCATTTTTTACTACTGAGGCACCACAGGCGGTGGACACTGGTGACACATGAGATGAAATGATATATTGGGAAAGGATTTATTTTTAAGCAAGAAAATGTTCCAGGCCTAAGTTTAGGGTACCTCCCGGTATTTGCCACTTATGAGAACCGAAAAAAAAAAAAAATAAATGAAAAAACCCCAGTCAGGGAGGACGGTCCTGGAGGGATTGAAACTTGGCGTTACAAGCAGGGCTGAAAGCACTAGTTCTAGTGGGATCATGGAATTGTGGAACCTGGAAACTCTTGCTGCTAGCAACGCCCGAGCGACTGGCCAGTGTAATGAGGATATTGTTAGGCGGGTGAAATATTGTAACGGTGGAAATGTGCTCTTAATCCAATTCGCAACTAATTCAACGAGTAAATCATTGTAATTGTAACAAATCTTCTTTACCTCGGGCAGGATAAAAAAAAAAAATATATATATATTGCGGGATTGGAAACTACTATTTTCATAACTATAACATGACGGTCTAACCGCCTCAGCTATCGGCCACTGCTTGCGAAACCTTATTATCTAGCTATAACTTCGGCTCTCTCCACTGTCGCTCGGGACGATTCCATGATTCCACTTGCAGCCTAGTGCTTTCAGCCCTGCCTGTAACGACAAATGGACTTGAATCCCAGACCTCCCGCTCACGAGACCTCGGCCACCTGTGGCGGTCACAAGAGCATCTGAAAGCAATTAAGGAGAGGGCAGTTTTTGAACATCCCTGGTCATATTTCTTTGTTACCTTTATTTCTTGCCCGAGTAAAATGTTTGTGTCCCACGGTTTATTCTTCTGGGCAAAGCAAAGTCGGAAAGTCAAGCGTAGTGTTGTTAATACCGATATGGATCGCTTTATTAGTAAAGTGGATCTAACGCTGATGTGCCTAAGTCTGTTTACAATTTTTATTTTATGAGGGTCTGTTGAGGACAGCAATGATCTACAATGCCGTCCTCTGTCCCATTAAGAGAGGGGACCAAACGTACCCCGAATTTTGTTGCAGGTAAGTGGTTAGTATAATAAAATAGGGAACATAATTATGAATATAATTAGAATATTTGTTTAAATTTTATTTATCGTGTAATAAAATAGAGAAAAAATTAGTTATGCATTTAACGTATAATACATATTTATTTTATTTTTATAGGACCGGTCCGTGTACAGAAGTACGTGGTTCGAGCGGGCAAAGTTGCTGCTCTCCCACTGTTTTGCACAAAACAGTCTTATGAGCTGACATTGTTGAAAGCTCTCTAGGCAGCAAATGCATCAGCTCTAGGATTGGTAGGTCCGACTGGTTCTGTTACTGCCGTAAAGTATGTATGCTATCTATAGACAAAATACATGTCAAGGGGAAAAATTAGAGAACCGGGCCACGTCGTTCAGATCGACGTAAAATAGAACGATGCGTTCATCGCGGCCGAACCGTAGAGGGCAACTGGATTCTTGGGATAATCGACTTGGTGACAAATTTAAGTAAGGACGGGGATTTGTCCCAATAACACCGCTGTTCAATTTAATTGAGAAGCACGTAGAGTTTACCAGCACGGTCCATACAGATACCTGGGGAGATTATTCTGGGCTACTGGTTGACGGGTTTGCATCTCATTTGACTGCCAACCACTCAGTGCATTTTGTGAACCCCGTGACAAAATGTCACAGGAATAACATTGACTCCCGCTGAAGAACTCTACGTCATCCTCTGTCTAGGGGCGGCATTAGGGGGACAGAATGAATATGCACATTTGTGAATTTTTGTGGCATCAGGACTGCAAAAACAGATCAGCAGAACCTTTTCAAGAACTGATGGAAAACATTCGGCTTGTGTATCCAGTAACTTAAACGATAAGTGCATTTTAGATTACTTTAGTTCTAGGTGTTTTATTAGTGCTTTGATTGATTGATTTATTTATGGACGCTCTTTAACATCTCAGGTCATCAGCGTCCCATTCAACTCAGGGCGTGAAACGACCGACAAATTTTGCTCAGAGGCCTCTTCTTTCAGGCTTGAGGTTCTTTTTCGTGCCGTAAATGTACGACACGGTACCCACGGCTTTACTTCCCTTCCGAAGGAAGCCATACTTAGGATTTTTACGCCCGAAAAAATCCATTGGTCCTGGCCGGGTTCGAACCCGCGATCTTGGGTTTAGGAGGCAAGTATGGTAACCACTACATCTCCAGGATCGACTTATTAGTGCAGTTTAGATTAGTTTAGATTTAGGTATTTTATGAACAAGATACTTCTGTTGACTGCATTGATTGTTATTACATTACGTTGCCTATTCGCTGCATAATAATAATAATAATAATAATAATAATAATAATAATAATAATAATAATAATAATAATAATAATAATAATACAATTATCACACACACACACACAAAGTCGATCCTGGTGGTGTAGTGGTTACCATATTTACCTTCTAAACCCAAGATCGCGGATTCGATCCCGGCCAGGACCGATGGAATTTTTCGGGCGTAAAAATCCTAAGTATGGCTTCCTTCGGAAGGGAAGTAAAGCCGTGGGGTCCCGTGTCGTACATTTACAGCACGAAAAAGAACCTCAAGCCTGAAAGAAGAGGCATCTGAACAAAATTTGTCGGCCGTTTCACGTCCTGAATTAAACGGGACGCTGATGACCTGAGATATTAAAGACTGTTGTAAATAAACTTAATAAACACACACACACACAAGAATTCTCCTGAGATCGCAAATCATTTACAACATTATTTAACATAACATTAATTGTGAAAAACGTTCAAGCATGTACAATACTCGATTTCTGCTGAGGACATAGAACAATTTCGCATCGCAGCTCATGTCATATGTTGGAAAGACGAGCTGACAATACACCATCCAACTTTTACCATTACTACCATTTTGGTTCATACCGCAAACAATAGACATTCTTCTACTGTAATCAGGCTTCGTTTTCTTCACCTTGCAGCGTCCCAGATCTTTCGTTTCTCGTAAAATATGCTCAACTTAATTTCAATTTATAGACACAAGATACTTTTCTGATTGGCATTATACTGGAGTTTCTTGCTGGACTGTTTCCGATAATTTGTCTTAATTTTTCATATATTTTTGTTTTGATCTGCTATATTGCGAAACTGAGATCACGCCGTTTCCCTTCAGTCCTATTTTCATCTCCGAACGAAAAGTAAAATCAAACGGAGAAGGAAAAAGAAAGTAGAGTAAAAATAGAAAGACAGCAAAGGAGAAATTGGTGCCGGAAATTGGTTTTCCAAACTCAGGAAGTCAACGTTTAACTCCATGACTTGCAGTGAGCCAGTCAATTATCCCATATGTATGTTATCATATTTACACGTTGTACTAAAACACAATTTTCAGAATTGTGATTATTTTTATTTCCTATTGTCAATGCAATTTTTTACATTAAAAGGTTTGTTTAGTTATTAAGTGCTCACGATGTGTGTGATTTGATTCCAGCCCACGTTCTATCCCGAGCCATTCGGATTTATATGCAACCTACATTCTGTGTACTACAAAGAAAATTAACAAATGTAATGCAATACTAAACTCGTTGAGAATTAGATTTATTTTGCTGTCGACTTCATCCTACACTGTTGTTGTTGTTGTTGTTATTATTATTATTATTATTATTATTATTATTATTATTATTATTATTATTGCTGTTGTTGTTGTTGTTGTTTGTCTGTTCTAAAGTCACAAACCAGCTTCTCTTACATTGTTTATTTTTCTAATTCATAATATAACTAAGCTTCTAATATAAAATACCTTAAGTTAAGCTTATTCTACTCTCTACTCATTCCAAATTATAAACATCTGTTCTTCTATTTACATTTTGTTCAGCTTCTAGGTGTCGAACTTAACCATATTATTTTTTACTCAAATAAAGTTTGTTCCAAATTTCCAATTTGCAGCTGATCGCTAAAGATTCTTCTGAAAGTTACAGTCTTTATTATCGCCAACCATTTATTACTAATAAGCTCTTCTTTAAATACTTTAAAAACACACGATTTGGAAATGGGGCAGACCTGCACACTTCTCTCATTCTTCTAAATCTGCAAGCACTCCTTAATCAAGCTTTGTATTCATGATCTCCGAATTACTCTTACATCTCTTTCTAAAATACCACACATTTTCTGGGCTATATCTTCCATTCTAAATGGAAATATTTTACAACCTCTTTTAGAATATATTGACTATCTGTGCAGTATATTCTTCAATAATTGTTTTTAATGAAATAAATTGGTCAACTTTTTCACTTCTATATTATCCCTTGGAATAATAAAAATTATTTCACATGACTAAACTACCCTACTACCCTAAATAAACATTTATTACCTATTGCAATATCCTGCCTCTAACACTAAGTTTTCCTATATGCAACTGCAGACTATGAGGCATGCTTCTAGAAAACACATTATATACATACATACAGAGGATGCCAAAATGTATGCACACTTCAAGCAAAGAAAAATTGTGTTAACATAACAAAACAAATTCACACAAATAGAAAATGATGAGCATTAATCTTCTTAGACTTGTACAGTTATAACAGTTGATCAAAATGCTCGCCATCGGCGTCGATACACTTCTGAGTACGTTGAACTGCTGATTGAGCAACGTTTGTTAAAGTGTCCTCAGCGACTGCAGCACATGTCATATCAATTTCTTCCCGAAGTGCGGTCAATGTAGCTGGTTTTCTACGATGTACAACATCATCAAGAGTTCCCCATAGGTAGAAGTTCAACGGAGTTAGATCCGGAGAACGCGGTGGAAACTCAATCGGACATCTTCATCCTATCCAGTGCCTTGGACAGTGCCTTGGATCCAGTGTGCGGGGCTTGTTGTTGTGCAAGTCTCCAAGATCTGCTCTTGTGAACATCCCATACGGTACCATGAGTCCCAAATTTATCTCGAATGCGTGCAATTTTTACTCGCGTTGGCGGTTCTGTTCTTTATACACGTCTCCATTGTCTTTGAACTTCAACAACATTCTCGGTTTTCCATTATCACTTCAAAATTGCTTTCCGTTGTTCATACGATAATCTTGACTCCATTTTGTTGTAGCAACGCTAGTATAACGTGATATGAATTACATTCTGTTTACAGAACTTCATGCGATAATTTTGACTTCATTTGTTCATTGTTGATTTACGGGTCACGTGCAACGCTATCATAATGTATGTGAGTCACATTTGTTTATAGAACATCATACTACACATTACTGTTGTTTTTCGGTCCAACTTTGAAATATTTTACATAGATATCTACTGTGAAAATGTGTATACATTTTTGGCACTCTCGGTATGTTTTATTGAATAGTGTTTAACGACCATTTTTTCTACTGAGGCACCACAGGCAATGGACACTGATGATACATGAGATGAAATTATATATTGGGAAAGGATATTTTTTAAGGAAGGAAACGTTTCAGGCTAAGTTTAGGGTGCCTCACCGGCATTTGCTAGTTATGAGGACTGAGGAAAACCTTGAAAAAACCTTAGTCAGGGAGGACGGTCCTGGCGGGATTCGAACCCCTGACCTCCCGCTCACGAGTCCGCGCCTTAACGACCTCAGCCTCCCGTGGCGGTTACATATATATATATATATATATATATTTATTATACCTAGTTCTTTTACCTTCGCCCCTCAAATCTCTATTCCATAAGCTCTTCTTGAATGAACTAGTGTATGTAAATCGTACTTGTATATGTTTATTAATTGATTTTAACCCTATTATTACATTTTTTTAAAATAAATGGCAAAATTTTTCATGATCCCTTTATTTATAACCTCATTAAGTAACTCATTCAGTTGTAATAATACAGAATGAATTCTTTTGGTAGATTTGTCTTTCCTCTTATTAAATTATTTGCCATGCGTTTTTTCAAGGTCTTCAAGGTGGACTTTTAGGCCGTAAAAATTATAATAATAGCTTTCTTTGGAATGGAAGTAAATCCATGGGTCCCTGTTGTAAATTTACGGAATGCAAGAGAACTTCAAGCCTGAATGCAGAGGCCTCTGAGCAAAATTCGATCGTTTCACACCCTGAATAAAAAGAAACGCTCATAACCTGAGATGTTAAAGTGCGTCCTTAAATTAAATATGTAATAAATAAACATCGGTAAATAATGCACAGTGATATTCTGATTTTGATTACATATTTTTCAATAATTGCCGTTCATAGAAATCTATTTTTTGAAACGGTTCAGTTGGGTCAGACAATCAGAGTCAAATTATGCAGGTGTTTAGTAGGCTCCGGCTACGTACCCCCGGTTGGGCACCCCTTTTGAGCGATTTGTTGTCAACTTCGAGTGGTATCACGTTGTGGTGTCAATTTTGAAGTGGTTTGGTAGATTGATTATTTGCGCCTTCGGTGTTGTTACCTACGCTTCAATGGCAACAATCTCTCATGGTGAATTCTGCTATTTTGTTGATTCGGACTATAACAGTATTGGGAGAGGAGTTCAATGGTGTAAAAAGCATGCGATGGAACATTATATATATATAATACAGGTACTTTATTGGGTCCAAATTCTTCCCGTCCTCGGGTGTTTTGCGTACAATAGACTTGGTTACGCTGGATGTAAACTTAGTTGCCGCGTGTGAAACTTACAGACGAGTGCTGCTGTCGTGAAACTGAAAACTCCTTAACTGATGGCTGTCTATGTCAAGTGAGAACATATCTGCATCTGAGCTGATTCTGTGTCCTGCGTATCTTAGCAACGTCGAACTTATAATGAGTACTGCTACCTACTTCTGCGAACTGCGGGTATTTTGCCGCGTGTAAAACTTAAATTGAGGACTGAGTCGCGGCGTGTAAGATTTAGAACTGATTAACTGCAGTGCGTCTACCCGCGTGTAGGGCTTCAAAACTGCTTAACTGAGTCCAACTGCGTGTATCTGAGGAATGAGTCTCTTGGCATGTAGTACTTAGAATTGCTTGCGCGTAAAACTTAAAACTGTTTGACCCAGCCGAGAAAACTCTCTCTTATATACATATCACATTCAAATCAAGTCATCGTTGCCTTAACGACACCAACGGAGACACAGAGACAAGAGCAATCTACGCGTCTCTCTTTAAAAGTTTAAACATACATTTTCCTTTGGCTGGTTTAAATTCACCTGCCCACACTTCATTCGCTATTTTTGAAAGTTTTAAACATTTTGTTGACACTGGTTTAATGGACTAAACAGTACAATGGCCGTTGGGGTCAAAGCCCCAAACGGATTTGAAGTCCTTTAATTTATTAACCTTGCCAAAACAATTCTTTTAAAAAAGGAATGGGGCCTCACGCTACTCTCGGGTTTCTATTGTTTCGTTTTATGATCGTATTGGCTTTTCAAGTTACAGCAACAAACAAAAAACCAGAGGCTTTATATTTTGTACAATTCTTACATTGGAGTTAAAGCTTATGACACAAATATATATCCTATTTATATTACTAATTACAATATCAAAATGTGATGATTGGGCTTACATAAATATACACCAATATATTTTAGTGGAGGTGGGTCGCAAGGACCTTTTCATGTTCTATACTTTTCTGAATCTGGCTTGGAAAGGCGAAAACAGACTATGTACGGTAATGTTGAAAATAGTGGGTTGTGCAGATATTTGTTGGCATTCTTACGTCCTAAACTATTCACATTTTAGGTTCAGTATCTCAAAAACCATATACACTTTGTAGAGGAAGAAATAAATCGTTATTTAAGAAATGGCACTGTTTAACTACATTTTTCATGCAACTTTCTTTTCACTCTGTTGGCATCATTCTACAGAGGATGTATCCAAATTAAACGTTCCACAGAGATAATTAAATTACACAAAAAATATAACCTTTCAGATGTGCAAACTGTTAAGTTTCTCTTATCTTCCTTAAGAAATATTTATTTATAAAAAGTAAGAACAGCAAGCAGCTTATTATTTTCCTATTAAATATAATTATTTTTAGTAATGCGTTATTCTTTCTCAAATTATTAAATGTGAATAATAAAGCACAACACCCAAGGTCGTTCAGCGAAAACTGTTTCATGGTTTATGTTCATTCTTCAAGTTTACCACATTACCTAGAATTATAATTCGCGTAAGAACGTTATTGTATTATACTATCTTACAAAATTATATAAGCTTTCAAAAATATATATATATATATATATATATATATATATATATATATATATATTATAATAATTATGTCCTTCTATGTGTTAACAAGAAATGCTACAAATTATATGAAGTCACTATTTGGAAACTAGACAACATATAGCGTATAATACCCAACTTCTCTTCTATAATTTATTTGCAGAAAATGGAACCGGACGAAATGATATGACCCCTACCACTGAACAAGCCTGACCGTGGACACTAAGCAAATAAAACGGAAGGTTCCGTCCGCGCGAAATATTTATCGTTTTGAACTGGGTTAGGGAATTAGGAAAAGTAATTGCTTAAGAATGGAGAGCAAATTATGTACCCCGGGGGTTGAATTCACTCCACGGAACTTAGTTGGTCAAGTTTCGGCACCAGATAGCCAAAGGGGCCGAGAGTTCTACTTTATTTTTCTTTTACATCTAGCGTGGCAATTATATCTGCAGGATATCAGGGGCTATGGTTCTCTTACATAACCTAGCTTGCTGACGTGGGTGATGGAAGACGCATTTATTTTCCTGATATGTGCAGTTTTGGCTCTATAGATGTTTCTGTCTCTTCTCGGTTGATAGGAATGAAAATTTCTACTTTTTAAGACACTTTACCCCGCGGCGAATGCAAAATATCGGCTGATACAAGTGCACTGTCGAAAATTAAATATGATCTTTTATTTTATTTCTTTTTTGTAATTACGTAAACACCCGATGCCAAAATGCAAAGTCTCTGCAGCTATGATTAAAATGCACTAATTAACAATGGAGCTAATGGGGTCCGGAAGCCTTCAACAGCTCAATTATTTGTGTCCGCCATTTCAGAACGGTGGAAAAAAATCTACTTACGAACGTGAAAGTAAATAAATAAATAATGTAATAACTACCAAATGGAACCAGTAGAATATAACAATTCTGATATGTTATGAAATAATTTCAAAATCTAAAATTTTCAAAATTACTTCAATATTTTTACTCTTCAATCGATAAATCTATCGTATTCCTTCTGATAGGTACATGCTTTGTCGGTATTAGTGAAAACCCAGCCCATTCATTTGGGGCTAAAACTTCTTGTGGCAAATCCATATTCGCTAACATCAATAAGAGTACATAAACCACAAAATAATCTACAGCGATATAATGACGTCACAAGTATAATAACTGAACGCATTTTCTTTGTAGTAATTCTTTACACAATCGGCATTAATATTACTTTTAATTTATTAATATTCTTTTATAATTGTTATATATGAAAAATAGTGTATGAAAATAGTTTATAATGTTATACAATTATTGCATTTGATCGCTTCCTTAAGTTTTTTTTTTCGGAGTTTTTTCTCATCCCAAGAAGGCGAATGGCAAATAGCTTTAACGCGTCAAGGACTCCAAGCTCATTTGCGTCATCGTTAATTAATTTTATTCCATTCATAACTACAGACTTACTTACACCGTTAAGTTCAAGATACAGAAGTCGCGAGAAAGCCAATGCAGCCAAAGCGACAATAAACAAACAATTATTTAAAAAAAAAAAATCTGCATTTGTAAAACAAATGAAACACGCTTCTCTCGTTTCGTAAACATACAGTCATGTAATAAAGTCCTGTATTATAAACTTTTATCATAATGTACTATTACAGCAGCTGTTCATTTTCGTATACGTGCAATTTCTTATATAATATACTTTTAGCAGGTTATTTTAGCAAAACTATTAAACACGAATAATCATTCCGCTTATATATGTAATTTATAGTTAAAATTACAGTTTATATCAATAACATACAAATATAATATCTCAATGTAATTATTTAAAAAATATACAGCTTAACAGTAGCAACTAAAAGATTACATGAGACCAACGTTTTTATTTGGAAATTTGTGTAAAGTTTTCTTTCAATTTGACATCCAAATATTTTGGGAAATTAAAAAGAAATGAAATAGGAAATACGCGTATGGAACATCAAAATTATGACGTGTGAATAGGAACTCCAAAAGGCAAAATGATGCAGAAAGTATGTTTATATCTTTCCTTTAGATAACATGATTAGAAATAGCTGTAGCAGCAAGTGAGGCTAAAAACTGGTTTAAGAAAGAGAGCAACAAAGGATTGTGTCATTGTGTAAAGAGAATTAAAGGTGCCAAGTTTATAGCTCTTTATTTTATGGTCATCGGGTCTCCAAGGGTCAAAGTAAAGGTGTAAATCAATGTTGGAAGAAAGGATAGTTGCATCAGATGTTTGGCCTGAGAAGTCTTAACACTGACCCAGAGAAATTGCACTTAGAGCTATAAACTTTACTTTGCTTCAAAGAAAAGTGTCATCTACTGCTAGTGCGTTGTTTTTGAGTAAGAGATGAGATAAACTTAGGCTCAATCTGCATTAGAAGTTAAAGGTATACGTAAACGCTGAGAATGTAATTTGTTAATTCGTTTCGGTTCTAGCTCCTTTATCAGCTTTTAAAATGTGTATGGTTGTCATGCAGAATGAACAGAAGTACGGAATATTGCTTACATGTTTATAATTTGAATGTCTTTAAAAGACAGTAAATACGTTTATAACTTAATAATTTGCACATCTTTTAGAAAAATGTTATTTTCAGCATAATTTTCCTAAACGATTTTGTTTACTACTGTTACAAAAGTGCACGATTAGTTGACTTAGTAACGAAAGCTAATTATTATATCGCTTGTCATCAAAGTGTGATTTAAGTTTTATGAGAATAAAACGATTAGCTTTTGCTCCCTGGAAACAACGAATAAATATGCTGAACTGTAATTATGAATATTTATAGGAGGTACAAATTTAACGAAATAACACTTTTTCTAATATTAAGAATTCCTTCACTGAAAACACTTTTTTTTTTTTTTTTTTTTTTTTTTTACTTTTTAGCACGATAATCAAAGATTATACGTTTTTCAAACTTACAAATATCAAGTTATCGTTAGTCAGAAGAGTTGATTTGATCAGAGAATATTCAGACGAATATGGAAAAGTCCAAGATCACAAACCATCTGTGATCTTGGGTTTTGACATAATCTACAGACAAAATATGGGTTTCCAAACTAAATTAGCGCCTTTTGTATGAATAAAAACATACCTACCACACTATTCATGATCAACTCTTCGTAAATCCATAATGTTACTCTTTAGTGCTTAAACGTGGCGTTATAATCTTCGCGTAGAAGCTTTAAAAACACTTTCTATCAATTAATTCCTCTAGTTGTCATAGACGTTCTATTTCACTTTTTTAAAAAATAGGTACTGCTGGGAGCTGGAGAATGTGCTGTTAACATCCAACTGTTCACTATTAATATTCTGCTTTTGTTAACGCAAAGAGATGGACTGACTCGTATATTTGAATAGATGCTGATAACCTGCAGTGTGTAATGTTTTACTAGGCAGATAAAGTCCTTTCTCCGCATACATCACTAGCCATTTCTCCAGTTCCCAGCAGTACAACCATCACCATTATTTACTTCTGGTATATTTCTAGTTCTCCTGCAAATATTTAACGTACCTAACCTTTCCTTAACACCTGTAAAGTTCTGAGCTAACATGACCGCAGCCTGCAGTGTGGACTTTTTACTTTTTATTTTCAAATTTATTATAGTATTTATTTCTTAATTATTATTATTTAAAAACCGTGGTAACAAACAGGTTTGATCATGTTAGGAATGGAAGTTTGAGCATCGAAGGTGTCAAATTAAATACTTCAGTATTATACGTTGTTTACATCAGTCAGAACTCCCTTTACGTGGCGTTTTTTATTTTCTACATGAATCTGTAGATACACCAGTAAATTAAACAACTAAGGGCATCCTACAGCCAGCGTTCCTTAAACTTGTAGGGCATCTAGGCAATATTTTGGTGTTTGAACTTATTTCCCGAGGTAACGCTTAGAAATCACGTTGGAAAAGTCACAGGTTCAAATCCTGGGGTCAACTTACTGAGGTATGCGTGGTTTTCTTCCATAAGTCTATTTTCAGGCCTTAGTATTTCTCTGCCATGGATTCACTTTCCACTTCATATTCCATCTTATGCGTACACTTGCGTCTTTCTTCGTTTACGATATCTTTGAGGTAGCTCTGGCATTGATAAAACCGCCACGGGTGGCCTAGGTCGTTAAGTCTTGGACTCGTGAGCGGAGGTCTGGGTTCGAATACCGCCAGGACCGTCCTTCCTGATTGAGGTTTTTCCAGGTTTTCCTCAGTCCTCATAAATGGCAAATGCCGGGGAGGTACCCTAAACTTAGGCCTGGAACGATTCCTTCCATAAAAATAAATCCTTTCCCAATATATCATTTCATCTCATGTATCATCACTGTCCATCGCCTGTGGTGCCTCTGTAGCAAAAACGGGCGTTAAACATTATTCATGGAATTGATATTCAATGTGTGTGTTTGTATGTGTGCGTCCAGAGAGCAGGCGATTGAGTCCGACCATGACCTTTAAGTTACATAGGGTATACGTTTTAAAACCAGAGGCGTTTAACTGATTATAGGTTAAGGGCGCACAACTGCAGTGAAAATTAACGCCCAATAACAAAGGAGAGAAATCATCAAAGCAGAAAATAATCGTCATAATATAATTTTATTTCACAGCATTATGCAGAATCCAAATTATATTAAGAACATATAACAGAGTTTAAAGAAAACGAGGATTCCTTCCCGGACAAAAACGATTGGTCGGGTGTTTTACGAATGTTCCACTTCGGGGACACAATTGGGCAACTTCTCGTGACCCGATGGATATTTTTTGGTTAGCAGAAAGCGTCTATATGTGGTATATGGTTTGCAAATGCGCATCACGACAGAACAACGTGCATAGAACAGGTTTTTCATACCGATTAAGGAAAAGTTGAGAGGAATGCGCTGCAGCCTACGGCTACAGTTACTCCACTGGCACAATTATGTCTAGACAGCATGAGGTGCTATACCGTTATTCCTGCATCGTTTATGCTTTCGTTGGCATTCCTAACGTTCATTGACTGTTACAGTATTGTAGAAAAAACATTTCAAACTATCATGAATACATTTCCCACTTAGAGCTAGCATAACATTTAATACTAGACTTGTACAATGTATAGGAGCCTAATTTTCTGCAAATATATTTTTTTCCTGTGGTCAAATCATGTGTTAACTGTTTCTTTGTTATTCATTTTTTTGTTATTCATAGCATTTCCCACATTTTAAGCATCTTTCATGGCAACTTTTGCTATTAAAAGCATTTTTTAAAGATCTGTTAGTTTATAAAGCATATTTACTTCATTTCATAGACCTTATTTTAGATATAAGACTAGCACCTGTGAATGAAGTTAAATTGCAACTTAGGGAAAGTATCTGATTTGTTGGGAAACCGAATGTCACAATTTGTCACAATGGACGAAGCAAGAGCTCCAGGCACGATAATTAAATTTCTGTACTCAGTGCTGTGGAGTCATTCCAACCTGAGAGTAGAAAAAGATAAACATCTTTTGCAATTCCAATTCAAAATTTTTAATCAGTTGTCTGTGTTTATAGTGGTTTACTCAATTTAGAAGTCTAAAGTTAATTTTCTTTAGGAACGGTAGTTGTCATACTTTGAACAATATTTCTAAACTAAAAACAAATGCAAGTGAGAAACTGCAGTTTTCAAGAAAAATTTAAAAATTAAATGTTAACGGCTGCTGGATGGATGTCAAACTTGCTAAACAAATAACAACTTCAGTAAGCATAAAGAAATGTTAAGGAAAATGAAATGAGCCAAAAGCGTTCCTGTTCAGAAACTTGTTGATGGATATTCGGACATTGGCAAATAGTTCTCTCAATGTTTCCATGCTTTATGTGAAGCTTTCCTAGCAACTGACATTACCCTGTAAAAATCACAAATCCAGCTGTAGGTAACTTATTTGAAAATTATACACAACACAAGGTGCCTGAGAAATCAACTCTACGCGAAATTTTTTGTATCATGCGGTGTTAAAATAAAACTATTGAAAAGGTTCGGAAATCCGTAAAAAACATAATTTTATATGGATATCAATTTATGAAACAACCGAATTAGAAGGGCGATATAAATGGTTCGCTTAAAAAAAACAAAAAAACCCTGCTTTATCTGTTTGCCTGTTTAAGAAATCGAGGTAAAAATAGCTCCATTATTTCAAAATTGTTGTAAACATTCCGTATGAGCAAATATTGCTTTTGTAAGCAATCCCATAGAGAGTTACAAGTAATATGACACATGACACATGTAATTTGTCTTGAACATGGATTGCATCATGTATAAGAAACAATCACAGTTAATTTTGCATTTGTCTATAAATAATGACACCATACATATACCTCCCCAAAGAACCAGTTTTAAGTTACTGGATCACATGGCGGCTCTTGATACCTACTATCCTCAACACGAAGAACAATGTAATACATTCTTTTGATCCCAACGATGCTGCATTAATCGAATTATCTCAAAAGTCCTTTGAAACCCAGAAAAGAAGGCAATCTTTGTTTCATTTCACTCATCTTTCTTGTGCAATTTCATCGTTGGAATCAAGTAGTACTAAATGTGCAGTCGTTAATTGCTTTAAAACAATATCATTCAAAGCAATGTTAGAATCTGATAATATTGACGAAATTGTTAAAGAAAGAGCGTATGCATTTAAGCCATTAAAGTAGCAAAATAGGGAGTTAATAATGTATATGCGCTACTGCTAAAGTTGCGTTTTAAATTCTGGACTCAACTCAGCCTTGTGCGAATTCATCTTTTCTACTGCAGTTGGTCACCACCAGATGTTTTAGGTTTAGCAGAGTCAGTCTTCTTCTGTTGTTTCCTGGGACGTGAGAAAAACTTGGTTCAATCTTGCATGACGATTTAAGAACGTACACAAAAGCTGAGGCTGTAATGTTTTCCTTAGCATTATAGCATGGAACACTTCCAACATTTCTTGTACTTTTAAGATTTTTTATATTCTGGATTTTTGTAAATAATGTTCTGAATATTTCATAAATGTTTAGTGTATACTTATTTATGAATTAGTTTTCACTAAACTAGGTTTTCGACGTTTTCTGAAAATATTTAAACAATTAAAATGTAAATTTATCAAAGCTACTGGTGCAAAATTGTGAAAAGAAATATTACAAATGAAATCTGTTATACATTACAAAATTCTGGAAAATAAAAATAAACAAATAAATAAACAAATAAAATAAAAATATAAAACTGTAAATTCTCGTTATACAGTGAGCGATCTTTTGAAGCAACTAAAAGTTATTGGATTCTCTTCTGGACTAAAAGGGAAATTTCCCCTTTTCTTGATGTTCTACCGTGTTTTTAAACTGTGGTTTGCGAACCCTCTAGAGGTTCCCAAAATCTTGATAGGGTTTGCCATATTACTTTTTTTAATAATAGATTTGGAGTTTTAGTATTGTAATTATATACTATTACCGTGGATTACATATTTTGTTTTTAGTTCTTTGAAATGAATCATGTGTTTACAGGGAATAGTTTCCTTAGTCTGTTATAAGCGGAAGATGTTGATTGTGTCGGGCGATGATGTTAAAGTCCTACATCATTTTCAACTTCTATGGTTCTTGGCTTCAAAGGTCGGTGCCATCCAAAGTAAGCTATCATTTCTTCAATTGAAATTCATTTTGGATGCACGTTTTTTTTAATAATAAATTATTTGTAACTGTGTAAATTAAACTCGCGTGGAATTTTATCACTACATAAACAATTTCAATAATATCAAAAAATTAGGTTCTCATTGTGTGGTTAAAATTAAAATACGTGAAATATATAAATGTGACTTCAAAGATGGAGAAATGTGCTGTTGCATTACTAACTTATCTATTTGATTTTAGGTTTAATATTTTTAACGTAAAATAAATGTATATTTATTTGGACGTACGTAATTTCAATATTATAAACGCTTTTGCGTCATTTTAAGGGAAATTTTAATGTGGTCATATTTACTCTAATTACAGAAACTTTAGGCTAATATAAATCTATTAAACATTTTGCATATTAATAAGCGGTTTGCCGAGATTTTTATTGGGAACCACTGCTCTACTCTAAAGGAAACCTCCAGGATATCATCACACTGCAAATTCTCTAGAAGTCGTAGTGAATGGAGGAAAGACTTTTAGTTTTAAAGTTTCATTTTATACATAATCTCGTTAGTCCTGCCGTTTATGTAATATAAAGCTCAACTCAAATAAAATGCACAATCTAGCAACTGGAAGAGAAATTTATAAACGCTGCCTTCTGAATTATTACATGTTCCAGGAGTATCTTGTTACATAATTACGGATATTGTAACAATGTATACATTACTTAGGTGATGCTATTGGTACAAAGAAACTATTTTTTCATCAAACGAGTGCATATCAAACTAAAGTCAGGTAATTACTTTGATCAAGCGTTTTCACACATAACATAGAACAGCATGTAAACATTGATACATCCCAGGAGATAGTACCCTTTAGTGGGCAGCTAAGACACGAGCAAAACACGCGATAATGCAGGGAGTCGCCCAGTTCACCCTACCGTCCGCCAACAACCGAAGAAAAGGAGGGAATTGGCCGAGAAGCTGTACTACAGTGCAATATAGAAGCAGTTTTACAATACAGTAACTTAAAGCTTAATGAACATTACTCCTCTTCCATAGCTAAACTTGACTAGGATGCCAGTCATATTATGTACCCATCCCCGTCGTGTTACTGCCACGAGTGGCGGAGGTCGTTAAGGCATGGACTCGTGAGCGGGAGATCTGCGGTTCGAATCCCGCCAGGACCATGCTCCCTGACTGGGGTTTTTTCCAGGTTTTCCTTAGTCTTCATAACTGGCAAATGCCGGGGAGGTACCTAAACTTAGGCCTGGAAGGCTTCCTTCCTTAAAAAAAATCCTTTCCCAATATATCATTTCATGTCATGTATCATCTGTGTCCACCGCCTGTGGTGCCTGAGTAGCAAAAACGAGCGTTAAACACTACTCAAAAAAAAAAAAAAAACAGCTTGTTACTGCGCAATCAAATGTTTTTCATGTCATGCAAGTGCCAAAGTTTGGAGTTTACAAACTCTCACGGTAATGTTTCATGTTCACACTAGCACTTGCATTTGCGTAATTGAGTGAACGATTTCATAAGGTAATCTAGGTGCAAGGGTTTGTACTTAGGTTGCGAATGGGCCATAACACCGAACAAAAACCTGTGTGTTCCGTCTTTTGTTCCACATCAACCATAAAACGTGGTATAAGATTTAAGGAAATCAGACTGATCGGGTGAATCAGGAGCTAATGCCTGGGTCTCGCATTCGGAAGATACCGGGTTCAAACACGTAGGATCGGCCCTCATTCGCTTCGGCGAATGCTGGGATGGATATTCCCTTTTCACGAATTTTTCGCTCTCGCATTTCATTCCATTGTCTCAGTTACGGGTCGAAAGTGTCAGATGGACTGGGACTGGTGATATGTGCGGTGTTACTGTAGCTTGCGCTTTGAAAAACTTTTTTTTTACCCTGGCGTCTGAATGAAAGTGGCCGTTCTGAGGGGCTGTTATTCCTTGAAAGAGGGGTTCTGCCGGCATTGTGGTGTTCTATCTCGAAACAATGTCCACGGCCGTATCTTACCGTCCGTGGATCCTGGTCTCCTGGTGTCTGCCTCGTCTCACCCTTCCTTCCGGAAGTGCCCCCATTGGAGACATAGTCAAAAATGGTCAATCTTTGAGTAAGGTTGAAGTATCGAAACATCCCTCTCCATCCCTAACAATGCAATTCAAAAAAAAAAAAAAAAAGAATTGCAGTAATTGCCCTAATTGCCTTTCACAATGAAGAAGAAACTCAAAGGATTTCCAAGTGTCTGAAATTCGCTTGAAGTTCGAGGAATTTTATTCTGCCGAAAATCGCACGAGATCTGGCAGGCTACAAGGACTTCGGATCTGGTCAAACTGGTGCGTAAGCGGATTCGCCGGAACCGATTTCGTAAGAAAAATAATGACGCGGAATGCACGATAAATACACCACCAAAACTCACGTCGAAGACGACCTTCATACAGACACTAATTAGGTGGGCATCTGTGTTAGTATTTGATAACTGTGAAAGAACAAATAGGCTCCTTCAGTGCATGCTAAAACTAGTCTCGAAAATATTCCCTTTACTGATGTGAACTTTTTCACAAGAGAGAAAAATGAAAAAGTATAATTAAACGATAAGATATTCACGGAGTAAGTATTCAGTTCTCCGAGTACAGAGAGAGTATTATGGGACACTGTCGCATCAGGTATTTGTCTCAATAAGGAGTAAAAGCGGTGGGCAGGTAGTATCAAGATGTGATCTTGGAAGATGCGAGACCCTTTTTTTTTCATGGCAATGTTCGGTGTAAGGCATTGCGTGTTTTAAAATGATTCAACTGCAGGTCACAAAATACGAAAATACAAACAAGGCTCAGGTATTCATTTGCGGTGGAAGAAAGGTCATCTTAGGCCTATTTCGCAAAAGTATGGTCTAATACAGTACAATGCTTTGAGTTGATATTAATAGAATTGTGTTCCGCAAAGATTTCTTTTACAGGTGTATGGTGAGGTTATTTGCAGTATAAAGGGAGATAACAGAAGCCACGCGTAAAACTAGCATTATTATATATTTACTTAACGCATAAAATTGGTGATGATAATAATAAGCATTAACCTGTGTTGAAAATGTTGAGAGACAATCTCGCAATGTAATGAACGCCGTTTTCTTACTGAAGAAAAGTTAAATTGAAATACAAAAATTTCCTATTATGTTTCTGGCAACGTATTGCCGCTGAGGGGCATCCTTTTCAGCATCTCTGATATACAGGCTACTCTTTATTACTGCAGTTTTATACTTTCAGTAAAAATATAAATAAAATGTTCAGAAACTAATCTTACGTTTTTCGAATGCTGCGGCTACAATTCCTTATTAAGCAGCCGCCCTCAGGAGGCCCATAACTGAAATAATCTCAGTATATTAGACCATGCTATTCTGGAATAAGGGCTTGGTGGAGCAGACTTGAAGTCACTGGACTATAGGTTATGAATGAGCAAAACCCGCTAATGGACCTCTCAAGCGAATTATTGTGAAAATATCGATGAAAGGCCTGGCACAATAGCCGACTGATCCATCATAATAAGGTCACAATTTGTTAAAGCCAACGGCAATAACTTTGAACGATAATGTTGATGAATGCTCATTACCTGGTGAAAAAATAAATAAATAAATTGATTCATTTTTGAGCCTTTTATTTTAAAACTAGCCATTCTTACACAAGTGACAGTATGTACTTGTGACAGTATTAGCAATTCCACTTTCAGAACATCTAGAGACTGACAATCACGAGATAGTAATGTTACACACGCAATGCCAAACAAACTTTTGAGGTAATACTAACTCTAAATGTTGTTGATTCCAATATCAGACTTTGGATTTGTCCATTAGGGCCCTGGCTGACTTCCCAATAACTTTTGACACTTTGAAAGGGATTGAGTTTAAGGCATAGCTTCAGGTGGGTACTATCCAAGTTACAGCTGGCAGATCGAAAGATGTTAACCTTCTGTAGTTGGGCGTTAAGCAGTCATGTCTAGTGGTTATGACCATAGAGTTCTTTCTTTCTTTCTTTCTTTCTTTCTTTCTTTCTTTCTTTCTTTCTTTCTTTCTTTCTTTCTTTCTTTCTTCTTCCTTTCTTTCTTCCTTTCTTTCTTCCTTTCTTTCTTCCTTTCTTTCTTTCTTCCTTCCTTCCTTCCTTTCTTTCTTTAATTTGTTTTATTCCCCATATTCCTGTAACTCCTTTCACAGTTTTTCTTTCTATATGGTTGGGTGTGTTTTAAAAACTTGCACCTTATTTTGTTTTTTATAAAATTCGATAACTAATAGTAATTTTTCTGGGACAACGGTGTTTTATCTCTTGGTTATCATGTCAACTTTGTCACATCCCTCTTTTTACTTTAGATGTACTTTTATTCAAAATAAATGTTATATGTATTTATAGACCTCGTTTCCTAGGAGTGGACTCAAACCAGTTGGAGTTGGTGGTTTTTTCAGAACATACATATCTCGAGCGGAAGTCTTTCGGGAGGGACTATGGGTCGGCATGTAAAAAAACTCCATTCTTAATAAAAGAGATCTTTGGACAAAATTATTATCCGTCTCACGTCTAAGTAATACCTTAGTTCCCTGCCAGATGGCATGGAAATGATGGGTTTGTCAGTTATCACTCTGCTCTCTGTGATAAAATAAACGTTATTAAAATCTTCTTAGTAATAGAAACCTACCATATAGGAGCCGCCCAGGTTTCAGGATAAAACGACAGATAAACATTTGATAACAAGATTTAAATGAAGCGTGAATGCACTGATAAGGCTACCATAAACACAAAATAAGAACATTACACAATGGTTCACAAGCTATGTATAGCCCCAATACTCTGATATAGGTTCAAAATTAAACGAATCAAATACATACTTCATAACACGAGTTACTTTTTCCAGTTTACTTTTGGGTCAGATGTTTCAACACACACTGGCGGTTGCCGCGCGGGTCTGTTATTTTGGGTGATTGTAAGCCTCAGAGCTCACCAGACAATGCACATATTACCGAGGATCTGCGTGTTTAGGTTGAGCTGGTAGGAAGGCCTGTCACAAACATGAGTCCAGGTGTAAACCACAGTATCAGCCGATTACCGTATTCCTAATGTAAAAACACACCTGCTGTCAGATGTCATGAATTCTGGCAGAGCCAGCTAAAGCTTATGACAAAGTTTCCGGCACGCCACAGAGTAAACAGAGTCATTCTTCGTGGTACACGACACTGACGATGTTTAGTAGACGTGAGATTTTGAAAAACGCGATATCAAGAAGATTGCACGGGGACAGACAGGTTGATATGGGTTAAGTTTTCCATTTTGGAACAAATTTGTACCTTAGCCGAATTGGTATACGCATTGTTCATGCTGTTGTAAGCAAGTGTATATGTCTCTCAGAGGGGCTACCCGCGTCATCAAAGACTTCAAACCCCATTCCTGTAGATAGATGCGGAAATATGCCCTGAACATGCACAGGACTCAATAGATCCAACTACAGCTTAGAAATGTACAGAGTTATCCATTGATCTGCGGTTTACAATACTTTAACCGTACCTACTGGATGCGAATCTGTTTACCAAAACTGATTAGGTACCGTAATAGTGTCATTGTTTCTTTTTGTTATTTCTGAGTTGAGGGGAGGGGATGATTTGCCACCATTGTTTTTATTTGCGGATTTTGAGTCTATCTATTTGAACTGCCTTGAATTCGACATCAAAATTGGTCTTGTTTTCTCCAAGTGAAATATATTGAAAAAAAAACAACTCTAAATGCTTGATGGAAAAAAGCTGAAAGCTTATTTGGACTCAGTATAAAAAGTAGATTAGATTCGATAGTTGGGCAAGCTATATGGGCAAGGCATTACTTTAAATTCAGTGACAATACAGTGAAAGAAATTAAAAAAATCCCGCAATTTAGATTGGCCGACCCGCGGATCTATCTCCCTCCATTCGCTAAGATTCTTCACGTGGCAGACGCACACTGTCATCCTCTCTTCCAGTCAGTTGCGAGCGGGATTTCGACAGAATCTTGTGGTTGTAGTGTCAAATCGTTATATATATTCAAGGCATACAGCAAGTATAGAAAGCAGTACAGCAGAACGAGACAAGCATTTAGAATAAATTTCCTGACAGCCCAGTATGAACACGGAAAACAATATTAAAGGTTCTATGAGTGACCGGAAAACAATCGAAGAATGATTGGGCATATATTTGATCCCAGAATTATTTGCCTGGTTTATTGCTTCCTTGTTTCCCAGATCTTACGGTTTGTAATTTTTTACCTCTGGGGGATACTGAAAAACAGAGTATATTCAATTAACCCTTATACGCTGGAAGAATATTCGAAACGAAGTTAGGTTTTTTAGTGATGGTAAACTGTTGCGTGTCAGTGATCATTCATTAAGAAGATGTAAAGTGTATGTCAGGGAAAACGTAAAACATTTCCAGCATCTGTGTAAGGAGCATGAATACAAAAAATTGTCTTATTTATATCTACCTAAATTTTAAAATGGTAAAAGGCTTGAGTGCCTCAAGTATGCGCAAGAAAATAACGGCCACAACACAGGTCTAACTGCGGAACATTTAAACTGCTCTCCCTGTATATATTCGGAACAATGGCGATTTCCATTATTTGGAAATAAATGATCCCATAGTTATCTCACAACGCAAGGAGCTAATCAGAGCTGGACAGACAAAATGGACCAAGAAAATCACAAACCTTGAGAATAGCAAAGTAGTTGCTTAACAATTAGACTTGAAAGCACAACCTATTGAGTAATTTCAATCCGTTTACTTCTCGTTTAGGACTTTTGTGCTCGCTTCATTGCTTTCACTTCTCGGTTGCTCCGAGAATAATATTTTGATTGCATGAACAGCCAACTATGTCGCTTTAGTTGCCTTTCCCCAAAGTTTACGAAAACACGTTTATCAAAATATACAGGAACGTGTAATGCGACAACAGTGCATTCATTTGTTACATTAGTGGCTTGTTCTGCAAGGCTGGCATAGTCTTCTGGTTTAGTTCCATTCCAGTAATGGCATTAAGAGGGAAGATCAAGTTATGCCTAACGATTCGATCCTCAGGCGCTTCCAAGCCGATGGTACAGTTTCCGAGCCCTTATGCATTTAAATGTTTAACGTGTTTCTGAAATAAGGTTAAAAATCTGTGTATCACTTTCAATGAAGTCAGCTTTTAGACACGCGTAACTGACATTCATAGCTTTATAAAACTGCTGTTTTTAGACATACCTCTTTATTAGGGGCATATCCATAGCATAAATTTCACAGGTCTATCGCTGTAATTCGATTCCCTCGAGGATTGTCCTCCCTAACTGAGGTTATTACCAGATTTTCCTCAGTCCTAATCAACGGAAAATGCCGGAGAGGCACCCCAAACTTAAACCTGGAACGTTTTCTTCTCAAATATTCTTCTCAGAATTTCACCTCATCATCAGTGTCCAGCGCCTGTGATGCCTTAGTACTGGTTAAACATCAGGAAGGGCAATTAGTTGTTTATCAGCAAGTGCTATTAACTAAAGCTGACAATTATGACTTCTATTTGTTCATTTATGGTATTATATATTGTTCACCTCTTCCCTGAATTTATACATGTACTTTTTATTTTATAGAATTAAGATGAGCAATTGAAAATGACAATTTTTTTCTTCTTTCGCTCTTCAAAATGAGCCTACGACTGATGCAATTTAAACACATCAAGAGAAGTAAAATAAAATTAATATATACCTTTTTTAATGTACATATATTAAATGAATGGCTTAGTGTTCCTATTTCCAATCCAATAAACTCAAATTGCGTATTAATTATCTGATGCTGCGAGTAATATATAGTTACAGCAATGTAAAATATTTATCTTTAACTTTAACTTTAATTTTAAACTCTTTCAAAACACGCCTTTTAAATGACATGGTACGAGGGTAGGTGCATAAGTTTCCGGCCTCACCGTTAAGGATTATCGCCTTCACAAAATTCTTATCTGGTGTTATACCTTTGCTTGTTAAGTTAATAATTGCACCTGTAACTTCCGCTCCGCTGTGTTCAGTTATTCAGATATAGTTGCACAAAGTAGGCTATGTGTAGAAGATTGTGACATGTTCAAAATGGGAGTATCGAGCTGTTATTAGTTCTTCACAAAAGAAGAACTTGTGCCAAATAAAATTAAACAGGATTGGAGAACGGTGTATATGGGGAAGCGTCCCCCTCATATTCTACCGTAAAAAATGAGCCAAACTTTTTCGAATGGAGAAATCGAGAAAGCATTGAAGTCGAAGCGCGTGCAGGTCCGCCCTTGGAAGTGCTCACTCCTGAAAACTTCACTCTTGTGAAAGAGAAATTATGGAAGAGCGGCGGCTCAAAGTTACAGAAATAGCAGCAAGGTATTGAGCAACCACAGTCCTTCGAATTATTCATGAACATTTAAAAATGAATTAGGTTAGTGCAGGATGGGTGCTTAGACTTCTTTCTCAGTCCAAAAGCAGCAAGTAGCCATGTTTTGTCAGGCATTTTTCGAGCTCTGCCGTGGCAACGACAGAGAAGTTCTGCAAACCTTGTTACAGGAGATGAAACTAAGATCCTTACTATTATCCTTTGTCCAAAAGAGAATCAATGGAGTGACCTAAACCTGGCGAAGCACCGCCTCTAAAGACCAAGGTCACTCAGTCAACCAAAATCATGACCACTGACTTCAAGGAGAGGATCACCACAGTAAATGGGGAGTGCTATGCAGGCCTACTGCACAGATTACGTGCTTCCTTTAGAGAAAAGGCGAGGAAAGCTGAGTGGTGGTGTGCTCCCTCTTCACTACAACGTGCCTGTGCACACAGCTCCTGTTGCAAAGGAAGCTGTGCCTTCAAGGAGATCGACCATCCACCCTACAGCCTAGATCTAGCTCCCAGTGACTATCACTTCCTCTCAAAACTCAATAAGGACCTTCGAAGAAGGAAATTTAAGTGTGACGAAGTATTGGATGCTGTTTATACCCATTTTGAAGAGAAGACTTCTGACTATTTGGGGGGGGGGGGGTTAAATACACTTTTTACATTCAAAGATATAAAAAGTGTAATGCAATAAAGGGTAATTATATTGAAAAGTGAAATATATGCTTTGTCTTTATCGTACCTAGAAAATGGTTAGGCCGGAAACTTATGTACCTACCCTCGTATATATAAGTATTACTGATAGATAGTCACATAGATAAGATATTTCTCATTCTCAAGTTACCAAGGAATTTTATAGAAAAAATGGCGCATTTTTTAGGTATTTTAATTTTAAATTAAAGCTACATATTTTTACAACAAAAATATATGTAAATGTTATAATTTTGTGATTTAAGAAATGAGAACTATCAACAAATTAGTTATTATTTTCTTCTTAGTGGTATAGATATAATTTTTAATTAGCATAAATTTGGGGCTATAAACTACCGAAAATCTTTCAAACGTTCGGCATCAAAACCCATTAAAAGCAATTTAATATACATTTTCAAGTGTTTCCCACCAAATTGATTAATTGCAATATATATATATATATATATATATATGCGCGTGTCTGTGTGTTTGTGTGGATGGAGGGAGAGTGAATTGAAACCAAGGCGTTACTTGGTCTGGAATAGTTTTAAAAAAAAAATTAATGTTATATCCGCAATTCATTTTGAAATCATTGATATTTCGCAAGAGCCATTAAAATTAATAAACAAACAATATATTTTAGTACTGGTAATATACCCTTAGCTTTTCACTCCATTTACCTGAAATTACAACATAATTATCTTCTGAGAATATTTGAAAAACTGTAAGAAAAATAGTCATTGAAGTTAGAAACAAAAGGAAGAAATTATTAATGTAGTTAAAATGCTAGTTTTTAATGCTTTAAAAATATTTTAATGTTTTTTATTTTGCTGTATCTCGAAGCACATAGTTGAGAATTCATCATTCCGATATTTTATTTAACTTTCAAAATGTTCAGACATTCTTATATGCCAACAGTGTCTTTTCGAGTTAACATATCTTGAAATTCTCGACCAGAACGCTATCTGCAAGTTATTTGTCACTCCCTTTCCACCATCAGCTACACTAGTGAAGTAATCCAGACTTATTTTTCGCACAGTAGCGAGCATCTGTTATTTCTAATGACTCCCTTACCGTTAGATTTTGACAGCTTTCACCAGTTTAAACCTTACGAAGGTTTTACATGTGACCCGCCATGTTGGTCAAGCAAAAGCGAGAGTGAAAATGCTGCCCTTAATGACCTCTGCCGCTCCTCTGCTATACGGTCATTTTTATATTGTCAGGAGTTTCAAATACCTTAACATGTAGTCCTGTTAGCCGGGGAATGGAAAGAAGTACGGAAGGAAGCGTATAGAAGGAAGTAGTAAAAAAGAAAGGAAAGACTACTCAAGAAATTGAAAGACAACGAAACACAAATTTAAAATTAATATAAGGGGAATAAAATTATTAGTCTTTACTATAAAGTTTAATTTTAATAATTTAAAAATATACACATAAAATCAAATTACTTAAAATTCAAAAACTAAAAATTCAACTAATAAAGGAAGAATTTACATAATACATTTCCTATTTAGTTTCATGCAGATGTATAAAATTGTATTTCAGCTGCTTTACTGCTTATGCATCTGCTTATGCATCTCAATCATTAATTCAATGAAACAACAATCTTATACTCATAGCTAAAATACTTTAAAGTTAAAGCATACCGAATTAAAATAAAGAGTTATATAGCTGGAAACAACAGGTGAAATATTTCCTCGCTAAGTAAATTAGCTCCACTTTTCGTGTACTCATTAGTCCACTGTAGTCCATCTGTCAGGATTAGTTGCAGTATTTCCTAAACTGTTGAATGAGGTAGTGTGTTAAATCAGTTCTTTTAAACTAACTGTAACACAGATTTAAAAGTCAGTGCATTGTACCTAGTGCTTTGTTATTGATGTATCAACACTTTTTGTAGCGATAAAAATTTGGTACATTCCATTAATCACAATTTCGAGTTTGTTTAAGAGTAAGGTATTAAGTTGGCATTTAGGTAGAAAATTGTTAACATTTCATAATTTTTATTTTTAATTTTATAGTTTATACATTCAAGAAACATGTTGCAAAGTATCATATTTAAATTCTAATTGTTTATGGCCCTAAAATTTAAAAATCATGATTCTGTTATCCGCCATGTCCACATTCTCTGTTAACACAATTCACATATTTGGTTCTGGAGTTCTGTTTTAGACCCTTTTTTTTAGTTTCTAAACCTATATTTTGAAGCCAACATTTTCTCTTGAATTAAAAAAAAACGTTAAAAATCAATGAAAAGAGACAAGAAAAGCTGTTTGCAACAAAATGTGGCATCTACCTTTTCAGGTAGTACCTATATATCTGTACATATTTGAGCATTATATCATATGTGAAAGGCGCATATTTATCATAAATCACTGAAAAATAAAAAACAGTGTAACTTCTATATTTTTGAAGCAAATAATTTAAATAAAAACACAGAAATTGTAAATACATATATAACAATAGGTAAAATTTTCATTGCTATATAAAATAATTGCAGTCATAAAAAATGTCATTATGATTCTGCTCATGAAGACCTACTTTTAAATTTATATTTAAGCTGTGTGGAGTTAACTAGAGGTGAAATACTCTCCAGATTGTTTCAGAATTTCTTTTTTTTAATAGTATTTAATGACCCATATATATCTCTTTGTAATTATTATAATGTATGCCATAAAAGAAACAAGAAAAGTATTATATGAGACCAATATTTTTATTTGAAAGTTTGCCTAATTTTTCTTTCAATTTTGTATCCAAATATTTTAGAAAATTAAAACAAAATGACATAGGAAATACACGTATGGAACATCAAAATTATAACTCGTGTGTATAGGAACTACAAAAGGCAAACTGATGCAGAACGTATACTTATATCTTTCCTTTAGAAAACATGATTAGAAACAGCTGTCGCGGCAAGTGAGGGTAAAAACTAGGGAGCAACAAAGGATTGTGTCAGTGTGTAAAGAGAATTAAAGGTGCCAAGTTTATAGCGCTTTATTTTATTGCCATAAGGTCTCCACGGGTCAAAGTAAAGGTGTAAATCAATGTTGGAAGGAAGGATAGTTGCATCAGATGTTTGGCCTGAGAAGTCTTAACATTGACCCAGAGAAATTGCACTTCTCTTTATTTTCTTCTCCTTTTTTAATGCAGGTTTTGAGCTTTAAGCTCCACAAAACAGGGCCATAAATTTTACTTTCCTTTAAAGAAAAAAAAAAAAATCTACTGCGAGCGATTTCTTTTTGAGTAATACATAAAAGCTGGAAATGTAATTTGTTAATTCATTTCAAATTGTGGGTTCTAGCTCCATATGCATAGTTTTATCAGCTGTTTTTCACACAGGATGAACATTGATTACATGTTTATAATTTATATATCTCTTGAATCAATGATGCATTTATTATACCTGTATTAATAATTTGTACACCTTTTATGAAAAAAATATTTTCAAGTTTACAGGATGTGTTAAAAGCACATTTTTTTAAATTAACTACTGGATTTTTTTACTTTCTGTTAGAGATTACAGGAGGCTATGAGTACTATTTTCAAAATCAAAATTAGTTACTCTCAGTGTTGGTATTGCTTATTATGGAAACTCTCACTGAAAGTGAAAGAGCACAAGTCTTATTATGCAGGTGGAATAACAACTCAACAACAAGACAGGTGTTGTGTGTGTGTATATATGTTCAGGGTTACAGAATAATATTTGTTTGCGATCTATGGTAACAAAGTCACATGACTTTAATTTATGAAATGCCATGCTTTCTTCAGCGATGTGGTAGCCACGAGTGCATTACAGTAAACTGGTCTGAATTACAGTAATGTAAACTTTATTTCACTAACCCTAGCAGTCGGTGGACACTGATGATTTATGGGAGGAAATAATAAATGGGGAAAGAATTTTTTTTTATTAATGGATGGAAGATTTTCAGGCCTAAGTTTAGGCATTTGCCATTTATGAGGACTGATGAAAATCTGAAAAAATCCTCAATCAGGCAGAAATTCCTGACGGAAATCGAACCTTAGATCCCCCCGACTCATGAATCCGTGCCTTAACGACTTGGGCCACCCGTGTCTGTGTTTCCAAATTGATAGAAAATGGCAGTCCGGTATAAGTGCCAGAAAAACACAGATATGCGTTGAATTAAACACTGTGCAGTGCGACCTACAATATGAAACCTGCAGAACCACAATACAAGGCAGCAAGGTAGTCAATGATATGTCCATAGTTAGTATTAGGTACTACTTTTTAAAAACCAATTGCATGGATTTCTTTACAGAATGCTGATATTAATGTTATATCATTGTATTTTGTCATATGATATACACTATTTTACAAAAAAATTTAATGAAAAAAATATTTTTCAAAAAGTCAATTCATTACATCACTGAACATTTTTGCTTGTCTTTGAATGTAGAAAAAATAATACAAAATATTTTAACACCCGTTTTTTAAATTAAAATTTTCCTGGTACACATTCAAAATAATATAGTGCTATTCTTTAAAATTCGATGATATTACGAAAGTGTTTAAGAAAAGAGCAAATAAAAATATTCATCTTTTTACTTCCTTATATGAAAACCGTATTAATGTAATAATTTCAACATGTTAATGTATTTATTGTAATATCTAACGTGAAACAAGTAGCGTTTTGACTAGATTGTTTTCTTAAAATACGTATGCAAAAGAACATACTTTAATTTCAAGTTTTGTGCGTGAGTGTTAAACACATTTGACCATAGTTCACATGAAAAATTAACTCATTATGGAAATAAATATTTGAAACTATTGTTTAAGTTACGGCAACCCGGAGGCTAACCATGGGAAGACCAAACCCAAAAATATTGACTCTCTAAGCAAGACAAAACAAAGAACAGAAAAAAACAAAAGAAGAACATCTAACTATTAGACCTCAACAATAAGCGAGAGGCAAAACAAAGCATTTGTTTTATTTACGGACGCTCTTTAACATTTCAAGTCATCAGCGTCCCATTCAGTTCATGGAGTGGAATAACTTTTGCTTAGAGGTCTCTTCTTTCAGGTTGAGGTTGTTTTACATGCCGTAAATCTACGACACGGGGCTCACGGCCCTACTTTCCTTCCGAAGTTAGCCAGCCCATACTTAGGATTTTTACGCCAGAAAAAATCCACCGACCTGACCGGGATTGAACCCACAATCTGGGGTCTACAACGCAACTAAGGTTACCACTGGACCAGCAGTACCGATTAAAAAATGAAGTCAATGTTATCTTAACGTGTTGCTTCTAACTAGTAAACTATACATGCGCACACGCAGCTGTTTCAGCATCGCCATCTGTCTCACAATCTCGCATGCGTGCGGAAGTAGTAGAAGTTCTTGGCAATAGATGGCACACCTCTCAGTTGGAAACAGGGCATTGTTGCGCTGGTTATTGGTTATTCGCAAGTGAAAGGCCCGCGAGCTAAGAATGAAATTGTTTTAGAGTTTAACATTTATCATCATTATCAAGAAAACATGTTATATCTGCAAGTATTGTCCTTGCTTACAAAGACCGCCATGGGTGGCCGAGGTTGTTAAATCGCGGGGTTCGAATCCCGCCATGACCGTCCTCCCTGACTGAGGTTTTTTCCAGGTTTTCCTCAGTGCTCATAAATGGCAAATGGCGGGAAGGTACCCTAAACTTAGGCCTCGAACTTTTCCTTCCTTAAAAATAAAATCCTTTCCCAATATATCATTTCATTTCATGTATCACCAGTGTCCATCGCCTGTAGTGCCTCTGTAGCAAAAACGGGCGTTCATTCATTTGTTTACAAAGAAGTAACAAGCCTATCAGTTCTATATTGCTCCAGCATAACTGATAACTTATATTTTATTAATAATTTAACAACATTAACCAAGTAGTAACGTCATAGCTGAACGTCACTAGTTAGATGTGTTGGTGTTTTTACGAACTTTGACTGGTATTTATTACACAATTGTATTCATATTCAAATGAAAATTCCTGAAATTTATGAAACATTTGTATCACTGTACTAAAGGGTGCACGGTTCGGGAAAAAAAAAAAAAAAACCAGTTTCAGTCACACTTATGCCGATTATTTTTCCTTCTTACCTTTGTTATATAGTTCCTTTCTTTATGTTTAAATTTTCAATTTTGCTTAAAAGGCAACATTCCTTATTATGGTTGAAGTATGACGCTTTCTATATTTTTATTGCGAAAAGTCAGTTAATTGACGTTTAAATATGTGCGATCAGTTATTCGTAACCACATCTACAAAAATGGCTTAGCATTTGAATTAATTCTTGATTCTTTTAATGTTTTATTTATAGGTACACTATGTAAACTTGTTCGTTTTTTTATTGAATAATTAAACATACATGGTGAATGAGATAAATATATCATTCTCAAGGTAATTTACTAGATTCTTGAAAAGTAGGTTAATTCCTGTTATTCCATTAGTGCTGATATGACAAAAGCATAGAAACTAAACATAAAATTCCTCCTTTATTAATTTCTGAGGGCAGAACTTCTTAATTCGTGGATAGCTTAATTATTAGTTCGATTTTTCTATACAACGTAGTGGCTCATTTTTTCATATCCAGCATAAAAATGATTGTCCCAAAAGAGTGCAAGTTTTAAGTTAAAAATTATTAATTGGAAACTAGAAAAAATGTGACAATTTGTAATTATGTTACACCAAAGAAAATATAAATAAAATATACACTTAATAATGCCACAACCGGGAATTCTATTTATTTGAAGCTATAAATGAATAAAAAACCTTTATCTCTTAATGGAAGATAGAAGATCTTCAAGAACAATCGCCGAATTGAAGAGAAGTAGAACAGCTCGCAATTCTAACATCGTGTACAACGTCTTAGGAAGAGCTTTACGGTATCTATAACAAAGTTTATGTCTCTAAAATAAGAATACTGTTATAAAACAATTCAATTCAATAATGATAACCTCTTAGTTAATATTTTACATTTTAAAACTCCAATCCTGTGAATTTTAAAATCTAGATCAAAGTTTCAATATAGGAAATTATATTTTGTGTATTATTTATGGTAAAATGTAATTTATTATTTAAAAAAATTAATGCAAAGCAAATAAAATCCTTGAAAATATACACTATACAAATGTCTTATCTACCCTATAGTACGAATTTTATCAAGCGAACCATTTGACTTCAACAAACTTGGAAAAAAAGTTAAAATTCAATGTAAAGGACTATTATATATTTAAATTAATAAATATAACGACTTTTATTATACAAATAACTTGCTTTAGTTTAAAATTATCGTATGTTTCATTTGTAAAGTTAGGTATCGGTATCTTTTTGGATTACAAGGTTAGAGCGGACGATACTTGTATTAGAGATGATTTGATGTCATATTTTTATTAAGTAAAATATAAAATTATAATTTTATTATTTTGAGAGTATTGATGTATGAAACAAGCATATGAAATTCCTTATCAACGGAGTGAATTGTTTATTATAAGACATATAACATCTTTACGAATATTGACGAGTCCTTCGCGTACACACAATAAATAATTTAAATAACAAATGAAGGAATTAGAACCCACGGAGCACAATTGAAATATTTTCATACTTACACGATTATCTGTCTCCTCAAGATAACAGTTGACTTTAAAATAATAACAAGGTAATAATTATAATTAACTTTCATGCTAAAGACGCTGAAATGTGATATTGTTATAATAAGTTACTAGTGATTACTGTAACGTATTACATGATATGTTTATCTCAAGTCTCTTTTATTATTATCATCATCAGGACCAGAACTGAGATTATTATGTAGGCAAAAAGTAGGGAAAATTTTCTAGAAATTAGTTAATGCAATGCAACATTTGAAACTATCTACTTAAAACTATAATTAGCAACTTTTATTGTTTTGGTATATGTTTTTTGATGAAATTTGATATTTCATCTGCAGAAATGCAAGGACTATGTGTGCGCTTGTTACAACATTAATTACTCATTAAACAGGGACTAGCATGGTTTAGGCTTGGAGCATAGCGGTAGATCAGAATCGCGGGTGAAAATAGACTAAGAATTTGTTTTTATGCGAAGAGGAAGAATCATGGTCGCACAGCATTGAGGTGTTGAGAAAAAAGTTTCTGCCGCCTTCCTTTATTTGTCAGAGGGCAAGGGGCATGCTGGGCTCTGTTGGCAGGCAAGTATGAGGAGCAGATAGGCAAATTCATGCTGAAGGTGAAATAGCTTAGGTCTGAAAAGGCTTTATAACCGGGGGAAGGGGTTGGAAAAAATATTTATGTACAGATGACATTGTGTTTACTTATTCCACTGACAAGGGGGAAGGGGTTCTATATACTGCATGTGCATATGAAGCTAATATTGAGATTATTATTATTATTATTATTATTATTATTATTATTATTATTATCATCATCATCATCATCATCATCATTATTGCGGTTTTAAATTTATGGCTATCATTATTATTTTAACTGCGTTAAGCAATGGAGGTATGACGTATTTACATATTTATTTAAATAATGTTACTTCTTGTGTAATATGAAAGGAACGCATGGTTCGGTGGACTCATGCGAAGGTTATTAAGTCATTACTATGTATGTAATTGGAATAAATACACTCATTCATATTAATTAAAATTATGTATTAACAAAGTATCGAAAAAGTATCGAGATCACTTATTGGTGGACCGCCACGGGTGGCCGAGGTCGTTAAGGCACGGACTCGTGAGCGGGAGGTCTGCGGTTCGAATCCCGCCAGGACCGTCCTCCCTGACTGAGGTTTTTTCCAGGTTTTCCTCAGTCTTCATAACTGGCAAATGCCGGGGAGGTACCTAAACTTAGGCCTGGAACGCTTCCTTCCTTAAAAAAAAAAAAAAAATCCTTTCCCAACTTATCATTTCATCTCATGTATCACCAGTGTCCACCGCCTGTGGTGCCTCAGTAGTAAAAACGGGCGTTAAACACTACTCAAAAAAAAAAAAAAATCACTTATTGGAGTACTGTTCCAAATTGATATCTCTTGAGTATCGAGTCATTGAGAACATTTATCTAAATGCCATTTCAGTTTAATTTCACTTGCTGTTGCAAAGTATAATGTCATGTTGTCTTTGAAGACTATCTGTTCAGAAATAAAGTTTTCATTTTTAAAATTCCCTAATCAAAAGCATTAATGCATTAATTAAAGGATAGAATTAATTTTTTAGTTTTCATTTTGTTATTATACACTTTTTCTATTGGGTCTAATCGTCTTATTAACTTAGTCTATAAGTAGAAGCAAAATGTGCTTGTCATTTGTAATCTTTTTAAATTGTGGAGAGAAAAAAAAAAAAAAGTAAAAAAACTCTAAGTAAATATTAAAAGTTAATGACTTTATTTTTATGTGTTTGGTTCTGTATTATTATAATTCAATCTGTATAACAATAAGTGTATTCTGCGTTCTTAAAAAAGATTTCTGTTTTTTCATGAAAATAGTAAGATTAGTATGAATCTATCACTTCCACTACTGCTGGAGATTGCCTATTACTGTGCTGTTTAAGACAATACTTCGCAAGAAAGTGACAGTAACATTAATCGACTGAACTTTATCTGTGCCAATGCCGGCAAGTATCTCACGGTAAGGCAATGCATTCCATAATAATGCACTCAGCGCGTAACCATCAAGCGAGTTATGCGATCCACCGTTAACGTCGAAACGACTTGCAATATGGCAATATTCTTCATGCAAAAGCATGCCAATGCAGTCATGTTGTTATTGAATAAAAATGAAAATCCTGTAATATTTTGACTATAGAAACAATATGAGCAACATCAATTTACATTTCACTGAGTAAATATCCACATTTTAGACACCTTTCTAGGTTAAATACAAATTAACTTACGGAGAGCAGACAGGTGAACACAACAGACTTCTGAAGGAGCTTATAGGAAGTTATCTGGAAAATAAATAAATAAAAACGTTAGTATGAATACAACAAATGACTAACGTTGACTGTATAAAAGTATTTCCAAATTGTTATAACTAAACTTAATATGGTTAAAAGTCAGCATTCCAACAGTCGCACTGTAAGTAGCTTGCAGAATTTCTGTATTATTTTTCTCCATAGTCACCCTTTTCCAGTTTTCCAGTTTTTCAAAACCTTCTTCACCATAACGAACTTCGGGAGGCAGATTTTGGAAACTGATAGGTTTATCCTTTTGCAAAGAAAATTCAATCACGACAACATGCAAAATAAACATAGATAAACCGCCACGGGTGGCCGAGGTCGTTAAGGCACGGACTCGTGAGAGGGAGGTCTGCGGTTCGAATCCCGCCAGGACCGTCCTCCCTGACTGGGGTTTTTTCCAGGTTTTCCTCAGTCTTCATAACTGGCAAATGCCGGGGAGGTACCTAAACTTAGGCCTGGAACGGTTCCTTCCTTAAAAAAAAATATCCTTTCCCAATTTATCATTTCATCTCATGTATCATCAGTGTCCACCGCCTGTGGTGCCTCAGTAGTAAAAACGGGCGTTAAACACTACCCAAAAAAAAAACAAAAAAACATAGATAACATATCCCAATTCACCGCCTCGAGTGGCCGAGGTCGTTAAGGCCGGACTCGTGAGCGGGAGGTCCGTCCTCCCTGACAGAGGGTTTTACAGGTTTTCCTCAGTCCTCATAAATGGCAAACACTGGGGAGGTACCCTAAACTTAGGCTTGAAACGTTTCCTTCCTTAAAAATTCCTTTCCCAATATAACATTTCATCTCATGTATCATCAGTGTTCACTGCTGTGGTGCCTCAGTAGTAAAAACGGGCGTTAAACACTATTAAAAATCCCAATTTAGGGCATATTTTTAAATGCAACTTAAACATAAAACAGAAAATTTTTGGAGACTTGGGTTCTCATTTTAGTAACGAAATACAATGTGTTTACACATAAATATGGAGAAGTTAAAGCAAACTTTTAAATCTAAAATTTTCTTTCTATGTTTATTATTATTATTATTATTATTATTATTATTATTATTATTATGGAGGTTATTAAAATTATGTCAATACACTTTTAGAAGGAAACATTTGTTTTTGCTACAAATGGCCGACAAAGCGTTTTAATAACTGTTGATGATGATGATGATGATGATGATGATGATAAAGGATACAATTACTTTTTCATTCTCTTGTTAGGTAATATTTATTTTATTTACGGAAGCTATTAAACATTTCTAGTCATTAGCATTCCATTCAATTAAAGGCATGAAATGACCGATACATTTTGCTCAAAGAACTGTTCTTTCAGGCTTGAGGTTCTTTTACATGCACCATTGCTTTACTTCCCTTCCAATAGAAGCCATGCGTAGGATTTTTACGGCCTAATAAATAAATCGACTCTGACCGAGTTTGAGCCCTCGACCTTGAATCTACAGGGCAAGTATGGTTACCACTAGACCACCAGGACCGACCATTTTCTTCGTGTACACTGGTATTGGATCATAGTTTTAATGTGACTATTTCACATCACATCTTCTACCAATGAAATGTAAGGAAATTTTGAATGTCAACCAATCAGAGCTTCTTATCGTTAGTGTATGTATTGTAAGTTCTTACTGTAATAATTTTACCGCATGAAAATGCATCTATCTTCTCAGTGTTACCGACTATTTTTTACCGCCATGGATGGCCGAGGTCGTTAAGGCGCGACTCATAAGCGGGAGGTCTTGAGTTCGAATCCCGCCAGGACCGTTCTCCCTGACTTAGGTATTTTCCATGGTTTCCCTTAGTCCTCATAACTGGCAAATGCCAGGGAGTACCCTAATCTTAGGCCTGGAATGTATCCTTCTTTAAAAAAAAATCCTTTCCCAATTTATCATTTCATTTCATGTATCATCAGTGTTCACCTGTGGTGTAACAGTAGTAAAACAGACGTTAAACACCATTCAAAAAAAAAAAAAAAAACTCTGTTTTCCCAAAAATTAGTGAGCTAGAATATATTAATCGCAAAAATTAACAATCATATCACAAAATGATAAAAAGAGAAATATAGCTAACAATTCCAGTCGACTGATTCCCGTATTACATATGAAACAAGATGGAAATTATGGAAATGTATTCCTATAATAATAAAATAATACATGCAATTATTAAATATTTATTTTGTTTCCTCAGTTGGAATAAACGAATGAATCGAATTGTAGTAACCGACCTTTGTCTATTCCAGACTCACGATTTTTGAATGGATAGGTATTTATAAATGTCAATTTCACGATTTGTGCAATTATTAATATTTTTGAACGACTTTTAAGAATAATATATTATTTTTATTATAATTTTGTTCGTAAAATATCCAAAATAAATATAACAGTAAATATATTAGTATTCTCAAAACATCTTGTGATAAACATATATATATATATAAATGGTAAATAATCTATATTTCTATTTAAATAAATGAAACAATACAATGATTCACACCAAGAAATAGTTATAAAAGAAACTATATTAAAATAATGCAAAGTCATGTTCATTCCACGTTTGTTGCATGATAGTTCAGTAGGTATAATAGAACGGTCGAATGAAAAAGGAAAATCAGATATGTTAAAACTTTATTGCCTAATAAGTGTTCCAGAGTCGATAATTTTAAAAATATATGAAAATGTTGCATTTCTAACACATTTCTGGAAAAAGTACCATGGAAAATACAAATGCACATTTATCGGAGATAATACCCACAAATGGTATAATAATATTCAAATTAGTTATGCACATTTCAAATAAAAAAAACAATAAAATTCACATTATCTAAGTCACTTTCTAAAAACGCCTATACCTTTCATCTATTATCATAAACTAGGTTTTCAAAACTATTCCAACTTCAATTTTGAGTTCAAATTTTTCTGCGCCTCCCTACTGCTTTCTGCTCTAGATTGGTAAAATTGTATCCTCTACGGGTATTGGATTGTCCATTCTCTTGACACGATCTTTCCATTTTATCTAAAGGAAGGTTTTTAATTTGCAGTAAACTATTTTGAGGTCTTATCTAATTACCTCATTGAAAATTTCATATTCTACTTATTCTTTACAAAATGGAGAAGAATCTCCTTTCAGATTTATAATTTTTATTACATTTTTATTATCCAGAATTCCAATCTGTAAATTACAGCAACTGCTAACACTTAGTAGAATTGTTTTATTTCATTTAACAAATAATAATAGCTTACTTTGAACAGAAATGCTGCAACCCAGATACTTGAAGCATTTTACTTCTTTGATGATTTTGTTATTTATTATTCTTTTTTATTTGATTAATCTTTTTCCCTAGAAAGTCATTATTTTGAGCTTTTCATTTGAGATTATATAGTAATACTTTCATGTCTTTGGTTTTCATACGTTCGAATAGAATCTCATCCATGTACATCCATAAACTTTGGTATTTTACTTTAAAATTATTTATTGTACAGAGAGAGAGGGGGGGGGGGAGATGTTGACGATACTGGAGATCTGAGAATATTCCAAATGGCAAGTTGTTATAAAATATATAGGCCATATATAGAAAACTGTTTTATCGTTTTACTGTATTTATTTATATAAATATTCTTTCTATTTCTAGTAATATAAATGTCATATGGTGAGCACTTCAAGTCCTCTTTTAAATTATACCTCAAATGAAAGAGACAAGACGTGATGATGAAGTAAGTATGCCCAGATCACCAAAAAGCGAATTGCTACGTTTTCTCAGAAGAACTCCTCATTTAATTGTAAGTGTTCTCTTCTGTGCACTTAAAACAAGCAATTTACTAGTTGGGATGGTTGCCTCACAAAATGTACCACAGTTTAAAAGACTATAAATTTGTCCATAATTTATAAGTCTTTACTCGCAGTTTTACTAATAATACGAAACATATTTGGTAATCTTCTTTGAAATATGAGTACTCCAACTAAGGCAGCTACAACATATATTTCAAAAACCTTAGTAGAACAACAAAGGTCATAATTGGGCATATTGAAAGTAAGTTGTATATCAACAGTTTTATTTACATTAATACTAAATTTGTACTGTACTGTACCATTCATTTATCTTCACTGCTAATTCATCAACTTTAAGTTCTAAAGAAGTCTCATTTTGAAAAGTAATTTCAATTGCTAAATCATCAACAAATAATATGCAGTCAAAGATTTACTATGAGTTCTGGGTGAGAGATCATAAATGTAAATGATAAACAAATGCGACACCATTGTAATAAACTGTCTGTAGTCTTCCTTCTGAAAACTTAATAGTATTGTCATTGAAACCATTGAATTTCACCTTTGAAAGGAGAATATGGTGCGATATAGAGTCAAATGACTTAGTAAAGTTATAGAATCGTCCAAGTAATTGAAATTCATTTTCTAGCTCCTAAAACACTTCTGAGTAAATTTTATAACAAATTCTGTCGTACAACAGGCTAATACAAAACACGTTGATTCACAAATAAACAATTTTGCTAAAAATAATCAGTGACATATTTGTTTAATACTTTTTCAAATATCTTAGATATCATAGGAAGTGGTTGTTCGCTTCTTAATTTCGAATTGTTATTTACAAGTCCAGATACTACAGACCATGTTTAATTATACTTTTGATGTTTCAAAGTAGTTTCAACAAAAAGTAATAAGCCACTACAATCATTTCCTAAATTAGTTCCTGTATGAAACCAGAAGATGCTTTTTGTTTCCCACCGTCACGGTACATTTTGGACCAGGTCAAGCATCATGACGCTGTCTTGCTCTATGAGAAAATTCCCGGGACATTACTTTATAACAACGCAGTATTATTCGATTGTGATTTACCCTCACGTCATGCTACAGTAAACTGATTGTTACCATTGCTTCTTGAGAAGTACACAATTTCTAGTGTGTTACAATATATTGCAGCCGTTTCTATTCACTTATAGTACCTTTTCGTCCCCATTCTCATAATCTTAATGCTGTTTCTCGTGAAATCACTGTCACATAACATGAATCTTGTAAAAATTGTACAGATATACTTCTCCCACCCAAATAAATACGCCTTCATCTTATACGCAACTTGAAGTTGTAGACACAACCCGACCCATATTCTTTTCTCACGCAGAATCATGTTTCGACAAACACATTGTACTAACGTTCAAATATACTCTCTTTTGTTATTTTCATTGTAGTTATTTGATCGTCATTTCCCGCATATCCTATTCTTAAGGCAATGTTATAATGAAGTTATTTTAAAATGCAAATACATATTTTCTATTATTTATTCTGTAATTATGGTGAAATGTAAGATTTATATCAATATGATTAAATATATTGATTGAGACTTCCTTAGCCCATAATAAGTAAAATTTAATATGTATGCAAGATAGATGTTTAAACTTATTTCTTCTCTTTTTCAATACAAGGAAAACTTATGTGTTTCCTTTTTTTTTTTTTTTTTTTTTTTTAACCAACATTATTCTCATTTCACTAAAGATGAATTAGCGATGTTAGGTGCTCAGTTAAACATTTTTTTTTTTACAGAAATAACATTTAAAGACATTATTTTTTAAACCAAACCTAATGTTATTGTAATGAAATAATACTATAATGTAAAAAAATCAAACCTTTTAGATAAATCAAGTATAGATTAAGGAGGCATTGTAAATATTGGGTAATTCATATAAGATATTACGCAACAAAATAGCATATTATTTCATAGCACAAAGTATCTTAAACATTCCCATTTATTGTATTTCATTTATACGGAAAAAGTACTTCAAAAGTTAGCAAGAATAATTAAATTTTGCTATAGGCATATCTACCCATTCATAATATTAAAGTAAAGTGTATTAATATGTTTCAACAATTACCACATTTGGAGGAAATAGTACATTTATGAATGTTACTGACTGAAAAAGAAGTTATAAAAGTTTTATTTAAAACAAATTCTAAAATTTTCTTATTCATTTCCCGGTAATAACATCACGGTTTAGTTAAAGCTGGTATTTTAATATTCTAAGCATTTTTCTGAATATACTATCAGAACATTGTCTTATTATTAGAGCCCTAATTTAGACACATGTTCAGTGTAAATATCCTACATTTAAAATATGTATTTTAGACTAATACTATGTTAAATATCTTACAAGGAACTTGTTTATAAATGTCTATATATATGGGTAGCAAACAAAGGACCCTTAAATATCATTCATGGTTTTAAAAGATACAACAAACACCCGATTATCCAAAATGAAATATTATAGGTTTGCCAGTTCCTACGTATATAGTTTATTTTTTTTTTAAATATTTTTAAAGCATAAGATATATATATAGTCTTTTATAGCATACTTTCTACATTAACAATTTGGGTAGCTCGTGCCTTTTTCTATTCACGCTATTGATAAAATGTTCTTGATACAGTATAATAAAATCCCAATTTTCTTATATTTGTTTTCTTTATTTGTACATTAGAATTTAAAGGTCTATTTATGTTTTTTTTTCTTTAAAAGTCGGTTTATTTCCGCGGCAAACGTTTAATATATGCGGGCATTTTAAAAAGTAACAGCAAATTGAATATTTCGAGATGTATAATTCTTATTAAAATATAATTTTTCTACATAGTCGCCCTCTTTTCAATGCACTTCTCACACCGCCGCACTAACTACGTTATTCTATCAGAAAAAACGTTTTGGTTGTGTCAGCAGTCAGAAATGCATCGCTTCTTTAAGCTCATCATCACTTTCAAATCTTTCTCCTCTTAAAGTGTCCTACAGGAGTGCAAACGACGGTACAAGCCACAGTCCCATTTATCGTATTTTGCTAATTGACTTTAAAAAAAATGCAATAATCTTTCAATGAAAATGTTCAACCACATTCAGCTTAAAGAAAAAAACAAAACAACAACACTATGTAAAATTCTTTTTTCTCTTGACACACTAATAAAAGGAAGAGCAGGCATCTTGGATAAGAGAGGAATGTTTAATAAAGTACTTTACTCCAAAAACTTCAGAAAGGAAGATTTTTTTGAATGGTGTTTAATGCCCATTTTTACTACTGAGGCACCACAGGCGGTGAACACTGATGATACATGAAATGAAATGATACATTGGGAAAGTTTTTTTTAAGGCAGGAAACGTTCCAGGCCTAAGTTTAGGGTACCTCCGCGGCATTTGCCAGTTACGAGGACTGAGGAAAACCTGGAAAAAACCTCAATCAGGGAGGATGGTTCTGGCGGGATTCGAGCCCCAGACCTCCCACTCACGAATCCGTGCCTTAACGTCCTCGGGCACCCGTGGCGATGAAAGGTAGGTGATTATGTAGTAAAAGAGATCAGAGATGTGTATGAACTAATTCATCGTAGAGACTGTGTAGATTTAAATGACCCGTTAATGGTATGGAAAATGATTTTTTTTTTGTCGGTCTTGGTGGTGTAATGGTAACCATACTTGCCTTCTAAACTCAAGATCGCGGGTTCAAACCCGGCCAGGATCGATGGATTTTTGGGGCGTAAAAGCCTTAAGTATGATTTCCTTCGGAAGGGAAGTAAAGCTGTGAATCCCGTGTCGTACATTTACGGCAAGATAAAGAACCTCAAGCCTGAATGAAGAGGCCTCTGTGCAAAATTTGTCGGCCGCTACACGCCCTGAATTGAATGGGACGCTGATGACCTGAGATGTTAAAGAGCGTTTTTAAATAAAACAAATCAATCAATCAAAGCAATGTTTAAGAAGATGTTGAGCAATAGATTTTTAGGAATGGATTTAAAAGATGGTACGATTCATGTATGTACCAACTTAACAAATTAAGTGAGCAATTTCACTTATACAGTGATGTTGCAACAATTCCATTGTGTACTGTGATTGTGAGCGAGGATTAAGTCGCGCATTCTTGTAAAATCTGAAATTATGTTCTATTCGTCAGTAAAATACTCTGCGTTCAATGTATAGCGTGCTCATGAAACAGACATGTTCTAATTTGACATAAATTCAGCAGTAATTGATTCGCTAAACGAATGATATATTGTGCCTATCTAGAGTATTATAAGACGGGTTGAAAGTAATGAAATTCCAAGAAGCAAATTACATATTCCTTCCCTCCCCCCTCCCACAAAACCTTATTCATTTTGTTTTTCTGTACAATGATTTGGAATGCTGCAGAAGCTTTTCGCAATTTGCAGAAATATAATTTTTGGTTTATGAATCTATGCGACGCATTTTTTCTACCATTAAACACTGTGCAAACATCTGATAATCTAATGAAGCAAAATCAGGACTGTATGAGGGACGCTGCAATATATGAAATCTCAGTCTTCGACCGGTGTCAAGAGTAATATGAAGATCTTTGAGCTAAAAGCTCCTGCGACTACTCCACTTTACTTCCTCGGTCTCCTTCAACATTGTCCTCTCATATCCCAAATAGAGTAAACAGAACATTCTTCAGACTAGAGTGGGAAACCACTTTGGCTCGTAGTGATCTACCTACTCCGGTTTCATCCCTATGAGAAGTGTTCTCAATCGTTATACCACACCCTTTCGACGTCAGCACACAAATTATCTTGTGCGCATTTTCCTAGGTACCCAACATGTGATAACTTGAGAACCTCCGTAACAATGACACCCGATATTTCCAATTAAACAAATTTATTAATGCAAATGCTGTGAATCAATAGAACATCAAAGACAGAATATAAGGGTCCCTACTCAGGTACACCAACCTGAGTAATAAATAGCATTTTATACCATTACGTTCTTTTAAAGAACCAGAAAATTTCATGTTGCTTTGTTTTGGAATGTTTACTCTTATACAGAAAACAATAAAACGAGAAAACATTTATTTCACATATGATAACCAAACCAAAGATCTTCAACCTCAGCCTCTGGGCCTCTTGTAATAATGATTGACTAGTAAATTGCACTTCTGAAGTATTTTGAAGAATTAACCTTGGAAATAATAACACAAGGAACAAAAGCAGGTTGGGAAATAGTCATTTGGTTAGTAGTTGCCAATATACATAGGCAGGGCCAACATAAAGCATTTAGTTACGAGGATAGATCCATAAATTTCCGGCCTAACCATTTTCTTGGTATGATAAAGACAAAACTTTATTTCACTTTTCAATATAGTTACCCTTTATTGCAATACACTTCTCACATGTTTGAATTAACGTTTCAACCCCCTCCCCCAAATAGTTAGAAGTCTTGTCTGGAAAATGGGCATAAACAGCATCTATCACTTCGTCACTCTTAAATTTCCTTCCTCGAAGGTGCTTCTTGAGTTTTGAGAAGAGGTATTATAGTCACTGGGAGCTAGATCTGGGCTGTAGAGTGGGTGATCGATTTCCTTGAAGCCACATTTCTTCACAGCTTCCTTTGCAACAAGATCTGTGTGCACAGACGCGTTGTCGTGAAGAAGGCGCACCACTCAGCTTTCCTCGTCTTTTCTTTTTGATGGAAGCACGGAGTCTGTGCAGTAGGTCAACATAATACTTCCATTTACTACTGTGTTCCTCTCGTTGAAGTCAATAACAATTCGAAGGATTGCTGTTTTAGAAAGGCCCAACCTTGCTGCTATTTCTGTAACTTTGAGCCGCCGATCTTCCACAATTTCTTCTTCTACAAGAGCGATGTTTTCAGGAGTAAGCACCTCCAAGGGTCGACCTGCACGCTCTTCGTCTTCAATGCTTTCTCGGCCCTTCAAAAAATTATGACCCATTATTTTACGGTAGAATATGAGGGTGATTCCTCTCCATATACACCGTCCTCCAAACGCTGTTTAATTTAATTTTTTGGAGTAAGTCCTTCTTTTGTGAAGAACTTAGCAATAGCTCAAAATTCCACTTTGAACATATCACAATCTCATACACATAGTCTTCTTTATGCAACTATATCTGATCAGCTGAACACAGCCGCGCCGAAATTACAGCTGCAATTATTTACTTAACAGATAAGGTATGACACCAGATGAAGATTTTGTGAAGGCGATAATTCTTATCGGCAGGCCGAAAACATGGACCTACCCTCTTATTCATGACTTGCATTAAAATTAAAATCCCTTTACTGGCAGTATTATATTGTAAACAATACAAAAAATAGGATAAAAAACGAGTACACCTTCACAGCGAATGTTAGGTATTCTTTTATCATTATTATTTGAAACAATGAGAAAAATTCTAGAACATGATCGCAACTTCGCGAGGGTTACTAGACACTTTTCGCCGATTTGTTAAATTTAACCCAAAGTACGCCATCTATTAGATTATGTTTTATATTTAATTCTCAACGTGAAATAGAAAGAAAAATGTATTGCTCAGAATTTGAAGCAAGTTCCTCTCAACAACACAACAATTTGCTGGCCTAATTCAAGAAGAATGACTCAGGCTTGGAATTCGCATTCTGGAGGTTTCAGTTTCAAACCTCTTGTGACCGAACCTGATCTTAGGTTTCATCGTGGTTTCCCCTGATGAATGTTAATTTTTCACTTTCCAATTTCACCTCATTTCATTGGGTTGGTTCTCTTGCAATATAGATATAGTTAAATAAAGAGGCTGGTGCTATGTGGAGCGTGGCGATGGCTTGCACTTTTGAATTTTTTCTTTTTGTAATTTTTTCTACCCGAACGATTGGACAGATGCGGTCCTTCTAAGGAACAGGATCAGTGTCGAAGTTTTCTTTCAGGAAACAAAGTTAGGGACCCTGTCAATGCCCGTGCCCGACTGCCAGTGAATTATGGCCGCCCGATGTCTCCATCTCACCTCTTCCTCCTTTAGTACTCACTGGGGACATAGGTATAAAAGAGCAACAGAAGAAATTCAATCCAATTCATTGTCAAGTGGGAACTAAAAACAAATATTCTATTTTATTAAAGAGATATTGCTAAACACTACTGTCGATTAAATAAATTAAGCGCACTTGTTTATTGCAAAACTAGTGCTTTTATGATTATTAATACCTTATTTAAGTTGTATGTTGTATTGTTTTTAATTTCGTTTTTTATAAATAAGTAAGAATAAAAATTTTAAGAACAAAAATAAACAACTATCAATTAACCAGTTGTATTAAAACAACTTAAAAACGAAACAAAAATCAATAAAACACTTAAACACAATCAATTGCTAGCCGCCTCCTTCATATTAGATTCAAAGTGGAGCTTCTTACAGAGCTGAGGCATCACACGCGATGGACACTGGTGATGCATGAGATGAAATAATAACCGGGAATGACCTATTTTAATGCCAAGTTTAGGGTATTTCCCCGGCTGGACTGAGGAAAACCTGGAAAAACCTTCAGTCACGAATCAGCGCCTAAGCGACCTTGTCCATGTGATAGACACGGAATATGTCAAGTCCTTAGTGCTGTGTATGCAGTACAGCAAACATGTTAAGAGTTGCGTTTGGCGCATTTAAGCGCGACATTGCATTATGAACAGTTTGCTTCAGGTAATATTCAACTACTACTCACTTTAATCCCACAAACCAGTCCTCCCTGCGGCTCTTGACTTCGGACTTTGAATTTACATAGCACTATTAAATTGCTTAATGCAGACATGCTATTGCATTTGCCTCATGCATTCAATATTCGTATTCTTTCAAAATTCTTCTGTAAATTTCGATAAATTTTGCTTCTGCAACATTAAGAAATTTGTTCTGAACTGAAGCGTTAGAATCCAGCAATGACTGTCCTCCCTGATTGAATTTTTTCCCCCTTTCAGTGTGCTATTGCTTTTGAATTGTTTGAAGAAAATGTCGGAAAGGAAAATATGGGAAACATTTAGAATTTTCTCAATCTTTCCCACCTCTAATTGTGTGTCCATTGCCTGTAATTTCAATGTGGTTAAATGGATTAAAAATAGCTTATAATTTCAAAGTTATCACCAGATGGATTCATTACAGAGCGTTGTTTCCTAACTTAACAGTCGGTGAAATATAGCTTAACAGTAGAGTGGAATAGTTATTTACGGTATAAATGTTAAGAATTGCATTAACTTGTAACATTTGCAATCTACACTATTTTATAGTAAACTAGTTATTATAAATTTAATTTAAACAGCAATTCCGAAACTTGCTTTGTATTTCTCACTAGGAAGAGCATAGAAGAAAAGTTATTTAAAATTTTGGATAATGTCATCACATTGCAGCTATGAAAATTGGCAGTTTTTAAAGGTATTTTAATGATGTAAAATTACAAATTACATTTTTGTTTTTAATACTGCATTTTATTACATATTACTAAATTTGTGTTTAAAAATGCAAGGAATACAGCAGCAGAATAGACCAGTAAATATATTGCTATTTGCAGATTATATAGTATTAATTTTTAACAAGAAATATAGACTACAAAAATCAATAAATAAAATAAATAAATAAAGAATGCAATATGGCCATCTGAAAGACTAAAATAAAATTAATGACCTTTGGAGGTAAATTTGCAATAAATACAATTGTGATAGAAGAAAAAAAAATAGAACAACTATCACACTTTCAATATTTAGTTGTGATGTCACATGTGAAGAAGATCAAGATGTTAATATAAAAATATAAAAGATCCAAGCTGTGTACGTGGAACAATTAGAAATACTTTGAAAAACAAAGTGAGATAAGACTTACAATTAAGATTCTACACAGCCAAGGCCTTACCAGCTTTTTTTTTTTTATAGAAGTGAGGCTGGGACTTAACAAAAAGGAAAAGGAATAAAATTCAAGCAGCAGAAATACATTTTTTACGATCTGTCAAAGATTGCAAAAAAAGAAGATCATATAAGAAACGAGAATATACGAAACGAATTATGAATGCAACAATATTACAACAATTAGGAAATTATAGACAAGAATGAATAAAGCACTAAAAATAATGACAGAAGATAGCATACCAAAACGTATGCTGACATAAACCGAAAAGACGAAGATAAATTGGAAGGGAAAAAAGAAAAGAAGAAAGATTTGAAACAACAATGTGAGATCGGAACAGGCAGAGTGCAATTCGGGATGGAAGAAGAAGAAAATGTAATTTTCTGACACTGAAAGAAGCTATAGTATGCACTTGAGCATTCACAATAATGGATCAGCTGTTATTAATTTTCTTCCAGCATGACATGATTCCAGGGTTGCCAACATGTTTATTTATTGGAAATAAATGTTAGAACCGAGTTTAATAATTATGAAATCACTAATTGCACTATAATCCGATTTGGAAGCCACTCGAGTAATGTAAATATTAATACATAATAAAATAGAAATTTGTAACCGCTCAAATAAATTATTAATCATCACATTGCATATTTAATAGTTGCTTTGGAAACTGTGAAGTATTATCATAAGAGTTGTTGAAAATGTTTAAATATTAATAAAACCACAGAAGCAAATTGACATTTTACTGGTTTATAGGACAATATGGTAACGCTGAATTCGTCCTATCAACTGTTGTTTACCATATTATATGATTCAGTATCTAAATAAAGATAATGTTCTGGTTGGTCTGAAATAATTGAAATGTATGAAATGGTCAGAACATAGGTAATGGAATACAGACATATTGGTATCCTATACAGGTTTTCTCCTTTTTATTTAAATCGTCATACAAAAACGACAAAATGTGTCCTTCAGAATGGTTCTATCTAATTCATTCATGCTGTTAAAATTATTCGGTAGTAAATTATCATATTTAGGTGCATGAAAGTTAAAATTGAATGCTTGAGTACACTGTTAAGTATGGAAGTAGAATGAGCGTTTTTGAAAATTGCTGAAGGCTGAACTGTCATCATGAAAGTGAGGTAACTGCTGAAGAAATGCTCCCAATACGTACTTTCATTTTTACGCATTTCTACACAACATAGAGCTTGTCAAAGGAGGTTAAGGTCCTTTTCCACGCATATCTCCACACTTGGAAAATAAATAAAAGGAAAGTTATTTCAAAATACGCCCTCTTGTCTGCAAGCAAGCAAACAAAAGTTCCATTCCATTGCTATTGAAATCCCTTTATGTTTGTGTTGCGTGTGGCCTTGAACGGTGTCCGCAATGAAGATGTGATTTCACCTGAACTAAACAAATTGAAAACAAAGAGCGCAAGCCCCTAAGGTGATTCACAGCTCTTACTCATAACAAACATATGACGGGAGCTGTTGGATGTCGGACGATGAGGTAATACCATGTATACGTAACAGGTTCTTTTTAAACCACTTTCTCTTTCGTTTGGTCTGAAAGACAGAGAAGGAGGGAGAAATAGCGAACATGTACACTTTCGCTTTCCTTAAACTTTAACAAAATAAACAAGGAGCAAATATCAAGCCCTACACTTAGCGATCTGTTCGTTCTCACAGCCTGTATTACGGAGGTGCTTCTCTTGCGGTGCTTGTCAACAAATAACTAGCTAGCATTGTTTGCTTACGTATTCAATGTCTGGAGGGAGGGATATGTTTTCATTCTCTTAGGTTCCAAATAGAATGAGAAATCTATAAAAAAAATTATTCGATGCACGCTCTTTTCTAACATTAACATTATTAAATATAGACGTCCGATATGAAAACCTACGTAAAAGCAAACATGAAGGGAAAAAAAGAATAAGAAAAATAGCTCCTTAATGTTTATTACTTCAGTGAGTGGCAATTAAAAGAACTCAACTTCAAAAATTTAAATTTTACAAGAATAAAAATTACTTTCTAGCAACCTTTTGACAATTTGAAAACTTAAATTAGTCTTAACAGAGTTTTGCTGTTATTACTTTTATTTAAAATTCTGAATTATTTAATCAACAGTCCACTTGACCCATTTTTTTTACTTAAGATTTATTTATTTTTTTTTTTTGAGAAATGAAATTCACTTTCTCGTGATTCTTATTCAAAACAAAGTTTGGAGAAAATTTCTAATTAACATTAGTATTATAATGTATATCAAAATGTTATTAAAGTTAAATTTCTCACTATTGTAAGCATTTATTTATAATATTTTTGTAATTTTCATCTCCAGTAGGTATATTTTTTCACATCAATGACTGTTTTTCTTTCAGAATATGCCATTAAACTTTCAAATACTTCTTCCGTAAATTTTAGAAATCGAAAATAATGGATATGTTGGACTTATTTAATGAGAATAATTTAAGAGAATCCATTTTCTATGAATTATCTCTTCAGTAATCTAGTATATTATTTCAACAACATATAACTTCTTAATATAAAGAATTTATCTTTTTTTGTACTATCTTATCCGTTAAGACTCCTGAAAGTTTTTCCAATCTATGGTTTATATTTTGAGTAATAATTGTCAGAAAATACGCCACTTATTACATTCAAGTTTACTTTATGCAATACAGCTAATATGGAGCACATTTACTTCTAAAAGAACAAAGATTGAGTATTCTGCATTTTTAATAATTCATTTTATTTTAAAGCTTTTTGAAACCCATATAATTAACATTTTAATAGTTTGTTTGCTACAAATAAATGCATATTAGATTAAAGAAAGTATTTCAACAATAATTATTTTTTTTGAGTATATACAAATTCAAGTTATGTTAATATTTTCAAATTAAGACTCCCATTGTTCTTCTATAGGAGAAGAATAATAGGGATTCACGCTCATAAGATTTTTCCCATTTTATGAACCTAAGTACTGGACATTATTTCGTCGTTTTCATCCTATTAGTATTAAAATTATAGTTTTTTAAAAATTTCATTCCTCTGTCTGTGTATTCTTTCATTTCTCGTAACATCTTTTTTTCTCAATTTATTTTCCAGTGCTCTAGAAGGCTCTTCTAAATTTAAAAAAGAAACATTAACTCAAAAGCTTTAAAGGTTAAGCTATAAGAAACGGGAATTGAAATAAATTTAGAAACACCAGTTTATCTGTCTTTGACAAGAGTAGATACATATGATTTGAATTTACAAAAAGACAACTTTTTATAATTTATAATGAACGTTCAAAATTTATTTAAGCTTTTTCATAAACAATTACTGAACACTTGGGCATGTGACAATAATGCCGCGAGAAGGAATTTTAAAGAAAATGTTTGAATGGATTCAAGTTGGTAGACGGAAGATGTGAGATAAAGGTAAACATGGATAATGGATATCAATGGGCTATGATGAATGCTTATTTTTACTTGTTTTCCTGGATAATTTTGAATCTATCGTATTCAATAACCACTTCATAAAAAAAAACTGTCAAACTGACACTAATAAAATCATGAATTTAGGTACATGGTGGCCGTTTAATTGTTATTTGTCTTGTTGTGCCTTACAATGCAGCCTTATGGAGTTATAAACATTACTTAACATTATAAATAAAGAACTTAAACAAGCTATCAATATCCTTATTTACATTTCATATACACCGACTGAGGTATCGAAAACTTTCTCACAGCTTATCGCAAAAATGTTCGAAATGTTGTCTAGATCAGCCTCTCAAAAATTGACCCATTACCTACAGGTAATAAAAACGACGACTTAATTTACAGAGAGAGACGTTTAAAAATCCCCATATGTAGTTCAGGCGGGTGGCGGTTAGTTCCCAGAGTTTCCGCCGGCATTTTCTTATGTAGAAATTGCGGCATTCAGTGCTTTACTGTTTTTAAAACTTAGGTGCAACATATTAAATAACAAAATTTGGTACTCACGCCCCTTACAGAAGGTGGTGCAAATGTCGTCCAATTTCTCTGACACACAATCCACATCTTCTTATGAAATTATCATTGATATGTTATCAGTTTCCCCATTACTAATTGTTTTAAGTTGCTCAAGCAAGGATTAGTTGAATTTACTCTGTTTTTTCTTATGTGAGCATATGACGCCGACGTATTCAACCCTCCCCCCAGTGAATCACAGGAACTGTTCATTAAACTTCTGTAGAAAATTCAATACATATATTCCTTGTTGGAACCGAGTGCCTGTAAATTTACACCTAAATGCCTGTCTCTTTCTGCCACACGATTTTCTGTAACCTGATGTATGATTTGAAGATGAATATACAATGATACAACGAATATCTCACCGTAAAACAGCTTTACTGCACTATTTAACGGTCTTACTCTAGGCTGCACAACTCTATAAATCTTGCTCGCAATTGACTAGATAAGAGATTGACACCGCGCATGCTGCATGGAGAATCTCAGCGTTTGGAAGGAGATAGATCCACTCATCGGCCGGTCTAGGTTGCGAGACTTTTAAACTGTTCTCACTGTAGTTTATTCTCGTAGTATAGTTACATTTAACTTAATTTGATATATAATGAAGTTAGTTGCATTTTGCGGTAAGCAAAAGAAATAGTATTTCACTTCATCATTGTGGTAGAAATAGAAAGCAATACAGTAGTATCTCCCCCAGAAAAGCTGTAAAACAACGTATGATAACGGTAGTGTGCAGTGAAGAACATTACTCGAGTTCATTTGGTTTATTTACGGACGCTCTTTAACATCTCAGGTAATCAGCGTTCCATTCAATTCAGGGCGTGCAACGGTCGATACATTTTGCTTAGGGACCTCTTCTTTCAGGTTCTTTTACGTGCCGTAAATCTACTACATGGGACCCTAGGATTTATGTACCTTCCGAAGGATATTTAAGCTCAAAAAATCCACCGATCCTGGCCGGGATTGAACCCGCGATCTTGACTTTAAAACACTGCTCGAGCAGCACACTGTGGATGAACTGTCATTGAACGGAAAATATACAGTCCGTTTTTTAATTCAAAGTTGTGGATATATTAAATAAAATATTACTACAAATTAATATATAAGATTATTCAAGACAGGAAATTTGTTAATGTTAATATTTAAGCAAAACAAAAACTTCACTTTATCATTAAGAATTGAATGTTATGCTATAGAATTTTTCACTCGTTCGGCATATGTTGCTACAATAAGTTTATTTTAAAATGTAACCTCAAGCTGTTTTTATTAATTAATCAGGAGATGATCAATAGACACTGTTTATCTTGGGCAGCATCATCTGATATCAAAATTAAAAAGAACCACTGCAAACATTTGTTCATCTTCTCTGAAATGCATCGATTATACTAAGTGGTGTTAACATAAGTTGTTCTCTTTGCTGTTCTTACAGAGTGAAAAATTAGGAATTATTCAGAAAACTCCAAAATTTGGTTTAAATGCTCGACGTAGTGTAAAATAAAGACTATAACTGACGGAAGAAAAATGCAGTAACAATGGTATTATATATATATATATATATATATATATATATATATATAACTGAACTTTATTTCAGTCAATAAACCAATGTTTTATTTTTATTAAGGATTTGAATTAAAGCAATGCATAAATATGAAAGGAAAAATATAATACGAGATATATATGCAGAGGAACAAAATATAAAAGAGATAAGATGATATGCTAGTGAAAAGTTCTGGTATGAATGAGAGAGACAACTGAGTAATTTCAGAGAGCATTCAAGCATGCATAACTTCGAACGTTTCTAGCACTTTGTATGCCGACTAAATTAGTTGAAGCCTCTTTAATGTTCAAGCTATCATCGGATTTGATTGGTATTGCGTAGTAGTCAGTATTATCTGCTTACAGGATGAATAATTCATGCCATAAAACTTCCATCATAATTCCACTGGAGTACGTTTAACATTCTAAGGATTCGTTATGTGGTATGTAAAGTGACGGTATGTAATAAAACACGACAGATTATAAAATACGGCATTACATTAACCCCGAATTCCTTGACTCAAATGTTTATGTAACGCAAGGGCGTTTTTTTTTCAAATTTCGGAAAAATTTCCTGATAAAAAATACTCCTACTTATTACCGTTTTAACTAAATTGGTTTTGTGTGATTTCTTTTTATTTAATTTTTATTTTTCCCGATCAGTTCAGACAGAAACTAGTATTCAGCTAAATTATTGCCGAACATATGGCCTTAGTTGCGTAGCCACTTTCTGTCTAATTAGCTTTTATTTACTATAACCTGTGGTGAAATTTTTTGGAAACTCATGATGGAAAAAACAACCAAACTGAATTTGATTTTGTGATTAAAGAAATTCAATAAAAAGCTTAAGTTCCAATACGAGCTATTTTTTGAGTCACTTTGCTGTTTATAAGGGTATTTTTGCCCCCCCCCCTTTTTGGCAGAGCATATGAATACAGTTTATCACAAATTACAAGTATAATATTTTAAACTTCTGTTTTAATGAGTATCTTTAGTTATTTTAATTATTTATGTCCATGAAGCACAAAGAAAGTTGGTCGTTTCTTTTTATTCTTGAATATTTAACATTATTTCGAATCTATAATCTATTTTTAAACTGTTTATTGATAATTTTTGGGTGTCATTGTCTTAGTACACATGCTGTGCATAAAAATGTGGTTTAATGTAAGATTATTATATGATATAATTTTTTATATAAAATATTTGTTTTATAAAATAAAACTACATATTTTTATAATTGTCTGAAATATATTTTTGAAAAAATATTTGTATTTCGAAGTAATATACAAACATAACTGAGAAAGTAAAAAGGTGAATCAAATTTAAACCGATTTTATTGTAATTTACTGAAACCAAGTTAAATATAAATAGGATATATTTTACTTTTCTACATAATTTACCAATTTACAAACTTTTTTTTCAATGGATAGGACTTCTTAACCTCATTACCGAAGAAAGAGTTAGGTTGGGTTCCAGCCAGAGCGCACGAATGTTTCCCCACCTTCGTGGCTGCCGAATCGCCGATCTCCGAATGCTTCTTATAACAGTTCAAACGTAGAATAATTGCAAGATGATACATCTGGAGGGAAGGGTATTTATATGCTATCCAGTGAATTTTCTCATGTTTTACCATCGTCAAAGCAGCTGTATGTGGGTGGGCATTGTCTTGGAGAAGAACTTCTACAAGCGGTTATGACTTATTTTTCCCAATAATCTTGTTTTGCCTCGCCAGATGTTATTACCAATAAGATGCTTTGACTGTGTGATTCATGAAGGAAATTGATGAGCTTGGGAGTCCCAGAAAACTGTCTATAGAAACTTGATAGCTGACAGGCCAGTTTTTGCTTTGGCAGGAGCGGATTCCTCGCTTTTTCTCTACTTCATGCTCCTTGTTTCGACTCAGGAGTATTCCCAAGTTTCATCGCACGTTATGATTCAATGCAAAAACAGTTCACCTTGATCAAGATACTGAGCCAATAAGCCGCTTCACACGTGCTGTCATTTGATCATCAGAGAGAGTTTGAGGAACACACCTAGTCGATATTTTTCGGTAATCCAAATCATCTGAAACTGTGAATTAAACATTACTTATGCTAAACTCACAAGTGATTTCAGAACTTGCCAAACGTCGGTCACGCTTCAGAAGTTCCAGAACGGCACGAGAGTTTCTTTCTGTTATGGTCATTCGAGGCCGACGTTAGTGATGTTCATTTTATACAGTTTCTTGTACTTTTTGTTTAACTTTTATTGAACTCATACACTAGTATCTTAGACAGCGTCTTATTCCTGTACCGTGTTCATAATTATCGGCCAATTTTACGCCCTCCCGCGCCAAGTAATAATAGTGCGTTGGCTCAATCCACTAGAGTAGCTATAGCTCGGATATAATGCTACTCACAAATGAAATAACTGTACGAGCCGAACTTGTTTCAACCTAATCCTTAAACCCCTATCTGTACAGTCTCCAAGGCGCGTGTCGCTTCGTACTACCAAACAAAGGTAAAACCAATATTCCGGTTTGTATTTGATTCATCAGTATATAATTATTTGTCTACATTCATGAAACCAAATGAACAACTCAGGTAGTTTGGTTTCATTCTTTAATGTTTAACATTGTTTTGAATCTTTTGACTTTTGAATAGTCTGTTTTTAAATTGTTTATCGGTATTTACTGGGTATTATTGCCTTTAGCACTCATCCATGTGTGTAACAAATGCGATTTACTATAAGTCTGATTAAACAATGTGATTATTTTATATAAAAGACTGTTTGTTGGAAAAATAAAAACACATTTTCCTATTAATCGTTTGAAATATATTTTTATTTCTGTATACTTTATATTAAAATACAACGTTTTGGCTAAGAAACTATTACAAGAACTAGACACAAGAAATGTTTAATTAAAACTATAAAATTATTTTAAATGCTGTACATTGCTAATACAAAGTTTATTTATAACTGTCTTGAATAGGAAATGGGGGGGGGGGGCAGCTTTTTGTAATTTTTTCAAAGGCTGCATGTTTTCTTCATTTATTTTATAGCAAGTTATTTTCTAAACTGTATTCTGATAATATTTCTAGATCTGTCATCACGGAGTAACCAATGCCAGTTAGAAAAGTGGCGCATTGAAGGCCCGATGCTTACCTATGGCAGCATTACACCGATAAAAGCATATTGCTTAAGACCCAAGCATTTAGAGGAGGAGGAGGAGGAGGAGGAGGAGGAGGACGTTAATGTTGGAGGTTGCGAGGTGGATCCCCTTTGGGTTTCCAGACTATAATGCTGCATAAATGCCAGAGTGCTTTCCGTAGTCATCCCCACAAATAACGATATAGTATATATCTAATTTTATATTGAAATTCATTAAAATTATTTGTTTATTAAATATACAAAACAATTACAAAGGACATACACACTTTTAAGGAATAATAACAATAGCATCTTATATAAGTAATAACAATTTCCTCCATGCTCTAGCACTTTAAGTTCAACTAAACGTTTTAGAAAACGAATTTGTTTTTTTGTTAAATGCATACTCTTTTGCAGACCGTTACATTTTTACCATTTATAAGCCTATAATTTGGAAATATGAAACCTTTAATTTTGCTTATGTTCATAAAAATGAAATTAAAATCTTAAAGAAGCTACATACACATAGTACTACTTAATTTATTGAGGTCTTGTGCAGAATGAAATTAAGATCAAGGAAGCCAGCAAGTTGAATTAAATAAAAATTACATGAAAAATATAAACTTAATAAAATTATAATGCCATGCACCAAACTCAATCCGAATGCTTTCTCTTCCCCCAACTGACCAAATGAGACTGGAAGTTAGGGAGCTCACTTGTATGTGACGCGCAAAGAATCATTAATCAGGGTCGCTCTATTGTGCAGCTCGGCTATAACAATTTTCAAAGTTTCTCATGCATAGTATCCAAAATAAAGAAATGGACAATAAACATGAAAAGTAACAACAGACAATCTCATACAAATTTCTGCATTTTCATTGCTACTTCATCCGGATTGCACAGGAAGGGATGTGTTTTTAAGACTTTTTAGAATTCGCCATAGCAGAGTTACTGACATAATGTTCAAGTAATGCAATACAAAAAATAGAAATATTAGCAGATAAAACAGAAGAAGAAGAAAAGGACATTAGTAGCAAAACCTATTCGAATTTTTCAAAGAGTAAGGAAGCCTTAACATATGTCAAAACATCTAAAAGAAATGTCGTGTGCGAAATTGTCATCTGAACAAACACTGGGCAGTTTTTGCGAAGAGGAAAAAAAAAAAAAAAAAAGTTACCACAAGTTACTTTTCTTTTCTTAAGAATGTCAGTAATAAATCTGATAATGGAAGTGTAATATTTTATTGCCCGCATTAATGATTAGTTATACATTATTTTATATATTGTTATATATTAATCATGTGCTTAATAATAAAGATAAGAAGCATACCTACTAACTAGGAAGTAGACCAGTAAATAAGAAGAGAAGAATTTTTGTTTTAGTTATGCAATTATAAATATAACCTGGTAATATATTGACGGCGGCATCTTCCAGAGGAAAGAATGAGGTGAGGGAAACTCCAGGCGGCCAGGATCTATCCTCACAAGTTCCGCTTACATGCCAGACTCCGGGACAAAACCTTTACAAAGCACAAGGCACCATCACACCGCGTCATTCCATCTCACCCTTGCACTTTAGAACTTGTAACAGAACCAACGGAATGCAATGAAAGGAAATGGGAGAGCGGAATATAAATATCGATCTCTGCATACGCCTAAGAAGTAAGACAACGAGAAAAAAAAATCCGGCTATAGGTCCAAAGGGAAATGAATCGGGGACATTCTGAATGACAGCCTCAAGCGTTTTCGCCAGAGCATCCTATTCGGTGATTTAATATTGTAATAAATTATAATTATAAATTTTATATTTCACTAAAAGTATTTCATTTCTGACTTCTTTTCTGCGTATGTAAGCATTTGGATCAGAGTGACCTAGTTTAACAAAATTTTCAGTATGTTTATACTGTAAATTGAAGACACAAAGGATGATTAAATCTTGAAGATCTATCGCAATACTGGGAGAGTGTCATTTCATTTGATAGATCTAGATCGGACTGAAGACAAGGAAAAATATAGACATGTTAAAGTGGTATCAATATATAGAATAAGGACAAATAAAACAATGTTACTAATAACTTTTTATAAAACAGAGTTCATCACACATTGGTCTAATAAGAAAATAAACTAAATGTTGAATTCTGTGAAATGTACAACAATAATAATAACAATAATAATTATTATTGATAATATAAATTTAAGTTAAACACAATGAATAGAACTATCGAGAAATGTAATTGCTTTAGAGCTGGAGAGTGGAAGAATGATTGGGAAACTGGAAAAATAAAGGAATGCAGGCTACTTCGGAAGTACAGATTACGAGGCCTTGAACATTACTTAAAGTAAACGCAGAATATCGTAAGTATAGGATTAAATAACGCAAGGTATTCATTTGGAACGAAAGTTATCCTCCAGCAGTTATGTCACGAAGAGTTGAGAATGTTCACTGTCAAGTGGAATTTTTCCTTTTGTGAAATGACCTTCGTCAGGGATATAGGACACAGTTCATGACTTGTATCCAGCACGAAATGAGCCCTCATTGTGGAAAGACCTGAGAAGCACGTGCTACATCTCGCATGCACTCTTGTTCCCCTGTGCGAGCCAGCTCTTATAAAGAAACCTTAAATTTTTGTATAACCTTGAAAAATATGTATTAGAGTAAAGGCGTTTTTATTTTACTTAATTCGTTTTGGGGAGGTATAAATTTATCGTACAGGAAAATAAAAATTTGGAAGAACATAAACCCGAAAAAAAAAAAAATAATATGGATCGCTCATAGCATGCGATCTATAAACGTGGATAGGATAAATTTATTACAACATTTCAACATAAACATAATGCGCGTATGTTCCTTAGAAACTCTTGTAAAAATATAATTTCTTTTAATTATATTTGGAATGGGCGGGTCCTGCTGTGTCCACGTACGAGATTCGTGCGGGGCCAAGCAAGTCAGCCAAGCCAGCTGTATTATACTTGAGCACTGGCTCTAGCATAGTATTGACAGATATAGTCTTTACTTCTAGCAATGAAATTATTATTTTCTACACTCGTATACCTTGGAGTATAAATCTAAAATACTATATTAATTTGTATTAACAATTTACAATTTGGATGTATTTTATGTGGAAATCTTTCAAATTTGCATGCTACAGATTTTCTTCTAATCTATTAAATCTATTAATCTATTAAATTAATGACCACGTTTTGCAAATTATCATATTCGGAAAAATTCGAACTTTAAAATGGTCTGTTATTAATGTCTATTTTAAGGCCCTCGAGAACGCATCTATATAACAAAAGAGAATTTTAATAAACTGAAGTAAATTTGACGAAGTTTTGCATGAAAACAATTAGACCTAGGGGTGTCATATTTCACAAAATAAAAAATACCGTACTCTTTATATGTTGTAGTAGTATAAATATACATTAACATTTGAAATGTGTGGTAAATTGTTCTAATTTTCTGTTCGTTTAATATGGAAATGCATGAAAATTGTCAAATAGGCCAGTCCTGAAATTATAAATTTGAGACATTGTTTCAAATTTTGAACACGACAAAACACACAAAAATTATTTTAGAAATCTTTGCTGCATCCAAAACAAAGTGGAGGCAATATTGAGTAAGGTTAGAGAGAGCAATAAAGATTATAAAATATAGAATGATAAAAACTACAAAAACTGGGAAATAGAGTAAGGAAGGCAAGGAGAATTTATCACACTGTTTCATTCATATGACGTCATCTTAAAATCGACCAATGGAACGAAACAAAATTTTGAATTTTAACGATCACAGCCGAATTATGGAATAAAAGGAAAAAAAGTATCAAATCCGTTTTATCACGCGTCGTGCATTTGTCTTGTGGTCAGTGTAGCCCATATACCTCCACTATATAATTCCTGAACACGCATCACTGACCACTTTTGCTAGAGGCGGTGGGGAGCTATTGGTAGTAACAAAAGTATGGATAATCGACAATCATAACGCAAAATGGAGCGTTCTTCAAAACGTTTTGTGATGCGTCAAATGTGCAAATTGATCTTATTATTAGGAATTCCAAATACAAAGAAAAATAGAGACACTGTACGTTTTTTTTTCTCATTAAAAATCGAACGGTAACGAATGTAACAGCTGACTTTTGTCCATTTCAGTTTCATGGTTTCTGAATAGAATAACTATTCATAAGAATAACACTCTATATAAGTGTTAATATTTTGTGCGCGAATTTCAAATATATATCATTTTAATTTTATTCTGTTCATTAAATAGTTCTAAGCCCGTATTTTGCTGTTCTTTATTGGCATTACTGACATTTGGCATTCTTCTGTCGCAAGATTGTTTGAAAATGTTTTGAAATTATTACATTTTGAAAGCAAAGTTTAGAGGAATTATGTTTAAATATTTTATTCGTGAAATAGTCCTAATAAATATCTTTCGTAAATTTATCGGTAATCTCTGACCCTCTCGTGATATTATTTGGGATAGTTGTAATTTCAGAAGAAAAGGAGAGAAATTTACAAACTTACAGGAACTTCAAACACACACAAACACATAAAGGAATTAGGGGACAGAATCATGGCTGAAATTCGTAGAAGAGAACATAGATGCAAATATTTGGGGTACTCCATATAAGATTATAATGAAGAAGATAAATTCTAGAGATAATATAGGCAATAGGAAAGGAAAATGGCGATTACACGATCAGTTGAACTGATTCGGTAAATGGGTTATTAAGTGCTTTGTTACCGACGGATAGTAAAGAAAGCGAGGATGAAAACCAAAGATGCCCCGAGGAAAGAAATGGAAATTAATTATTCATAGGAGGAAGGGACTTTTGCCCATTTTACTTGTTAGAAATGAGACTAGCTATAAGAAACTTTCTTCACGTCCAGAGGCAATATCTGCAGAGACTTTGCAGTATATAGAAATCAAGATTGCTCCGTACTCATATAAAGTACTTAATGAATTTCTTTGGAATGGAAGGTTCCATATTATTCGAAAAAGGCGAATTTTATGATCCGAAAGAAACGTAAAGATAAAGATTTCATAAAGATTGAATAATATAGCCCTACAGGTTTGTTAAACATAATTGGCAAAAGACAAGAAAAATTTTTGTGCAAGAGAATAAATTAATACAGATTTAAGAAAAGTCTACAAAAGATTCAGAAGTGAATAAAGATTCAGAACAGGAAGATTCACGGAAGAAGCTATCAATTCGGCAATAACAACTATTAGTTCTTCACAGGAAAAATAAGTTATAGGAATATTTGTCCTTTTCAGGAGCTTTGGCAGACAACCTTTGGTGGCTGCTTTATTCCAAATTTTGAGAAGAAATCTATTTGAAAGCCTAAGGTAGGGACCGACGTATGTGCATAAAGGTGAATATGGAAGAACTATTCCAGAAACGACAAACGGATGGCCATTAGAATCCGTACTAGGACCAACATTTTGCAAACGATACTGAAAGAACTGTACAATATCGTGGAAACAATACAATTTATGTATTTCCTTACGACTTCATAACTCTTATCGAAGGTGAAAGTAGTAGAGAATTAGAAATTAGAATACCAATTCCAATTAGAAATTGGAAGTATGATATAACGAAAATAAATTAGAGTTTGTACTGGCAAAATTGGCGTACTTAATGCTTAAGGGAAATTTAAAAAGGAATTTAATTAAATTAAACGGGCGTATTATAAAAAGACAATAAGAAATATTTAGATATACAATTAGACGAGAGACTAAGTTGTGCAGGGCACATAGAAAGAATTAGAAATAAGGAAGAAAAAAATGATGTAAAGGCTTCTTTAGGACAGAGAAAATTTAAAGTAGATTAAATGCTATGAAAATATACCACACCAATTTCATTACAGGAATTATAGGATAAACGCAGTTATATGGGCATATAAGGCAAGGTAGATTCAAATAAAACTATTGGTTAGAAGGGTACAGAGGCAAGTGATACTAGGGTTTACAGGTGCAATTTTCACAACACCAACATTATTAGCTCTATTGATTATAATGGAAACTTGGCCAATTGATTTAATAATAAGGATGAGACGCTTTGTACTGACAGAAAAGGAATAAAATAAGTACATTGAGAGAAATAATTACAGTCCAATGTACAAGCAAGCGAGAAATAAAAGAAAAATTACTCCAGGAGTGTCAAAATGAATGGATCACGATACATGAAGAACAGTTCATGGCTAAAGAAAGAAAGACTGTAGATGAGATGTAAGAAGGTAAATCCACAAGATTCCGGCTTCGCCGATAAGGGTTATCGCTTTCACAAAATCCTTATCTGTTATTATACCTTATCTATTAAGTAAATAATTGCAGCTGGAACTTCCACTACGCTGTATTCAGTTGCTCAGATATAGTTACATAAAGAAGGCTATGTGTAGAAGATTGTGACATGTTCAAAATGGGGCATCGAGCTGTTACTAAGTTCTTCACAAAAGAAGGACTTACTCCAAATTAAATTAAACAGCGATTGGACGGTGTATATGGGGAAACATCTCCCTTATATTCTACTGTAAAAGAATAGGCCAAAATTTTTCGAATTGGTCGAGAAAGCATTGAAGACGAAGAGCGTGCTGGTCGGGCCTTGGAGAAGCTCACTCCTGAAATCATCTTGTGGAAGGTGAAATTATGAAAGAGCGGCGGCTCAAAGTTATAGAAATAGCAGCGAAGCAACAGTTCTTCGAATTATTCTTGAATGTGTAAACATGCATGAGGTTAGTGCAAGATGAGTGTCTAGTCTTCTTTCCTCAGTTCAACAGCAGCAACGAGTCATCTGTTGTGAGAAATTTTTGGTTCTGCCGTGGCCACGAGAGAGAAGTTCTGCAAACCATTGTTACAGGAGATAAAACTATGGTTCATTACTATGGTCTCTTGTGCAAAATTTTTTCGAATAGATAGAGTGGCGCAAAGCTAGCGAAGCACCGCCTCTAAGGACCAAGGTCACTCAGTTCATCAAGATCATGGGCACAATCTTTTGAAACTGTGAAGGAATACTCCTTATTGACTTCAAGGAGAGGAATACCACAGTAAATGGGGAGTACTAGGCTGACCTACTACACAGACTACATGCTTCCATCAAAGAGAAAAGGCGAGGAAACTTGTGGTGGTGTGCGTCTTCTTCACGACAACTCGCCTATGCACAGCTCTTGTTACAAAGTAAGCTGTGATGAAATGTGACTTCAAAGAGATCGACTATCCACCCTACAGCCCAGATCTTGCTCCCAGTGGCTATTTCATCTTCTAAAAACTCAAGAAGGACCTTCGAGAAGGAAATTTAAGTGTGACGAAGAAGTGATGGATTCTGTTTATGTCCATTTTGCAGAACAAGACTTCCGACTATTTGGGGGGGGGATTGAAATATTAAAATTCAAAGATGTGAGAAGTGTGTTGCAATAAAGGGTCACTAATTGAAAAGTGAAACATATTATTGTCTCTATCATACCTAGAAAATGGTTAGGCCGGAAGCTTATAAACCTACCCTCATATATCCTGAATAGGCTACCTTAACTATCTCCGCTTCAGAAAAAGAATAGAGAAAATGCTACGCAGGAAAGACATGCGAACGTCTAGAACGATACCAAGAGTCTAACGCGTAGATGGAATATTCAAGGAGAGTCAAAAGGTTTATCTTACCAATATGAAAGTAGCTAAGTTTATGTTCCTACTGTAGCAAAACCATTAGGACTACACTAATGAAATTTAAACAGCTTATCCTGATACATTTCATGTGCTTAACGAACCATAATGAATAGAATTAATAGAATTTATTCTTAATAATAAGAATAAATTCCATTCCATTCTCAAGTCTAGAAACACCACTGCAAGCTTCAAGGTCATTGATTTAGCATTTTCCTCTCTATTAGCGATACATACATGTAGGAAAATGTATTTTTGAGAAAATTGCAACCATAGAAAACTGTTAAAACTCACTCATAATCGAGTGTATACCTGCGCCATTGTTGCGTTCTATTCACACTGTTTACGTCAGAATAGCTAACAGCAAAAACAAAATTTCTTCCAGAGTATGTTAAAAACAAAAAACTTCCAACTCAATTGACTCGAAAGCTATATACTTTTTAAATGGACGGTGTCAAAATCAAGAATTTTTAAATCCTGGCAAATGTATTTTCAATTAGGCGAGTAGCTTTACTTTTTTTTTTTTTTTTTTTACTTAAAACTTACTTATGGGTTGCGTATCACAATAAAATTATATCACATAATTTAAAATTTTGGAAATTTGTTGCTTCATTTATTGAAAAATGTTCACCTATTAACTCCACTTACAAAGCAATGTTTTCAAAACGCGCGACCTATCTGTAACAACGAACATTTAAGTGAAATCAGGTCGGGTATAACTTTCACCGAATTCAATTGATATATGCAAACTGAAACGAATCAAACATTACATAAAGGAAAACAAAGAAAAAAAATCAAATACTCATCCGCACACGTACGTAACTCAATAGTGTAATTTATAGAAATACCTACACTTCATTTCATCTTTGTCAGACGACAATTTGGTTTGATGTGATTGCTATTAGCGTAAGTAGTTGTCTCACCTGAGGGAGAGGCGAATGAGTCGAGCTTCAGTAAAATTCTGGTGCCAGAAGTAAATTGTGGGAAGAGAGATTATTTGTGTTACGGGCCGGCAGAGCGTGATTGCAGGCGGTATAATATGTGTGCCTGCAGATAGCAACTTGTATTTAGTACGAGGGACTTTGTCAGCGAGTGGTTGAACGCAATATTATGGAATGGGCGAAATTATACATACATATTTGCTGAGGAATATATAAACATTGATAAAACATTATTGAAAATATTCATTCAATCAAAATTATTCACTGTATATTACAGGTAACCTTGAAAAATAGAGCTGAGCATTTTCGAAACAGAATTCTTCAGGCATTGTAGGCATATTCTACCTTGGAGAGTGGAATTAAAATTGAATAGGAAGAGGGTGAGCTGCTCGTGAGCCTGTATACGGCACATTTTGTCAACAATAACGTGAGACTCCCGGGAACCATTGTAGGTTGTTCGTTCGACTATTATAGTTCTAGAAGAGGTTTTGTCAGCTACAGCATTTCTCGCATTTCTTTATCTTCATTGGACATGTCTTTCTGCATTGTTTATTTAGAAATAAAGAAAAAAAAAATAAAACCACTATTTAAAAATATCCCGGAAACACTCAATGATATTGAAGGGAGTTAGTTTCACGCGACCTTTTCTGATGTTCTCATTCCAATCGCAATTTCAGTATGGGTTTTTGATTTTTAAATCCATATCTTTGTCACATTCCATATAACTATGACCTCTGATGGAAAAAAAAAAAAAAACATTAATGTTGTACTTATGAACCATGGCATGAATAAGGCGAATAAGGATATACTTTTTATTTTGACTGGGTCACGAATCACAAAAAATTAGCAAATGGTGGGTCCAGATGATGGAAACAAAAGCCAAACATCATTGATGCAACTTCACCAGCTCCCTTTCTTGCTATAATCTCATTGTAGGTAGTTTACAGAGGACTTTGATGGTTTTTTCCCCTGTACACTATTTTTTCTATGCTGATTTTTATGGACTACATGTTATTGTTTTTCCCCAGTACCTTTCAGATCATAAATTATTTTGCCTGTGACATAGTGCACTTTATAACGCAGTTGATGCTCTCCTTGAAAAAGCAGGTACTACTGAATAATATTTCAGCAAGCGTTAACGCACATTACTATCGCAATGAAAATAATTTATGCTGGCAATTGTTGGTGTTCTGACGATTCATTAGCATACTTTTTTTTTTTTTTGAGTAGTGTTTAACGCCCGTTTTCACTACTGAGGCACCACAGGCGGTGGACACTGGTGATACATGAGATGAAATGATAAATTGGGAAAGGATATTTTTTTTTTTTTTTTTTTTAAGGAAGGAAGCGTTCCAGGCCTAAGTTTAGGTACCTCCCCGGCATTTGCCAGTTATGAAGACGGAGGAAAACCTGGAAAAAACCCCAGTCAGGGAGGACGGTCCTGGCGGGATTCGAACCGCAGACCTCCCGCTCACGAGTCCGTGCCTTAACGACCTCGGCCACCCGTGGCGGTATTAGCATACTGTAATTGATTACTTCCCAAGGGTAATTTCCCAAGAAAGGGCTTAAACGTTTGCGTTATTAATTACTCCGCATAAACACTCGTGCGTCAATTGGAAAAGTACCACGCTAAAGACATTTTATCACAGTCATGATACTCAGAAATTGATTGAAAGTGCAGCTGAAAAAAAAATTGCCTAAATAGCATCATCTATGCAATGAGCAATGACGTAGGGGGCAGGAGAGGAAAGAGAGAAAGAAAAGAAAAACAGTTGCGCACCTTTGTAAAGGCTACACTCCGCCAACTTACAGAGTCATTGACGTCACAGCGATGGCCATGACCTTGACCATCGTCAGAGGATCTTCCCGCCGCTAATTGGTATTTACTTTTATTCTTCCCCTTAAGCAGAGTTGCTTATTATTGTACACACATTTTAAATTGAGTTATTTTATGCATTTATTTATTCTTATGATGTGAAATTGGAATTCTAGAAATAATTAAATTCTATCCTATTGTTAGCAATTTTGTTTTCAATCATGTTTAACGCAGTATTTAATACTGAGGCACCAAATGGGGTATCCTGATGAGTGTTCCAGACCTTAGTTTAGAATACCTTCCCCCGGCATTTGTCATTTATGAGGACTAGAAGAATTAAAAAAAAAAAAAAAAACTGTCAGGGACAAGGGTGTTGATAAGATCGACCTACAGACCTCCAGATCACGAGTCCGTGCCTTAATGAGCTCGGCTACCTGTGCCGGTCATTGTTAGATGATATATTCTAGATGTTACTAATAGTATTTACTTTTCATATTTTCTTTTTTGTTATACTCTTAGCTGCATTTAATAACTATAATTTTATTATTGTATTAAGTACTTTATTCAACTATTTCGTTTGTAAGTGAATTGAACTATTAACGTTCACGGATTCCTTCTATAGAGATAAATAAACATTTTTGAGATGTAGATAATTAATAGAATTGTCTAAATGTCATTTTATATTATTATGTAAATGAAGTAAGACAAACAGCCGTAGCAACGAAAAAATGAGATATGTAGAGAATGCTATTGCGTACAGCACTCATTAGATCTAACTTCTTGTAAAAAATACACATGTCAGTTAAAAATGAGACTGACAATGTACAGTTTGTTCTACGTTTCCGCTAACAAACTATTTATAATCTTCAATTCAACACCCTTCCGGTGATGCCTTGACAAGAGTTGATCTATAACTTATGCTAGAAGAAAAATTCCGCAGAATGTGGAACGGGAAAGGTTTGATTTGTAGTACGGGAAAATACTTTTATATATCTATTGTGATTAATTTAAAAACAAACAATTAATTAACATGAAAAAATAAGCTTAGCATGGCTCACGCCCATAATGTAGGTAGCAATATAACTTGGAAACTAAAAAATTAAAATTTTAAACATCATATCAATTATCAAGCTAATAACACTTTTCAAAATCTAATGTTAAGGATTTTTAAAATACTTTTATTGTTACCCTGATTGGGTAGCAACTTCAAAAATGTTACAGTACAAAAGTTCCAATTACCATTAAACAAAACAAGGAACTTTAAAGTAACATTACATCTTTACAATAAAGCTTAACAAACCTCCAAAATACCAAAGTCACTGGATCGAGCTAACGGAGAGGGCTCCGGTCCAATTTTGAAGAAAGGCCTAAACTTTTGTTACCAAAACCACCTCTGCCAGCGGACAACAGAACAGATGTAACATTCTTTTCGAAAGCTCCCTTGCCGCCTCAACCAATAAGAACAAGGTAAACGTAATAACGCAATCCAGCGCGGATGTAGAGGTGAGGACAGTAAGAGGGGTGGATGTTAGGTAAGAACTAGATAGAAAGCGTGCAATAACAGCACATTGTCAAAGAAAACGAATATTGAAAATTGATTTTTACAAAACACAAGCAAAGTACAAGTTACAGGGAGTAACAAACGTATCTGTAACAACGTGCCCATTAACTTTCTTCGTGAGAAAAATGAAAATGATAAATTTGGGTCAAAGTTGGAGATTCTGGGGGTTGTATTCCCCATGAAATAAGTTGTCATCACAGCCTTTTCATTGGATTGGATTGGCAGGAACACAGGAGGAATTTTTGGTACTTAAGCGGTGCTAGCCTGCTTTTGGCATAAACCTAGACGGGACTCCTAACATTATTCCTAGATATAGCACCCAGACGCCGGCAGCGCCCCCCTTCAAGAGATTCGGGTCTATCAATAGGATCGCTTCTATAACAGACGCTGGAGTACAAACATTTAGAAAGAACAAGCCACGGCCATACGGACCATGGCACCAGCCCGCATCGCCTGCACTTACTAATCTGTAACAGGACCATACAATGAATGATATAAAACGGAAGCGCGGAAAATTCGTTGAAAAGAAAGAACCAAATCAGCAATCGCATAAGAAATCCCCGAGAAACTACGAAAAAAAAAAAAAAAACCCAAGGTCAGGATGGCCAGCACCAAGGAATTCAATCCCGAGACCTTCCACCCCTGCTTGATCCGCGTTTCATAGCCCCAAGCATTGTAATCATGAAGACCATTATTGGCCCATTTTGATTTTAGGAAAATATTTTTTATAACAAGAAAAGCTACTAACAGTTCAACAGAATATTCATCAAAGACTTGTGAGTGAATAGTATTGCCAGCTCACTTGACGGATAGGCATTGGAGTCCAATTTATTTTTAAATAGTGTTTAACGTCCGTTTTCACTACTGAGGCACCACAGGCGGGAAACACTGATGCTACATGAGATGAAATTATATATTGGGAAAGGGTTTTTATTTATAAGGAAGGAAACGTTCCAGGCCTAAGTTTAGGTACCTCCCCGGCATTTTCCATTTATGGGGACAAGGAAAACCTGGAAAAATGCTCAGTCAGGGAGGACGGTCCTGGTAGGATTCGAACCGCAGAACTCCCGTTCACGAGTCCGCGTCTTAACGACCTCGGCCACCCGTGGCGGTTACTGGAGTAGAGTGTGGTCCAACGGTGTTTCAGTCGTAGTCCACGTTTACGAGCAAGAATTTATTATTATTATTATTATTATTATTATTATTATTATTACCTGAAAACGATTACTACGGTCTTCGAAATACATTAAGTTATATATCATCAGCGTCTCATTCAGTTCAGGGCGTGAAACGGCATATAAATTTTGCTTCTTTGCTTCTTTTAGGCTTAAGTTTTTTTACACATCCACTGCTTTACTTCCCTTCACACTTACGATTTTTACGCCAGAAAAAATTCATCGATCCTGACCGGGATTGAATCGGCGATCTTAGGTTAAAGAGTTCTCGTGATTTGATGGTGTTTTAAATATTGGACCAAGCAATAATAAGAATTCGAAATAAAAATACAGAATGATCCAAAATAACAAAAAATGTGTTAAAAAGGAAACATTATTATAAAAACCACTGTGACAGTAGGAGATATTTACAGCTGGTAATTTTGTGTTTAAAACATGGGAGTTTACGTGTCTTATATTGACAATAATCAACCACCACAGTTCAAGCCTGTTGTGAGATGCCAAGGCGGACGGCATTTAGACACTTCCATACCAGTTTTGATTTCATCTGATTAGTGACATGTAAAAGTAGTTTAACTTAATTACAAGATAGGACTTTTGTTTACAGAAATAAGAAGGGAGCATGTTGCATACATTTAGTGACACCTTACACTTTCCTCACAATGCAGAAATAAAGCTGAAATTGTGAAGAAAGCATAAGTAACACTAAAAAAGTGAGTTTCTACTATAGTTCTTAACCAACCGATCATTTAGCAAACACTGATTATCAGTAACATTAGGAAGGCCATGGAGCAATGATGTTAACGTAATCATCACTCCGCTGCAATCCTGTGAAGTCATTATAAATAATCAACGCCGAAAAAGCTTTAAAACTTACAAGCATTTATGTATTTTGAAATGAAAACTTACGTTCTTCGATAAAATGCATAGAGGCTGTTGTTTAAAATAAATACATACGGATCTCGTTCATGATCGCTCATTAATATGTTTAATATTATGCATAGCTCAATAATTTGATAACAACAAATAATGATCTGTGCTTCTTACTGGAAATTCTGTTTGTATTGTTCACATGCAGTTTTTGAGTGTTATCTGCTAACTATAGAATTTTACCGATTTCGTTATTTATCTATGTTCTGGATACAAGAGTAATCCAAACAGATAACTCTGTAGGTACAGTCTTTGTGTCCAGGCAGGAAGATTCAGGCTGTAACGTTTGAACTCCCATTGGGGTGGCCCTGGGTTCAAACCCCTTGGGTTATTTTGTGGTTTTGCCTGGTCACTTAGAATGCTGGAATGGATCTTTACTTTTCGCGAATTTTCATGTCATTTCATTCCGTTGATTCTGTTACAGGGTCGAAAGTGCCAGGGCACTAAAGTTGGCGCGTTGTGGTGATGGTGGGCTTGCTCTTTGGAAAGAGTTCTGCCTCGACGGTATGGAAACCGGCCTTCTGAGGGACTCCCATCTTCTTCGAGAGAGGGGAGGCAGGCTTTACTGGCGTCGGGGTGTTCTATCTGGAGATATGTTAGAGATCCCATCTGTGCCGGCGTAGTCACGGCCCCTGGATTCATCTTCACGTGTCTTGCTCACCGCATTCCTTTCTCCCGGAGGTGCCCCCATTGGAGGCATAGACACAAACGGCCAGCCGTGAGCAAGGATGGTCTACCAAAGTATTCACCTCTGCCCCAAACAATCCAATGCAAGTCCTTTGTGTATTGTTACACGATCAAGCGTTTGTATTTTGTTTTTACGGTTTTACCAAATCCTAAATGTGACACGTGATTCTGATGATGACTCCCATTGTAAATAACTAGCCAGTAGCTGAAAGCGTTTCAGGAATTATAAAGTTGGTTCAGTATTCTACTTAAAAGTGTTTAACTACTTGACATGAAGGTAAAAGAATTAAAGAGCATAGGTTTCTATCCCTGTTTTGAGTATTTAAACATACTCTACCATATATTGCGGCATGTTTTAACATACTAATAAATACGTAAACATAAATGCTATATGTTTAAAATACATTCAATTTAAACAAAAATGGTCAATTTACTCGTAGATATTCAGAGAGAAGTTAAATTTACGTCTCACCCTCTCATTCCCAGCATCACCATTTTAAATCATCATGGTATAATGATAATACTTTATAATACTTACATTTTAAAAAGGATTCAATTGATATCACGTCTTTTGTTTTCTATCGTTGCTTAGCTACCTATTGATATTGTTAATTTTGTACAGGATAGAATTAAAAACCTATTACGCATTTAATGTAATAAGTATGTTTTGGTGATAAATTGTTTCAAAATGGTCTTTACTACAAGTAAGAGCAGAATGTAAATTTATTAATAAGGAGTTACGAATTAGGCTGTACTACTTTAGTATTAAGAATTGTAATATTAGCAAAATAAATTCTGTTTTCAATTTACAGCTAATCTAAGTTTTTATTGCGGTAAAATTAAACAAAAATGATGAAAATCGAAATGCTACACAACAACAGAAATCAAAAGTTGTGATAACAATTGGTCTTGTATCATAAAATTTCAGAAATTTCAAAATAGGTGTAGAGGAAATTGGAACAAAGCATATCGAAGTTTAAAATTCCCCCTCAGTATCTAAATTGACATTTTTTTGTTTGAAATAAATTTATTTCAAATAGGTAGTTATTCAGTCAGAGAAGTTTTGAAATGAAGGCTCTAGGTGTGCACGAGTGAGTGTACTGTATGTTATATTTTTATACTTCCTTTAAGTGCAAATAATATTAACATACAGTACGGTTATTTGAAATACTGGCAGGTAGAGCGCGACTGCGAACTGGGAGAAGTCCGTCATCAGGGCTGTACAATGCACGTGCAAGTAGCACCTTTTTATTTTGAGAAAGACTTTGTCAATTTTGCTCTTGTATGTTGCTCGGTACTTTCATTGTGCTAATTGTTCTACGTTAATAATGTCCCAATATAAAGATTGGTGCTTATTATTAACCCTTCTACCTCTGTAGGCAACCGCACTCTGGCAGCCCATAACTAAAATAACCCCACTGTAGTTTCGTCGTAACACTATCTTTATATCAAAAATATATTCATAATAAGGGAAATATATTTCTTTTGTTTTGCTCACATATCAAAATCAGTTCCAGGAAAATTCTTACAAACATCACAAACTCCGCATTTCGCAACTGATAATGTAATTAATATATGGATTATGTACCGCCACGGGTGGCCAAAGTCATCCAGGCGCGAATTCGTGAGTGGGAGGTCTGGGGTGCAATATCCACCAGGGACCACCCTCTCTGACTGAGGCTTTTTCCAGTCCTCATAAAGGGCAAATGCCGGGGAGGTACCTTAAACTTGGGTCTGGGACGCTTTCTTCCTTTAAATTTTTTTCCACCAATTTATCATTTCATTTCATGTATCATCAATGTCACCTCTTGATTGATTTTGTTTATTTATGGACGCTCTTTAACATCTCAGGTCATCAGCGTCCCATTGAATTCAGGGTGTATAACAGCCGACAAATTTTGCTCAGAGGCCTCTTCTTTCAGGCTTGAGGTTCTTTTTAGTGCCGTAAATCTACGACACGGGACCCACAGCTTTACTTTCCTTCCGAAGGAAGTCATGCTTAGGATTTTTACGCCCGAAAATATCCATGATGCTGGCCAGGTTTGAACCCACGATCTTGGGATTTAGGAGGCAAGTATGGTTACCACTACACCACCAGGAAGGACCAACAGGTAGGTAAATGATAATAGTTCCGCTTCATATGTATGTGTGTATATGTGTCTGTCTGTCTTAGTGTACTCTAATTGTCTTTGTTTATCGCGAAGCCTCATAATGCAGTTCGCAAAAATTACAGATTTTAACTTTCTGCCACACAGGATGGCCATACTCGAAGTGTTTCAATATTTACCGCCCAATCAACATCTGTGAGCTTAGGAAACACTACTAGAATATCCATGAATCCACACAGTACTGTTAATTACATCATTTCTAGAAACTACAAAGCTCCTTTAGGACCTGTATCGACATCTGAGAATCCTTGAAATTACTAGTTCCCAATAACAAAGTGACCTACCTGACGATGGTCAACACAACTAAAGGCCGCATATTAAGCAAGCTGGGTCGACGAAGCAATTTCACTAATACCTGTGCATGTTACAGTATAATACGTGTTCTGCATAACTAGACGGCCATTCGCACTCATTACTAGCAAAAGTTCCAACTATGCGAAGTCGAGGTCCACTGATTACTGTGTGTCGCCAAACACTCGGCATTTGTTTTGTTTATTCTTCATAACCTAAATATTTGGATCAGTTTCACTGCAAGCGATAGTTTAAAACTTGAAAAATATTTGTTAATAACGAATTAATGTTATAATTAGCCAAGAGCAACAACAGTAACTTTCTCCATTAAATTATCCAATAATTCAAATTTAGTGCACTTGAATTACTTTCATACCTGAGAGACTGTGTCGGATATTCCAGTCCTGAAGTGAATGAGATTTACTTACACGAATTTAAAAATAGCTTGTCATACGAAAACAACTGATTTTTTTATTCAAGTATGCATGAATGAATGGGTTTTATTTCAGTCAATAGGATACAATTAAATTTACGTTTTTCCTCCTTACCTTTATAACTATTTTCATTGTGTTTAGAAAATTAAGTTATGGAATTGAGGAATTGCAAAACAAGTGGAAATAACAATTACAGGTGATTTTAATGTGAGGATAGAAGAAAAATATATACAGTTAAATAACCTTAATGAAGAGTTTGATATGGGTTTAGAATTAGACAGCAGATATAGCAAGGACAAGTTCTCAAACAAAGGAAGGAGAAAATTCTTACATTTCTATGAAGAAAATATGTAATGCTCTGTAATGGAATGAGAGAGTCAGATTTACATGAGGGTTTTACATTTACAAACAAGAATTACAAAGAGTGGTAGAGTGTATGCTGTGATATGCTATTATTGTTCAAGTAACAAATGAAGTGTGTATTTCAAGTTCATTTGAGATATATCCTAACTTCTTGCAACATTACTGAGCCGTATTCCCTTTAATGCTATTTTTCGAAGGTTACTAATTGATTATGACGCACAGCTTACATAAGTAAAGCATATTTTAATTTTGACTGGAAAGGAAAAAAAAAAAAAAAAAAACATATTTGAAACTAGCAGTAGGATTTTTGACATTTTGAAAGTAATATATCAGAATTTGGATACCTTTGAAATGTATAAAGTACTTAACTTGAATATATATATATATAAAATAAAGTAACACTTAATAATGTAACAAATTAACAGTAATTATAAAAGCAGAAAAGGATAAAATACTAAGAAAAAGTCACATTTGAAATCGCTATATTTCCAACTACTAGAGTTCTTCTATGGCAGGAAAACAAGTAAATAATCCTTCACTTGTCTTCCTGGCATAGAAGATCTCTAGTAGTTCGAAATATAGCGATTTCAAGTGTGATTATTTCTTAGTATTTTATCCTTTTCCGCTTTTATAATTACCGTTAAGTTTTGTGTGTGTGTGTGTATGTGTGTGTGTGTGTGTGTGTGTGTGTGTGTGTGTGTGTGTGTGTGTGTGTGTGTGTGTTTGTTCCTCATCAATCTGTGGAAAAGCAAAACATGAATAACAGAATACTTAAAAAAATTAAAAAATTAGGAATAGAAAAACAATTTAACTGCGTTCATATTTAAAATACCTATTAAATTAAGGATGAGTCAGGACCTTTGCGCCAAATTCGGATGAGAAACATATCTAACGAGTACCATTTTTTGTAACAGCGTAACGTGATTCCATAAACCACGTGACGCTACCTTGTCTTCGCCGTGCTCCTCTGTTTTTAGTTGATGTGCGTGCATTTGGATGGAAGCATTCATTGAAAACGGACGTTTGTGCTTTCCCTGAGTTACTGACATGACATTGTGCAACGGGGAGGTCCTCAGAGCACGTGCAAAGTACGATAGACATTGCTATGACGGTATATTGAAGATAATCAGGTTCAAGTAAGACACTTTAACAGGATAATACAATATTAAAATTGTTAAATGTCTCTAACGCCTGTACCTCCTAAACTATGCGTCAGAGAACAGAGGACGCATAATAAAAAAACGATCCTCATTGTGAAATATATATCTCCTCTGAAATTGTCGTAGATTTGCTGATTCACTCGGTATTTATGTAGTCGAAATAAACTTTTATCGCTTATAAATATTCAGATGAATGCATTACTTTCTAAGAACACCCACAAATACACTTGCATGTGCATATTTTTATCACTGTACTTAAAACATTTATTTATTTAAGTACGCTCCCTAATATAGCCAGTTATTAGCATCCCATTAAATTCAAGCGTGAAAAGGTCAATGAATTTCCTTCAAACGCCTCTTCTTTCAGGCTTGAGGTACTTTTGCATGCTGTAAATCTACGATAGGGTAACAACGACTTTACTTTCCTTCTGAAGGAAGTTACATTTGGGATTAGCGACCTAAAAATCCATCGACCCTGGTTGGTTTGAAACTTCGACCTGGGTCTACGAGACAAGTATGGTTACCGGTAAACCACCAGGACTGACTAAAACTTGCTTGCACCACTTTATTATTATTATTATTATTATTATTATTATTATTATAAATGTTTCCACTCAGAACACATTGATTCAGTTATGGAATGATATTTCATCTACCTTCTTACAAGAATAATGGATGTTTTAAGACTACATTGCAGATTAAATCTCTTATAGTGATAATGCCTGCTAAATAGATTTTACACATTAATTAAAGTAGGTTGTGGCATATTTTGAAGACCATTCATACATTCCTTTAATTTCTGATATAGGGAAGTCCACCTTTCTCTAGACAACAGCTGATGAAAACACCTCTAGGACGATATCTGAGAAATTAATCTAGTCACACTGAAAGAGCTCAAACAGGAAATTAAAAATAATGTGAACATGAAAAACTCCAGGATATGATCTAATTACAGGATATGTACTTCAAGTGTTACCTAATAAAGCATTAGTGAAACTTGTACACATCATAAGTGTCGTTATCAGACTGAAATGTGTACCCAGACAGTGGAAAGCGGCACAGGTTATTATGATCACAAAGACAGAGAGAGACCCTAATGATAAAAAGTCATAACATTTGAAAGTGTTTGAAAGATTGTTGCTCAACCTCCTGAAACCAAAATTGAGAGAAAGAAATTTAATCCATGCTATCAGTTTGGTTTCGGGAGCAAACATTCGACCATCGATCAGGTACAAGACTCGAACAATTGAAGAATCGCTAGAAGAAATGAAAATATGCTTCAGTGTCCTTTTTGATGTTACCCAAGCCTTTGATAAGATCGTGTGCCGGGTTAAACTGTAAGTATGCAACGTGATCTATCAAAACAATTCTGTGCAATTCTACGATCATACCTCTCAGAACGATTATTCCGTGTTAAACTTGGGAGTGAGTATTCAGAATATAAGGAAATATCTGCAATAGTCCTCTAGAAAGCGTCCTTGGGTCAATATTGTACTTGCAGTATACAATGACATAACACAAAATCAAGAGAACACAATAGCCACTTTTGATGACATTACGTCGGTAAATATGAAGAAGAAGAAGAAAAAGAAGAAGAAGAAGAAGAAGCAACTGATAAGCTTCAAAATTCAGATAATAAAGTTAGTGCTAGGATCCAAAGGCGTATCAGATTCAATGAGACAAAATCAACCCACATAAGTTTTATAAACAGAAAAGCAGAAAAGCTACCTGTGTTAGTTAACAAACAAAGCCTATGTAAACTAGGCTAAGTATTTGTGCATGGCACTTGGCACTAAGCTTATGTGGAAGTATTGATTGATTGATTGATTGATTGATTGACTTATTTAAGGACGCTCTTTAACATCTCAGGTCATCTGCGTCTCATTCTATTCAGAGCGTGAAACGGCCGACAGATTTTGCTCAGAGGCCTCTCTTTCTGGCTTGAGGTTCTTTATCGTGCCGTAAATGTACGACACGAGACCCACGGCTTTACTTCCTTCCGAAGGAAGCCATACTTAGGATTTTTACGCCCGAAAAAATCCATCGGTCTTGGCCGGGTTCGAACCCGCGATCTTGGGTAGTATGAAAAAAAAAAAAAAGAAAAGAAAAGAAAAGAATACCTTACCATTAAGTATGGAAAATGAACGATGTTCCCAACTGAATATACGCAGTAAATTGTTATTGTATTAACAGTTATTAAAATTTGTCTGGATGTATGGGTTGCATATCTGGAGTTAAACCAAGAAATCTGATATTAAAATTACACAGAACTTTCAAAATAAAGTGTTAGGTGGGATTGTTAACGCAACATGGCACATTAGTAACGACAACATCTGTAGAAACTTGAAAACGGGTACTACCAGTGAAGAAATAAGAATTATGGCAGTGAAGCATGAAAAACAACTTTACAACCCTCAAAACCCAAATGTGCCTCAGCCACTACATAGCAGTATTGTAGTAAAAAGACTCAAAAGGACAAAATTTGAATATTTAGTGCAGTGCTTTCATGATCCACATGAAAAATGCAAATACTTAGCAGAATTATTCATTGTAATAATTTCCTGCCTAGCAGTGAATTATTATAAATTTAAATTACTAAATAAGTGCTTTTATTTATAGTATGCATGTAATGCATTTATCAATTAGTAAATAAAATATAGGGGATTCTATAGATGTGTGACATTTAAAATTAAAAAAGGGAAGAGATTTTACCGCATTTGGAACTAGACACCCTCTTGAAGTCAATGGTGAGACATGTGCCCAAGATTTGTTCAGTGGATTAGAGTAAAAAATGGAAACAAATTCAAAAACTCAATGCTGAAAACTGTTTTAGAACAGAACCTTTTCTCTTTTATATATTAAAAATCATTGGTTTCATTTTTCAGATTTAAACTTATCCTATATTCATAAGATCAAAAACTTCTTCCAAAGAATGGACGTCACTGTTATCCACCGTTTGTAATTGGCTGATAAGTTTGATCTTTACTTTTTGCAAGTTTTTGAGGTGATTTCGAAGACTTAAAGTGACGATGTTTAGTTGATGGAGAACTGGACACTCTAATCACGCAATCAATGAACATGTGAGGGCGCTATTTTCAGCATGTCTAGAGGAATGACATAGTTATTCAACACACCCATCACTAGTGTACAATTGATTGACGGACGAATACGAAGCTGTCGAGTAATGTTATAAATATGCCCTAAAGTGATGTTTTCTAAAGGTGAGCAGTGAACATGGATTAAAATTGAGATGACACATGATTGGAAAATGAGGGAATATCATGAAGATCTGCGAGAAGTCTCTGGCAATGAAACTTTGCCATAACGAACGGTGGCCCATGGGGTGCCATACTTTCGACAAGGACGAAATAGAGTGGAAGATGTATCGCGTTTAGGTTGTCTTGTCCTTGAAGCACATTACGTTGATTTGTTCAATCATTGCTGCAGAGAGGTAGTTGGTGTGCAATGAGAAAGTTAGCCGCAGAAGTCAGAAGAAGCCAGTAGGGCGCTCCTTCTCAAACATAAAAAAAAAAACGGCTTATCTACAGATGTCCATAAATATGACAGTGGGTGATAAAATTGTAGGGGATACTTTGAAGAAATGTGAAAGTCTCCAGGATCTAGAATAAATTATTTAATACTTATGAATATGTCGCCACTACTTTCTTTCCAATTCTGGTATATGCTTTGTAGTGGCTGATAAAATCCTATTAATATTTTGCATTAGATTCTTACATCATTTTAACATTATCTTTATTGACTCTGTTATTTTATTGAACGATATACTGTTTATTTCCTTTTAGGAATTTTCATAGTCTAAAGCAAATAGGATTAAGGAAGGTTAAATCAAAATCACAGATAAACAAAGTAAACCTGAATGCTCTATAGGTGTTGAGTTATCCGTGTCAAGGGAAAATTGAAATCAACTTATAGATTAGTCAAGAAATACGTACGTCCTATTTGAGATTATTAATTATTGATTTTAGGCGAGAAATTGAGACTGTAAGCACTTTAAAGTTTCAGTTTTCAATAGTTTCCCTAAGTCTTTTAGACTTATGTGGTTCTCCAGTCGACCGACTAATGAAGTAAACATATCATTAAGAAACTAAATAAGTAGAAAGCTGAGTATACGCGTATTTATTTCTAAAATCTTTGACTCGCCTCTGAGCTCAGACTTGCAATGTACAGCAAAGCAAGAGAAGAGAACCGGAGGGAGGAATTTGAGGAGTGGTAAAGAATCGGCCGCGGGCTCTTTGCTACCGAGACTTTGCTACTTTCTCCTGGAATGGGCAAGAAATTAACGCTAAAATATACGCATAGGAAAAGTGACAGTTTGTTGATATCGGACGCCTTCGGTTATAGCGACTATCTAAATATGGAAGGGACTCAATATCTAGTGTATCTATTGAAGAACTTCTCTTACTTCCCTTACGTCCATTTCTGGCCCTCTCAATAAAATGTAACCGTGCATGGACCAAAAGAGCCATAGAAAATGTCACAGCAGATGTAGTGACGTGGAAAGTTAATGCTTCAATTACATAATTTCATAACAGAATAGAAAATCTAACAAGCAACCTCCTTATGATATAAACAATATCTAAGCGAAATAGTTGTTCGCCTCTTGTTTTTGTATGCTGACCATCATCACAAGATTTATCAACACATTCTTAGGATACCTACAGAGGAAAAGACCTTTGTGTACTAGGGTTTGTGGTTTTGACAGCAATATAATTATTTAATTAATTCACTATAACCAATCTCTGAAATATAATATGTAAAGTAGTAGCGAATGCATCTACAAACCAAATAATAATGCTATTGATCCTCGACTTCTGAGCTGAAAATATAGAACTGTGAATTAAAAAAAAACACAGATTAAGCAATGACCTATTTTAAATGTTTTGGCAGACATTCCTAAACATTTATCTTCTAAAGACATACAGGTTGAATCCTAACTCTACCGACAAACTTTCATAAGTTGTTCAGGGATATTCTCTGAGTATTTTGATACAAGGAAGCCATGGTCTCCGGTGGTTCATTTCGTTGTCTTCGTTTTGTAATAATTCAACCATTTGTGTATCTGCTTACTCATAATAATATGATTGTTTCCAAACAAAACACAACATTGGACTGCTGTAGAGCGTGTTTACATTACGGTACGCCACCAACTGCTCATCACCTATTGACAATTGCAATTATTTATTTTTAAGGATAAATGACCAAACATTACAAAATTTACATGGAAAACCCAAATTACACTGTTTAAAGTAAATGTTCAAAATGCCGACCGCCATGATCACTACAAACTTCACAGCGACGCCTCATGGACTGTCACACACGTTCCAGCATGCCAGGAGATTGGCGCACATGTCAACGGCTGCTGCAATCCTAGCAACCAGGTCAACATTAGTTTCGACAGGAGTCATTTACACTAGGCTCTTTTCGTGACCCCAGAAGAAAAAGTCCATGGGTGTCATTTCTGGTGATCGAGTGATCATGGAACAGGACCACTTTGGCAAATTCATCTGTGCCTGAACTGTTCATCAAGGTATTCTCTAACATTCCTTGCAAAATATGCTGGCGCCTCATCACATTGAAACCACAAAGCGTTGTCGTTCCGTTCTACCGTTGAAATCATAGACGAGTGCATGTCGACTAATTCTGCATAAGTAAAGTTATCATACCGTACAATTGCAAAGTACTAAAAAGTAATGTACTGCATGGAACAAAAGCTGAGACAGAACTGAGCAGGAGTTCAAGCCTGATGGCGGACCGTACTGAAAACACACACTATTACGCTCTAACACAGCAGTGAAAAGTTGTGTTTTGTTTGGAAACAATCGTACAGGTACAAAGGTAGTTGAGCTAAACAAAATGAAAGTAATGGGCCACCAGAGACCATGGGTTCCTTACACCAAAACACTCAGAAAACATCCCTGAACAACTTGTGAAAGTTTGTCTATGGAGTTCAGATTCATCCTGTATATGAGCTATAATGTAAGTAATTTCTTTTTGTACTAACTTTTATGCTGAAATGCACAAAGTTTAAACAATAAGTCATATTTATCAGTGACAAAGAGAAGGAAATTAAACACAAAGTTTCTGAAAAAAAGTCATCTCTTACAATTAACATTGATATAAAATAAATATCTCCAAACATCTCACGACCTTCTTTAAGAGCTATTAGTTGATTCATAAGAAGTTGCTTTTTAAACTTTTAATGCTTTCAATTGTTTGATAATGTTATTTACAGAATACTATGGTTATTGTATGCATTTTTTTGAATGGATTTTACTACTGAGGCACCACAGGCGATGGGCACTGATGATATATGAGATAAATGATAAATTGGGAAGGATTTTTTTTTTAGGAATGAAGCTTTCCAGGCCTTAATTTAGGTACCTCCCCGGTATTTCCATTTAAGAGGGCTCAGGAAAACCTAGAAAAACCTGTCAGGGAGGAGGTTTTGATGGGAATCGAACGCCAAACCTTCCGCTCACGAGTCCGCGCCTTAACGACCTCGGCCACCCATAGCGGTGAATGTATCGTGAGCATGTATTAGTCGTTAGTTGTTAACACACAATCATAAAACGGCGGTAACAACGTTTGCGACTATAATCCTTCTACTGCCCTACTGGGAACAAGATTATAATGCGACTCGAAGAATAGCTACGAGTATGTGAGAAGGGAAAAGGTGTCATTAGTGAACGATGGTTTCAGCGTAAGGTAGTAATATTGAGTATACAAGCAGAGTTTCAGAAGAAAATCCCCTAAAAAGTACTCGTAGGCTGTCGGAAGAACTTGTTGCGTCAAAAATGTCATACATTGCCTCATTAAGACACCTAAAAATTCTACAGAAGCTGTAGATCTGTGCCTCATGAATACGCATCTGAACAATCCAACGCAGATTGGATATCTGTCGTTAACTTATCGCAAATTCGATGAATGATATATTTGTCAGAAGAAGTGATATGTGTAATAAAACATGGGTATATTCTGCAATTCTGACATGGTAGCTAAATCTCCTGCAAAAGTAATCGCTAAACAAAATCGGTTCGGCTCCAAAGTAATGTTATATATCTGGTAGATATTTAAGGTGCGAATGACGGAAGTTTGTTCCAAACATGCGTGCAGCGTTGCAAATCTTTATTCGCAATAAATGGAAGACAGAAATACCCAGCGTTTTCTGATCGAAATAGAGAACAATGCGAGACCTCATATCGCTCGAACCATGGAACATTAAACTGCTACCACTCACAATATATAGCCCTGATCTTGCGTCTGTTTCAGTATTCTCCTGCATGAAGGAAATATCGAAGACATTGAAGCCATGGAAGAAGGTTTCACCGAATTTTTGACATCAAATGCATAATAAAAATCTCGCTGAAAAGTGACTCAAGACTATAGAATATGATAACCTTTACTTCGAAGCTTAATTTATTGTCAGATTAATTCCAAATAAATTTCTGTTTGAAAATCGTCATTACTTATAAGACAACATCTATTCATTCCCTGTAGGTAACAAATTTTAAATAAAACTAAACTTAATTTGTGGATTTGAAATATACTTTTTTCTTTCATCTGAAAATAATTTAAGTCTTAAGTATATTGATTAGTATAACTTGAGTTTATGGATTTTTTTTATTGGTGTTAGAAAAGGTCTAATGTTTAGGAATTTTCATGAATTTTCAAACATTATGGAATTTCCCCCCATAATTTTTCAGCAATTGTAATGTTGTACTTCATTGCGAGGAATGGGAAATTTTTGTTCCAATGTAGCTCTTGTATAGAATGTTCTGCGGCGGATTTCATTTTATAGAAAAAAAAAAAAATGTTCCTTGGCTAGCAATGTGCTCTTCCGGCTGTATGCAGACAGAGACCCCATATAACAATTACTAAAATGTGAACTGTGAGGCGTGTAGAGAAGGAGGTAGAAATAAGCAGTGGAGCTAGAGTTTTCGTTACAGACAGGAAAAATTCGCTGGAGCTATAGTCCCGAGCCACTCCCAAACGGTAGCAGAGAAAGTTGAGGGTAGTGACTGGCTAGATAATACGGATGATAACACGACTCGATAGCTCAGATGGGAACAGCGTCATGCTGCAGTGTAAAGATAGTGGGTTCAAATCCTCACTTCCTGAAGCTTTTTTCTCTTTTTTTCTCCCTTTTTTTTCTGTTTCGGAGTTAAGGGAGATTTGCCACAACGCACACAATACGCTATGAATTGATATTTACGAATTTTTTTGCCATCATTACAGTGATTTATCCGTCCCTATAAATTTTTATTAACGAAAAGAAGGCGAGTATAGGCCGTAGGGCCGTAGCGAGTCGCAGCAAATCACTGGGTTCAAGGTTTCTAGGATTTACCCGAGGTCAGCGTTAAGGTTAATGTGTGTGTGTGCGTGTGTGTGTGTGTGTTTGTGTTAATTAATAGCGAATTCCAATAAGACAATGCTTGGTAAAAGTGAATAACTCAATTTTGTAATAAGGAACAACATATTGCATCCAGAAAGTTAAGACAACGCATAAATTAAGTTAGGTTTAACAAAAAAATATTACATGCAACATTTACACTGCTACAAGCATTCTGTGGCTTTCGTTCGCGGCTGCAGAGCTCGGCTCTCTGAGCTGTCGCTCCGGACTGGAGCTTCGGTTTTTGTTCTGCTTGTAAGGGCAAGTGTAGTTAGCCTTAGCTGCCTTAGCATTAGTTGCTGTACTGATCTCTTAAAGAAAGCATTTCATTGTGAGTCGTATATAATAAAAGCTATGCTAGTTAATCGAAAGTCGTTTGCTTACTGTTTATGTGCTAAGAATTTAACGTTGTGTTTAGCATTTATTCATTTTACGCGTTTGTTTATATAGTCATTAAAATGAACTGGAAGAAACAAAACAGGTTATGAAACTTGCAGATTATTTGGTAAATAATTACATGGACGAATTTTCACTATTTTTACGTCTTATCTGTGCAGATGATAAAGATTTTGCAGAACAAACCACGTTTCATTCATCCACATCCAAATTTGTACGAATTTTTGGAAATAGTAAAGTGGTTTCACACAATTATTTTAATAAAAATGAACTTCACACTACTACCAAGAAGCTACATTAAAAAGAATGTAAATATGTTGCCTTGCAGAGAAAAATTACTGAATAGAGGAGTGGAAGTTTGAACCGCCTGGATGCGTTTTATCTTTCACTAGTTCCTAAATAAAAAATAAATTCATTTTATGTAACACAAAACAACAAGCAGTAAACACGTCTTTACCAGAGTTAAAGATATGTCAGTACTAAGTTTGGATTAAAATGTGAAGATTTTTTCAAATTCGTATTTTACTGTACCTGTCTTCATCATTAATTCGTACTTTACATATTAAATGATATTCGATATAATCTGCATATTTCTACTGTTTTAACGTCTCTATGATCAGATATAGGCAGATTGAAATTATAAACGGATTCGAGCGTAAGGTTTTCATCAGATATGGTTTGCCTCACGATATCAATACTTATAACAAAAGCTTAGCTATGTTAAATATTTGTAATCATTACTGGCAAATTAATTTTTATCATTTTTCTTGAAAGAGTGCTGAGGAAGAATTTGTTACTAACTTTAATTTAATTCTTAAACAAAACTCCTATTGTTTCTCATATATTTTAAGGCCTTTAATGAGTTTATAAACATTGCTTAAGCCTAATCCAAAACCTAGCATTAGAACTCATATAAAATTACAGAAACAATTTTAACAAATTAAGAATACACCAATAGTTTTTTTCCGAGCTGTAACTAGCCAACGTGTTTGAGATACGTTGCTGATTATTGAAAACTGCAATTCTCTTTTACTAAAATATACAAAGCAATATTTCAAATAAAATTAATTACACTCAACTTCAGCTGCAGTCAAGAACATTTATAGCTTAATATTATAAGTGGTCTTAAATCCTCGAGAAATTTGCAAAATATAAAGAAAACGCAACAAAAAGGGATTGTGTGTCAGAATAGATAAATTTGAATTCTAACGAAGAGCTTCTTATCATAATGTCTTGAAGCTATATAACGGTCCATATTAAGTTCGTATAGATAAAAACACACTGGCACAATGCTTCTGATATCGCACTAGAGTCCAATATTAGCATGGGCATCCTCTAAGAGAGAAGTTATTACACAAAGGAGACTAGTTTGCAATGGGCAGACCGTCGGACTTGGTGGTCTAGTATCATACTTACCTCGTAGACCCAAAATCGCGGGTTTAACCCCGGTCAGGGTCCAAGGATCTATTCGGGCGTAAAAAATCCTAAGTATGGCTTCATTTGGAAGGGAAGTTAAGCCGTGGGTCCCGTGTCGTAGATTTACGATATGTAAAAGAATATCAAGCCTGAAAAAACAGGCCTCTTATCGCTGTTTTTCGCTCTGAACTGAATGGGGAGCTGATGACCTGAGATGTAAAAGAGCGTCCGTAAATTAACCAAATAAATAAATAAAAAGAGGGCAGAGCGACAATTGGTCAGCCCATCGCCATCTAGCAGGTAACTAGGTTTTTACTTGTACGTGAAAAAATCCATCAACCTCAGCCGGTTTTAAACTAGCGAACCCTGGGCTCGAGGGGTACGCAATACCCCCAGAGCACTAGACGACAATGTTCATTGTTCATTTCTTCAGATATTTCCAGCATGGTTCGAATGCAAAAACTTTGAATCTTAGAAATTCTTCAAAGATTTGACTCATTTTTCAAAACAGAAACACTCTCGAGCAAGCAAAAAATATAAATATTATTATCAAGAATAACCGAAAAGGAAAGACTTTGTGGCGCATAGACTACCTATAAAGAGTCATTCCTTCTGCCTTCTGTTAATTTATAAGTACTAGAAAGAAGATGTTAACATTTCCAACGCTGAAGAAATTCTCATGTTATTTTAACAGCATTTGCAGAGACTTTCAGCTAGCTCATGAGTGAAGGGAAGGGGGAGATAGAGCTGTAGAGAGTCTGCGTGTTCATGCTTTTTAACATACATCTTGATTGGTCAACCTAGTCCAGTGATTAATACAAATAAGTATTGTATTTGTGCTTTATTCTAAATACCATCCGAGATTTTCAGACCTCAAAGTTTTAATTCTATTTCAAGGACATAAAATCAGGGATTGGCTCGTAGCTAAGTTCTAGTCTCTAATTTATATTTTGAATCACTGTTATTATGCTCCATTGCAAATAAGGGAATCAATTAATTTCCACAAAAGTAACATTGTAAGCTTCAGCCTAGCTCGATATAATTATAACCTCTTTCAATTGTTCTTTATTCGTCATGTGGTATTATTAAAGATCGTGAAATACTCAAGGTCAATTATAATTCATAAAATATTTGAGAATGAAAGCAATAAAAATATGAGTTACAGCCGGTGCACGTTCATGAAGTGCATTCTATCAAATTCTATAAATTAATCATCCGCTCAAACCATGCTTCTCTGCACATGCGGCAAACACACCCATCATTTGCAGTCACTGCAGCTTTAGACTATGGACAGTCATTTGTAGTGCAGCATCTTGCACTAACTGTATCCTGACCCTCAAGAAGAGTTGTTGCAATATGGCCGCTACAAAGAAGAAGGAACCAATCATCATTTGCATTCACGCCTCAACTTCTTTGGTGATTCAGACCAATGACTGTCCTTCTGTTTCTACATTACATTGTAAGGGTGAGGGGGATCAAAGACTGAGGTTCCAGAAGCGAAGTTTTTTTTTCATCCAGAATTGTTGGCGACGTAATATTTAAGACTTGCTGAATCTGTGAATGACGAATCTTTCCCCAATACTTGCTCTATTCTCGTCCGTTATCATTGTTAATGAACGATCTTTAGAGATTGTCATCTTCTTTAATTTGTGCAAACCTTTGATAAATGATGACGTAAAACGCAAATATATCAAAATACGAGTACAAACCTCTCTCACGTAATCCAACGTTAAAGTCGTAGAAAATCAAGGCATGAAAATGCTTTTGCTTCGGACCCACCCTGGTTTGTGACGGAACAACGTCTAGCTATATTGCAAAATACCTGTCGAAACAACAGTACGTGCTTTTAATACCCCATTGTCAATTCCCCCGTCATGACTGTATTGCAGCGGAATACGCATAGGGAGCTGTTATGTTATCCAAGTAAAGATGATGGTGAAGGTAATATGGTTATTGTCCATCAGGGGGTTTTCTTAAACTTGTGTAAGAATTACATTAATTCATTTATGATGGCACAAATGGCTCCTTAAAGCTATCTGGCATTCAACTTCTCAGGGCAAGGAAATACTGCAAAACAAACCCAGACAAATCGAACTCTCCAGATTAGTAGTCGCAAACGCTACCACTAGATAGCGGAGGCATTTAAATGCGTTTAAATTTGAAGCTGTACCGTCAAAATGTCAATTTTAAAAATAGCAGCACCTTCAGTGGCATGGGATGATTGTTATTACTTTTTTAAAATGTCAGAAATGTCATGTATTCTGATAGAAAGATTTTGTTAATCAACCTAGACGTTGCAGCTCCATATGCCACTTACAGAGTGAAAATATTAGATTTAGAAAGCTGTATACCAAAATAATTGGACGAAGCTCAACAGCCCATCACAGTACATTTGTTTACACTTGCTGACTTTGTTTTGCTACAAAATGAAGAGAAGAAACTCTTTGGTTTCATGGTAACCAATAAAATTGTTCCATTCTATTTTTATTAGTCATTAGGTTGCTTTCATCATGGAACAAGGCTCTATTTACAATGAAAATTAAGAGCGTATCTCATCCAGTTATTCACAATTATTTTCCTTATCGTTAACATAAAATATAACTCCAAATTTTTCGTTTACGGTAAAAAAAAAAAAAAAAAAGCACTATCGGAAGGCGCATTAAAAACACTGTAGGAGATGATATTTGAGTTTTCATCTAGCAATATCACTCAGAAGATTGTTTTGATTGTTGTGCTTATCGCTCTGCTCCATGTTCTGCCATGAATTTTTGAAGTGTATTGATATATGTGTATTGGCGTATGTTACACAGGTGAATGCATTTATGGCCATCATTATTTAGTAATATGAGATAAATCTCTGCACAAAATATTTACTGAAATGGAAGTTTCTAAAGGAAAATTTCACGGACTATCCGCATAAAAAGGTTTCAATTAAAGGCAAGAGTGCAAACGCATGTGAGCATAAGAAATAAATAACCATTTAAATGAAAGTTATCGCAACTTAAAGGTTACTGTGAAGGTCATTAAATATATCTGTAAAGAGATTAGTCAGTCATCAAGTAGTACAAACAACATAAAACGAGTTCTAACGCCAACTCGCGCAGCAGAGGGCAATAGCGTAGTTTATTTGAAATGTGCGCACATAGAATTACATTACGCTGAGGAATGAAGGGAAAACCGGAGTACCCAGGGAAAACAAGTACTCGCACCTCTTAGTTCCCCCTCTTAGACAGCGTCGGTCCTGGTGGTGTAGTGGTTACCATACTTGCCTCCTAAACCCAAGATCGCGGGTTCGAACCCGGCCAGGATCGATGGATGTTTTTCGGGCATAAAAATCCAAAGCACGGCTTCCTTCGGAAGGGAAGTAAAGCCGTGGGTCCCGTGTCGTACATTTACGACACGAAAAAGAACATCAAGCCTGAGAGGCCTCTGAACAAAATTTGTTGGCCGTTTCACGCTCTGAGTTGAATGGGACGCTGATGACCTGAGATGTTAAAGAGCGTCCGTAAATAAATCAATCAAAAAAAAATCTTAGCTGGAGTCGATCCGGACAGCTTCGGTGGGAGTACAGCGATCTACCCACACGGCAACATCATCATTAAAGTGTCTGTATTAAGGAAATAATTATTCAAAACCTTCTTAATGAACAATGTGATAATGAATGTGTATAAAAATCTAAGATCTGCAAGTTTCATGCCAATTCCAGATGGATTAACAGTGACTTCTGAAGGAAAGCACGTATGAACAGTAATGCTACTAGGAAATACTGCACTTCCCCCTCTCTAAAACATCCATGTTTTACTTCAGCTGTTTGTCGTTTCTAATATTTTGTAAGATACCTGATATTACTGCAATTTGGAAACCAATTTTCACTTACTGCGTATTGAGTAAGAGGTGATGCGCCCTTAATTAGCTTTTCACTAGTTGATATTAATGATGTAATTACTGCACTAAGTAGACAAAACCTAAGTGAATACACGTTCTAGAAAGTTAGGACAGAGCTATGCTTCTCTGACTTAAGCAAGCGGAACGGGTGTTCTATAGTCCATTCAGCCTAACACTGTAAAACTTGTAAACAAAAATACAGATATAAATGTGTGCAACTGCTGTAATAAACTCTGCGCTCTCTTTGTGTTGTGCAGCAGATGAAAATGCAGCTCTCTTTTAAACATGACATTTAGCCCCATTAGTTTTTTATTTTTTTAACACATTATAAAAATATCAGTAAATTACAAGGATTCTACATAAATAAAGAAGACATAAATATTTGGGGAAAAAATTTCTTTTATTCCTCAACATAGTATCCTTTAAAATCTATGCATTTATGCAAGTGGTTTTTAAATTTGTTTATCCCATTCTTCTCTGAAAAATATGCATTTATTTCAGCGACAATTTCATTTGATTACAATTTCTTTCCTGCTAGGCATTTCTTCATGTTTGGGAACAGGAAGGATGTCAAATCCGGAGAGTGGGGGAAAGAGGGGTTTTGGGGTCGCAAACTCATGCATGCACTGGCGAGTTATCGTGATGGAACTGTATCTTTATCTTCGCCAAATGAGGACAGTTCTTGATTGCATAATTTAATTGTCCAGTACATCGCGAAATAATCGTCAGTTATGGTTTTCCACTTTACCAAAAAGTAAATTAAAATTACGCGATAGCAATCTCAAAAGGCTGTCAAATATCGTCTCCGAAATTTACTAGAATGCTATTTAAACAGCTCAAAATTCTGCGTATAAGTGATAACTCGTTCTCTTATCTTTCCAGTCGTTAGCAAACCTGACCCACCTCACTGATAGGTTTTTCATCAGCAAATATTATGCACCGATCTTCAGAAATGCTCACAGCTTCAGTCTGATTGCTCAGCAACATGTCGTGGATTTTTTTCAATCATCTTGACAGAATGTCCTGAGCGATCCGCATCGCTTGTGCTCATTTCGCCACATCTACGAGTCCACTCAGCAAAACACGCATACATCAATTGCCGTGATGCTTGTCCAGCTCGTCTTAGTTTCTGCGGGCGTTATACCTTATAACAGTAATATTTTATTAATAGACAAAATTCGTGCTTCTGCATTTTGAAAGCTATTTTCCTAATTTTATAACATTTTTACCGGAGATGAACAACATAAGCATAAAGCCGTGGTGCACAATTCATTATGTTACTGCTGAATATATTGGCAGATCGCAAGTTTCTAAAATCTGAATAACAAGAAGTAACATTCATACGTATCGCTGAACATACACAATATATAGATAGAAGAATTTAACAAAAACACAATAGTAACTTATCTATTTAAAAACAATTATATTCTCATGGGTTATATGACAACAAACTTATTATAACTTTTCGGCTAAAGACTGGAACTTGTCTCTGTTTATTTCCTGCTTTGCAATCATAGTGTGACTCAAATTAATACTGGAATTTGTCTACTGAATTTTTAAAATGCAAATTTCTCTTTCAATGTTCACAAAACGGACTTAGAGTGTAAGCTTTGTATAGTAGCATTACATTAATACAGAACGAAATAAAGAAACTAGTGACGAAGTAACTGATTGTAATATTATCATACTGGAGGGTGCATGAAAACAGTAAATGTAATGTAATATGTTTTATATTAAAATAACTCCATTTTCTCATATTAACTATATATGGGAATATGTTGCCATTAATATGCTGTTTCACTGTAATTATGTCACAGTTTTTTTAAATATTTTATTCACTCTTGTAACGCAACGTATAAAACTCAAGGCGAACTTTCCTGTGAACACTCGTGACGAGAGGTGACGTTTTAGGTGGTGCATACACTTCTTAAGAAGCTCCAACGTTACTTTTTTCTTCATTATTAAAATAGTGCTTATAAAATGTAAGTTAGATAAATTACATTTTTTATAAACCTGGTGTACTTTAGCATGCTTTTATGTTATTTGCTTTATGTAAATTTAATAAAAATTAGCTCTTAAAAATACCATATTAAATTAAAAACGGTTAAACTAATTCTAAAATGTTGAAGATAATTAGTAAGTTAGATAGTGAGAAAACGTAATTTTGTATGATAAACATACTTTTATGGAGCCAAGTGATGAAATGCAGAGCATTCCAACTGCTTAAGATGAAGCATATTCATCTTCAGCAAATTAAATCCTTTCCCAATATATCATTTCATCTCATGTATCACCAGTGTTCAGTTGGTGCCTCAGTAGTAAAAACGGGCGTTAAAACACCATTCAAAAATATCTTCAGCAAATTCCTAACTAAAATGATTAGTCACATGTGTTTGTATGTGTACTGAACGTATCTTTAGGTTTGCCACGAACATATTTTAATTTCTAAAAAAACCATCCAAAGGTACCTTATGAACATGAATGTTGAAAATAAAAATAAGAGCTTGACAGTTCCAAATTTCCAAATTTCAAGCAGAACATGTTTTTTTTTATTCCAGATTTTAATATATATGAATAAATTATACATAGATTTTAAAGTGTAGATTTCATTGATTTTTAATATCTAAATAAGTCCAAACCGAAAAGTTCATTTTTACCCATTCTGGATGACCTTATAGATCAAGATGCTCCTACCGCTGTCTCTCACCTTTCCCAATCGGAATACTCCACAAAATTACAGAGAAATCGGTTTGCACCGCGATTGCAAACCAACTCACCTGAGATAGTAATTGGCAAATGAAATATCTGGTACAAGATAAATGTTCCACTACAGACTCTTTTTCGCATTAAGCACTAGTTATAGGAAATTAAATGTTCAAATTTTTGGAGTAACCCAAACCAGCAATCTCCTGAAGGTGTCACCCCTGTATTTCAAGGCTTGTATTTAGGACCTTCATATTTCACAAAAGTAATTATTTAGCAATAGGATACTAAAATATAATACGTTAAACTTTTTCATGTTTTTGAGACTGTTGCCATAATTAAAAAAAATATGTATGAATTTAGAAAATTTCATTAGTTTTGGATGAACGGCTTTGAGTTTAAGTAGGGTAGAATATGAAAAAATAGCAAACTATGATAATTGACACTTAATGTCTACCTTGTCCGTTACTTAACGTTTCCGCAGCGTCATCTATCCATGACAAAGAGAATAAATCGACTGTTCACGTTGTCCGGGCATTTTTGAATACGTACTGGATCGAGACAAGGCATATTATTGAATAAATAGGCTTAAAGGGATCGCATAAGGGCAAGAGGCTCCCTGCTAATGCAGGTTACAGCTAATTTGAGCATAAACAGGGATGCAAGTCTTATGAATCTAAATATTATCTATTTATCACATTCCACATGCTAGATTGCTGTCTTAACGCAGTTCCCTCGCTGGTATTTCAGTTGCTTTTATCTTTTATCTCTAATTCTCCGGGTACACTGTTCTGCAATCTTTCTGAAGGAATCTGCCCAATGAGCTCTTGGTCTCCCCAAGCTGCTTCGTCCTATTCTAGGATCCAACACGGTTATCCTATAAGACCATTGTAAATAATTCATTCTGATGACATACTCTCCCCGTCTACATTTTACAAAATCTGCGCTTGAAGTAATGCCTGCCATGCCAGTTATCTTGCTTAAGACGTGTTTTTTTTTTTTTTTTTGCTCTCCTTCAGTGTCACATGCGGTTTTTGCCGTTCCATATTGTCCTGGCAAACTTGAAGCACATTGTTTTGTATCTATGTTAGAGACAATTGACACCATATAGAATTACTCTGAAAATTAATTTAAGGCTCTCAAGCCAGGTTGATTTTCTCCCCCCCCCTCTGTGTCTGAGAATTTGAAAATGAAACCATTTGGTCTAGATAAACATATATCTGGATGTATTCTAGTATTTCACCACCGACTATTCTTTAGTATTTGTCAGTAATTTTGTTTTCTTAGAATTCTTTGCAGACTGTGTACCTTGAAGATTATGCTATTAGGAGGGAAACTGCATGCCGGTCTTTGTTGACAGAATATTTGTTGTTTCATTCCAATTTCTTACTTCTTACGACTCTCCATTCTAAAGAAATAAAGCATTCTAATTCAACATAATTAGATTATTTGCACTTAAGTTTTACAAAAAAAAATTTCATGATGAGATTCAAAGAGATGTAAAAAATTACATTGCTAAGTCTATTAATTTGGAGGTATTATTCGAAAAAAATAAAACAAAAACAAAACAAAATCCACGACCTCTTTGAGATATTTAGAATAATTATAACAGAATTTTCCAGCGGTCGTAATTGGGATTTGTGGCGGTCGAAGTCGGTCCTGGTGTTGTAGTGGTAACCATACTCCCCTCCTAAACCTAATATCGCGGGTTCAATATCGGCCAGAGTCGATGACTTTTTCGCGCGTGAAAATCCTAAGTATGGCTTTCTTCGAAGGGAAGTAAAGCTGTGGGTCCCATGTCGTACATATACGTCATGTAAAATAACCTCAAGTCTGAAAGAAGAGGTCTCTAAGCAAAATGTATCGATCGTTTCACGCCCTGAATCGAATGGGATGCTGATGACCTGGGATGTTAAATATTGTCCGTAAATAAACCAAATCAACAAATGTGGCGCCTGGAAAGTTTCTCCTGCCATTGCTTCTTCACATCCCATTTTTAACATTGCGGAAAGCAAAGGGAAGCTATCGCAATATCTTGCCCCAACTGAGTGTATGTACGATGAAGGACCTTTCCTCGGATAGAGCACTATGCTCGAAACGAACAAACAGCAGAGTTAATGGGGGTATCGCAAGGAATTGTTGATTTGGTTTATATACGGACACTCTTTAACATCTCTGGTCATCAGCGTCCCATTCAATTGCTCATAGGTTTCTTTTCTTCAGGCTTGAGGTAGGTTTACATGCCGCAAATCTACGAAATGGGACCCGCGGTTTTGCTTCCTTTCTAAATGAAGCCATATTTAGGATTTTGCGCCTTAAAAGACCGCCACGGGTGGCCGAGTCGTTAAGGCGCGGATTCGTGAGCGGGAGGTCTGGGGTTCGAATCCCGCCAAGACCATCCTCCCTGACTGAGTTTTTTTTCCCAGGAATTCCTCAGTCCTCGTAAATGGCAAATGCCGGGGAGGTACCCTAAACTTAGGCCTGGAACGTATATATCATTTCATCTCATGTACCATCAGTATTCACTGCCTGTGGTGCCTCAGTAGCGGAAACGGACGTTAAACACAATTAAAAAAGTTCGAAAATCCATGGATCCTGGCAGGGATCGAACCCGCGATCTTGGGTTTAGGAGGCAAGCATGGCTACCACTGCACCGCCAGGACTGACATCACAAGGAAATTAATCAATGTAAATAGAAAGACTGAAGACTATCTAATACGAGGTCTAAACCTTACTTAAATGCTGGATTTGAAACATGGATAATATATGGACAGAAATAGTCGCAGTTGCAGAAATGAACTTTTTATGGGATGTAGTTTATGGGATAAAATAAATAGTAATTGAATGGATATTCACCACAGGTAAACAGTATAGTAGTCATGGATACAAAGAGTTAATAGACAATCAAGATAATTTTAAATATAAAATTTATGACAAAAGGGATCCAGAAAGACTGAGAAGTGAATGGCAGCAGAGTTGTGACCTTTGATAGGGCTGACGTTTTTTCAAACCTTGACAGGAAGCTGAAGGCTGCACCCCTTTTCTCTTTGGAGCACAGTCAATTGTTCTCAATACTAAAATAAATCTCTGAAATGTATAACGTGTAAATAATTGGGAAGTATAAGAAATAAAAATGCATAATGGAACAACAAATACATTTTATATATAATGTGCTTAATCTTTAAAATATGGCAGTTTTAGAAAATTTAAAATCGCTACTATTTTAAGAAACCTCATTAAAATAAAACCCCCTGGTTGTGAAAGTAGAACATTCATTACATCCTAAAATTGAAAAGTTGGAATTACTTTTGCTAATTAGGGATGATCTGCAGAACAACATTGTCAGCTTTGAGCGCGAGAGATTTTCTGGTACTGTTTTTCTCTCTCTTTTTTCTCTTTTTTCTTCTTTTTTCTGTTCTTTCACTAGTGACAAGTCATTCCTTTAATAAACAGCTTGGTTTACTCAACACATTAGCATAAGTGTATCCACTGCCAACTCTATTTGAATGGCGAATGCTAATAAGTTTCTGAAAATTTTATTTCATGATTTTTCCATTGAGGATACCCTTGAAAGCTAATAACGGTGAGGTTGGTAATCACAACAAACACATAAAACATTTGCTCATCTACGTCGTTTCAATACTTCAGTAGCGGTGCTTGGAAAGATTAGGTAAGGTCATTTCTCCTTTCTCTGTCCTAAAGTGCCGAAATGTATTGCTACAGTTGGTTGTCATTCAAGGAATTTCGTTGGACATTCCTCCGTTTCAGCGAAAGTGTGGAGGTCGCTTTTGACTCTGTTGGTGTTACGGTCAGGACATGTTGGGTAATTCCTTGTTATATTGCTCGCCGCCTCTTCCTTGTCCGCTGACCCAGTTTCTTACAGGGCCGTAGCCTGCTCGCTATTCTTTCGTTATGCACACATAGACAGTTGACACGCTGGGCCACGCTCTAATTGGCCAGTTCAAATACCGACAAACATGGCGGAACCAATAGCATTTAGAGAACACGTATAATGGGCAATAAGAAAAATATGTTATACACAATTATATATCCATACCTTTTTAGAAAATTAGCTAAGAATTACTGGTCTATTCATGATGAGGATTTTAGCGTAGACAATGCATATGTAATTTAGCATTTGGTTTAACAAAAATGTTGAATATATAAACAGAGTTATATGTGTTACACTATTAGGCATTTTAAAATGCAGAATAAAACATTCTCATTTACAAGTTACATCCTGTGAGTTCGTATTTTTTACTTTTGCTGCGTATTGAATGTAGAGTGACAAATACTTGTGTATTAAAAATTCCTTCCTAAAATTAGTAAATGCACTTCAAGAACATTTCTACCCCTGGAAGAGAAACTGTCGGAATATACTTGCAGAACCTGTTACCTTATGATTAAAAGACAACTGTCAAGGAAAATAATGTGTATTTCTGGGACTATTGAAATGATTGCAGGCAAGAGTAAAACTGACTTCTGAGGTTGAGAAGCCTACAAGGTGAGACTAAGTTATACCAAGGGCAGTTGCTAAGGGTAATGGTATGATTTTTTTGGGCCGAATGAGCTCAGGGGACTTTGAGGCCTAAGTTTCCCAGGCCTTCAATTAAAGACTTGAGGGAAACACCCTGAAAAAGGCTCAATCAGCAAATCGCAAATTCCCAGTCGCGAATCCAAACACGGATCCACCGCGTAGGAAACACAAATGATATCCTAGATCACGGTGATGGTAGGTAAGGCGAATGTCAATCTATGCAACTAAAGAATCAGCGTTGAATTCTCTGTTCAGTTTCGTATTGCCATTTCTGTTAAGTCTTTAATATCCCAGAGTAATGTACAAAAACTCTCATAAAATCAGAATACCAGTTGAGGTATACAAGAATAACATCGGGACTCGTCTTTGTGAAGCTCTACTAAAGGTAGGAAGTTAATCCCCGTCTCCACACTGTTAATATAATGCCTAAACAAAACAAAATCAAAGGACGAAACCTAAAGACACATTAAAGAGTATGCCAAAGAGTTTTTGAAGCATAAATTTCAATTTTGTGCGCGCGCAAGTAATGACGCAAAACAACAGTGAAGCGAATCACGCAATTTAGTCGAGATGTGGACAGTGCAAAGAAAAGTTCAATGTGTATGTGGTTTGCAAAATTTTAACCCGTGACACATGTTCGTCGTGAATATCGCCGCGTGTACAATGAAGAGCCGCCACATAGAAATGACATTCACCGGTGGAATAAGCAGCTGAAGGAAACTGGAGGTCGGTTAGTGACGAGTACGTTGAAGTTTTACGGGATAGCTAACCAAGGAGCCTCAAGAAGTCGGTGCTTACCTGAGCTCGATATCTAGGCCTGATGAAGACTATAGTTAATAAAGTTTTAAAGAAACGTCTCCAAAATGATGAGCCCAAATGATATGAGTTTGCTGTACAGATGCTTGCTGAGATAGACAATGATGAACATTTCTATAGAAGATTGTGTTTGGTAAATAGACCATAATTGTTCGCTTGTTTCTGAAAACATCTCCAGAGATGGACAGGAAAAGGTGGATGGAAGGCCTGGTCACCACGATCGCCCGACCTAACGCTTTTAGACTTTTAATTGTGGCATTTAAAAGAGAAAAGCTGAGAGCTATTCATTCTGTTGCATCTGATGTCCTTAGTCGTGTGTAGAATTAATTAGAATATCGTTCAGATGTGAGTAGGGCAACAAACGAAAATCACATCGATCTGTACTGAAAAGGTGTGCATTCTTGGAGAGATTTTCTTTAATTTGGTGAACGTTTCACATTTCTATGCTGTTTCGTTGCTTTTGTGTGAATGTTCAAAAATGCACTATGACTTAACGGACACACTGTATAAAGCAACGGTGGCTCACGGCATCATAAAGTTGCTACAGCTTCTAGAATTATAATAACGAACATTCATGTGATGACTGGGTATACACAACAGAAAGAGAGAAAGTTAGATGCTAGTAATGCATCTATACAAACATAAAAATAAATTCTTATATTTTTCATTGCAACAAACATGTCGAAATTAAAGCCTGGAATCTGTAAGATGAAGTATATTTCAACAGAAAGCACTGTACACTTCTTATGTTTTAAAATCACAATATTAGTTTTAGTTTTTCAGATTCCTTGTTTGAGTTCCATTTCGTCACCATATTGTTTAAGATCAATGTTTTATATGAAATATATCTTATTCTTGAAGATGACTGCTATAGCGCAAGCCGAAACATGGATTAATAACATGACGCATCATAGGTCGGAAACGAGAAGAATCTTTATAAAGGTATAACATTTTTGTCGTTTTTTTATTTGATAAACGTGGAACTCATAGAGAGATAAAACAAAATGGTATCTAAGAAATATTATCTCCTTATTCCTTCATGTTGTAGACATTGCTATCTGTAGCAATCTATATCTCGTTCATGTCATTGTTGACATGTATCGGCCTGTATTCCGGTCTCTCTTTATATATAAATTTTTAATTTTTAAGTGTTAGTCTTTGTGTTTTCATCTTCTGTACGTGAGTTATACATTTCGTCTTATATTATGTAGCCATTTAGTAAAAATTATATATTCCTAATTCTTGTAGTATGGGGTGAACAATCCTTCACGCAAACGTTTCGGCCGGCCAGCGAGGTTCACTTGATACACTTTCACTCAGTTCACTTTATTGCATCGCCTGACAAACACCTGCTACTTGCTCAATAGCAAGTCACATGAAGCCTAGCGGAGGAGAAATATATGCCGACATAGCCCTGCCAGGCGGTCCTGCGGTTGCGTCAAGCATTGCTCACTCTGTATTTCTTCATTTCTTTTATGGTCAGCTTATGTCCTGCAATCGCTCTTATCAATTTAATCTCAAAGTGTTTTGTTTAGTTTCATAATAAATTTTCTTATAATACCATGCCTCTATTTAAACATTATCATTTTCTTTGTTTGGTCTATTCTGTTAAATGACACGTTGCTCCTAAGTACACATTCCTTTACTTATTGTATTCTCTTATTTTGTATCACAATTTTGACTTTGCCCTGTTAATTGAGAAATATTAAACAAACCATTTTAGCTACTTTCAGAAAGCAATATTTTTAAGGCCCAGAGCTACTAGGCTAAAGATGTTACAAGATAATATCTGTTAAATATCTCAAGAAAACTAATTTTGCCAAATCCCATTAGGGAAGGCATACATCATAGACAATATTATGGCCTATGGAGCGAAATTCTAATATTTAAAATGATGGTAATGCTCCTTGGTATTCTGGTTCTTCTTAATAAACCAAACAGTTTCACTAATTTTTTCTAAACCGAAAACTTTGAGAACTTACACAGTGTTTGAAAATATTCTGCTTTCAAAACTATCTAACATGCTAAATATAACCCAATAAACTTTTAAATGCTTTTTAAATTCCATTTTCATTATTAAGGCAACAAAGATGAAATAATGAAATGAGAAAGTATTTTTAGGAGGCAATGAACAATTTCAGGCCTCAGATTAGAGGTACCTCCCGGCATTTGCCATTTATTAGGGAAATCTCATGAAGAACAAGAATCAAACCGCAGACTCCCGTTCAAGAGCCCGCAATCTTAGCGACCTCGGTCACCCGTGCCTATGGCCTGTTGGCCCACAAATGGCAAAAATTTGGCAAATGGCAAAATTTTGAAATAGTAGTAAACATGCTTTTAAAACAAGATTAATCGAAAGTTTTTGATTTGATTTCGTTTATTTACGTACGCTCTTTAATACCTCAGGTCATCAGCGTCCCATTCAATTCAGAGCGTAAAACGACCGGTAAATTTTGCCCAGAGGTCTCTTCTTTCAGGCTTGAGGATCCTTTTTTGTGTCGTAAATGTACGACACAGTTTTACTTCCTTTCCGAAGGAAGCCATACTTAGGATATTCACGTCCGAAAAAAATCCATCAATCCAGGCCGGGGTTGAGTCCGTGATCTTGGGTTTACGAGGCAAGTATGGTAACCACTACACCACTAGGGCCGACTAATCGAAAGTATCGAGTAGCCACAATAGTATTTAATAATTGACGAGGAAACATTTGCTACAAAATCAGCAAATATTGATGCATTGTAGCTGATCCTAAACTTAGCCTAGCGTTCCGATGTATAACAACAGTAGATTTCTGGCATTAAGCTACAAACTTTAACCCTATTCTTTTTACGCCATATATTGTCACTCGCGTTAGACTTATTCGGATATTTTGTTTCCGAAGAAATTGCTTCACAATAAAATACATGGTATATAATGTTGCATACGAAACTAAAGCGGCTGCATAAATATATAGATGTGAAGAACTATATTTGCATGAGAATGATATGTCATTCACGCTGTTGCTGTGAATTCACAAATAACTCAACCTGCATTATTAAGCGACAAGTTCGGAGATAGATGGATAGGACGCAATGCGCTGTATCTATCACGTGACCAGCTCGCTCGCAGTTTTTTTTTTTTTTTTTTTTTTTTTTTTTCCCCATTATTTCTTGTGGGGACAGTTTAAGTTTATAACATTTATCATTGCTTGGCAATATTACTGTCTGTAGGTTGGCAATTATTACAGTAATGTAATTTACTTCGAGTACTTAAAAAATGGTGTAAAGAACTACTATTATTCGTTGTAATTTATTTTTTAGTATTTTACTTACTCTGTCCCATTTCAAACACCCTGTGAGTTCTTAATGATTCCAGTTTATATACAAAAAAAAAAAAAAAAGAGTTTAGCATAAAAGCTGCTTTAATGGTTGGAGATAATCAGGATGTCTAAGAAAATTACCGTCATTCCTTTTTAAAAAATATGTCTCACAGGGACCCGATTAAACGTTGTTTATAATGCTATCTGAAAGGACATACTTTTAACAAAATGTGCAAAAATTGCCATTTAGTTTATCATCCATTTAAAAGATATTAGCTTGTAGCATGTATGTGCACGATTAGCACAGTGCGATCAGTGATGCTTTCCCCCGCGGCACGGTGTATTTCCTATGAGAAAGCCCCCACTAAATTGCCATGGGAAGGGTAGCAATGCCTGCTTGCTTACTTGTTCACCTTGCTGATGTCTCAGTCATAGCGCAACTGTTCCCAGGTGAGTGTGTGTCCTGTAGTTCGTTTCTTAATTCGGTCCTGATGGTCTATGACAACCATATTTGCCTCATAGACCCAAGATCGTGGGTTCAATCCCGGCGTGAATCGATGGATATTTTCGGGCGTAAAAATTCTAAGTATGGCTTTACAAGGGAAGTAAACCCTGAGTCCCGTGTCGTACATTTACGGCAAGAAAAAGAACCTCAATCCTGAAAGAAGAGGCCTCTGAGCAAAATTTGTTGGCGGTTTCACGCCCTGAATTGAATGGGACGTTGATGACCTGAAATGTTAAAGAGCACCTGTAAATAAAAAAATCAACAACAATTGTCGTGTGTTTATAACGACACAGTTTGTCTTTGTGTACGCCAACTGACTCACTCTTTAGGTGGGTTCATATAGGAAACTTTTTGTTTAGAACTCCTGTTCTGGACAGTTTCTGGTTTGTATGGAACAAGTTTCTTGATGTTTCATACAAATGAATGAGTTCTTTGCATGTATAGGATAAAGTCCTGTGTATCTCTAGACGAGCGAAAACAATTCTTGTTCTGCAACCTCAGCATACGCACAGTGACACAATTAAAGGCATTTTTCTTTTTTCTTTTTCATAAACAACAAACATAGAGTGGTGAATCACAAAAACATTATGTTTAATAGAAGAAATGAACGTGAAAAAATGTATTTTGGGCAAAAACGAGACATATGACTTTCTTCTAAGCAAAAAAAAAAAAAAAAAAAAAAAAAAAAAGTTTTGTGTGTAGCAAAGCTTTACGACACAAAATGTCGTCATGTACAGTTATATACGAAAAGTTCCCGATGTAAACACACCTTTAAAACACAGTATTGGTATGGATGAGAAAATTATGCACAGCGGTACTTGAACCTACAACAGGTGTATTTAAACGTTATGTATCACTTTCCTTTCTTTTCTCCTTCTTACTCTGTTCCACTCTATATATCATAATGCTTAGTAGCTTCTTGTTACCGGAAATACTGTAGACACTAGCCAAACACTTTAAGCATTAGGTTTCACATTCCAGGGGAAATTGTTATATTAGAACATACTAAATATTTCATAACAGATGATAAAGTAAATATAAATAATTATTTAACGCTAAACGAGCCACTCTAATTAACACATCCGCCACTTAAATCCAGGAAAACCGGGGTACAAATAAAACTAAATGAAAACCTAGCAACAGTTGCATTAACATAAGCTAATTAAAATTAATGCTATAAGTATGGCAGCTACTGGGGTACTCAAGAAATTCTCCCTGTCGACCTAAGCATATCTTCTGGTCTCAAAGTATAAATACGCAATTTATTTCATCATCATCGAAACCTTGACCTTGTTTCTACACATGCATGCAGTTACTACAGAGTTGGGGAAGAGTTACGGAGGAATAGATGGGGAATCTATGACTGAGAAGAAGTCATTGGAGAGAGGTTTCTGGAAACAGATTAAAGCGAGGTTTGACGATATAGATGGGCAGATGTAACATTCTATAATGCAAGAGAACAGTTCGTAAGAAGATGCCAAAAGAGAAAACGTTATAATAAATGTCATATGCAGGAGAGAGAGAGAGAGAGAGAGAGAGAAAGGAAATAGTGTTTAACGCCCTTTTTTACTACTGAGGCACCACAGGCGGTGGACACTGATGATACATGAGATGAAACGATAAACTGGAAAAAAAATTTTATTTTTAAGGAAGGAAGCGTTCCAGGTTTAAGTTAGGGTACTTCGCCGGCATTTGCCATTTATGAGGATTGAGGAAAACATGGAAAAAACTTAGCCAGGAAGGATGGACGGTCCTGGTGGGAATCGAACCCTCGCTCAAGAGTTCGCGATTTAACGACCTCGGCCACCTGTGGTGGTGCAGGAGAGAGAGGAAATGGCAGGAACAAGGGAATGGAGTGGTAAATGTTAAATAAGTTAATTGCAGCTAAGAAAATAGTTGGTGATGAAAGTCAATTTAGGAATCAGGGGAAATATTTGTATAGAGTGAAGAACAAATGGATATGGTCTGTGAGGAGAGAGGGCTATTAATTTGGATTGGGATTGTTCAAGATAATATGTCGAAATAATGTAATTATTTACCAGTGTGTTTGTAAACTTATTGTATTGACATGCGTTTCATTGGGTTTGTTCATGGTAATTTGTAAGTTAAAAATGTTGTTATTATTCACCAATGTGTTTGTAAAAATTCAATATTGGCCTGGTGTAGAACTTGAGTTGAACCAGGTCATATTGTTATGCTACATCTGACACAATGAATTATTACTATCGGGTCTTTCATGTTTTTTTCGTCCGTTTCACGGCGGTTAGCGGGTAGGCGGTCAGGTCGGTAACTCCCGGCGAAGCGGATGTAATGTCTGAGTTAAGTGATTTAAGTTCTCGTAAGTAAAGAATTACTTACTTTGGAGGGAAAAAAGTATTTTGTGAAACGTTGTACTGTTATATTTACATATTTTTGGAATTAATAGTCTCAACTTGTATAAATCCCTTCCTAAGTCCACATTATGCTTAAGAAGGTGATATGATAACCAATGTATTTAGAATTATCAAGAAACAATTCTGATAAACAAATTGAAAAGACTATGACAACAATAAAAGACATTTTTTTTAAAGCTGAAATGAAAAGAAAAACAATCAAGAACAGAGTATACAAACCACGAGGACATCGTGCCGTCCCACACATTGACATTCACAGTGGTAAAAATACACAAACTGGGCTTCAGCTGATTCCTCATAGCTACTAGCCACTTTTCTGTTCTTGGATTTTAAATTTTACTTGGAGGAGAAAATTTTTCTTTGAATAAGTGTGTTCTCGACGCGATCATTAAGTATTTCCATTCCATGGGATGATACTGGAGAGTGAGTAGCTCTTGAGGGAAAAAGAAATATTTTACAAAAATATATTTAAAGTATTTTATGAATCTTCTGAAACAACATCTGCACTGTAATTTATTCTTTTATTAATTTTTGTGTCCTTATTTCCAAAACTTCCAACTAGAACTCAATAGAGTCTAGCTAGCATGAGGATGACTGCTAAGCAGTTTTCTTTCATAAAGGATCCCGAAAAAAACATTTTCTTAAGTTAATATTTTTCTTTAGATTAATAAAAGATAAATATTTATTGTTAATGCCTCACAGTAGAAACATGTTTAACAACTTATTCCAATGCATATGAATTTATTTTATGAGAAAGTCTGTATGAGAAAGTCTGTAGTGTACACATAATATATTTTAGAGTAAATATTATCAATGTTACGCAAATGTCACACCCATCTACAAGGAATGCAACTATGTTAACTATAATTGTGTTCCATATGTCAGCAGGAGAATTCCATTTTGAGTCTGATGTTGTATTTGCGGTTATTATTTGTAAGGGCCTTGGTTCATAGCTCTCCACCTTTATTATATGTGGTATTTTGATCAAGGGAGATTGTGGGAAATGGTAGAATAATCTCTCGTCCATTAGAGCTGCATGCACCACCTAAAACGTCATCTCTTATGATGTGCGTTCCCATTAATGCCTACAATTTTATAACACTGATTGTTGTTGCATTACAAAGGTTAATTAAATATTTTAAAATTCTATTATAATGAATTAGTATGATAATTATAGTGAATAACATATTAATAGCAAGAAGCAATTTATATATACAGAGTGGGAATTTCAGTTAACCAAGAATTGCACTTTCTTTAATGTTCAAAAGTAACTAGACAATCAGAAAATTTCAGTTAGTAAAGAATTTCACTCCTTTTTATGTTCAAATTGTTTCCCTTCTGCATTAATGCGCCGTTGGAATATACCTGAAAAACACTGACACTCATGCAAACAGAGCTCATTGTTGTTGTCTAGATGATGGAAGGCATCATCAATGTAAAAGTCAGTTTTTCAACTGTTTGTGTTTTCCTTCCATACCCTTCGTCTTTAACCATACTTCAAAGGAAGAAATCCATTGGGGCAAGAACAGGGGATCGTGGTGGGAATTCAATTTCTGCGTGATGTTCAAGCACTCTTCTATTGAAAACGTTATAAACGTACATCCTAACAAGTGTAGCATAATGCGCAGGAATTTCATCATGCTGGAAGTAGAATTATCAAAGTTGTCCAAATGCATTATGATTCTTGGTGTAATCTCTTGAAGAGTAGCCAAGCACTTGTTATCATCGAACTTTCCATCAACAAAGTGCAGCCCAAACACACTATTTGCCGATGTTGCATCCCACACATTTACACCGGGTTAATTTAGCGCTTGTTCCAAAACAACATGATGGTTTTCCGTGTACCAATAAGCATAGCTATATCAGTTTACATGTCCCGATAGCTTAAAGGCGGCCTCATCTGACCATACAATAATTTTAAAGAAATTGAGGTCATGTCGATACTAATTGAGCATAATCTCACAAAATTTTAGCGTTTGTTTCGACCTTCTTCCAACAGACCACGTGTCAGACGTGGAATGTATAGTGATGCAATATTCTTTGGATTGATCGAAGTGACGTTGCTTACCGCCAATCGTCTTGTGGACTTCCTGTAACTAGTCGTGACAGCCAAATAGTGAGTTCATTTTCCTTAGGTCGTCTATTACGAGGTGAACAAAACAGAACCTTAAATTTCAAATTTTGTCAACTACTTTGTAAATACTGCCACGGGTGGCCGAGGTCGTTAAGGCACGGACACGTGAGCGGGAGGTCTGCGGTTCGAATCCCGCCAGGACCGTCCTCCCTGACTGGGGGGTTTTTCCGGGTTTTCCTCAGTCTTCATAACTGGCAAATGCCGGGGAGGTACCTAAACTTAGGCCTGGAACGCTTCCTTCCTTAAAAAAAAAGTATCATTTCCCAATTTATCATTCCATCTCACGTATCATCAGTGTCCACCGCCTGTGGTGCCTCAGTAGTAAAAACGGGCGTTAAACACTACTCTACTCAACGGGTGACCTAGGTCGTTAAGGCGTGGACTTGTGAGCAGGAGGTCTAGGGTTCGAATCCCACAAAGACCGTCCTCCGTGACCGAGTTTTTTTTTTCCAGGTTTTCCTCAGAACTCATAAATGGCCAATGGCGGAGAGGTACCCTAAACTTGGCCTGGGACGTTTCCTTCCAAAACGGGCGTTAAACACCATTCAAGGAAAAGAAAATTGTAGACAGTCTTAAATGATGGTGGATTGACTCGAAATGTTCTTTCCATTCCCTCAGTAAAGCACTTAAACCTCGTTGGTAACGAATCTTTACAGCAAAAACTATTCCCTATTTTGTTAACATTTTTAACTAACTGTTACTGATGATTCATTTCCTATTTCTCACTCTTTCCGCTGACAGTATTACCAATCTAGAAACATACATAGTGTACAAAGTACAGTTAAAACAAACGAATAAGGCAAACGTTTTGAGCAGAACATACAAAGAAGTGAAATCGTATGTTAAATGAAATTCACTAAGTATGTAGTTACTTTTGCCCTACCGTGTATATATATATATGCAAAAATTTGAAGTTATTTCAGTACGAAGCAGATGTAATGCAGATAATCTTTAGCAGCGTTAATCAGTCTTTTAGTTATTAGTAAGCGAATATTGAAAATTCATGTGTATTCTTGAAATAGTTGCTTTATATCGTTTTGTGTTTTGCATGTGAAGAAAATAAACGCATTGAAAGCAAGTCTTTTCCCTTGCCATATCTGGAAGAGAAAATTGAAATTAAATAATGAGTAAGCGAACTCCAAGTATTAATTTGAGTCAAACTGTGATTTTAAATGCCTTCTATCATGCTGCAGATTCCAATCTTAAATCAAACGTCATTGATAAGTTTGCTGCCATGAAAATCAGGAGAATTAACTTTTTGTTTAAACAGGTGCGTTACAGCCACACATTTTAATTAAAGTCTCTCTATTGTATATGTTCAGCCATGCACGTATGAGTGTTGTAATTGAGATCCTGAAAGCTTGAAAGCTTTGTTCAGCAGTTGGATAATAAAATTGCCCACCCCTGGTTATGCTGCCGTGTAATAACCACTCCTTGTGTGCGCGCAAAAGTAAATGAAAATCTCTCGTAGGTCGTTACAGGTAAAATTGATGCTTGTACTAATTATCGCAGCATAGATTTGCAGTGTAAATATATTAATTATAACTTTATACATAAAATATACGGCGTACGCAGTAAGAAGTTGAATTTCTTAACTTCTGTAATTCGTAACAAACGAAAAGTTAACAGATTCTCACACGCACAATAAAAATAAGATATAAACGTAACAGCTTGATATAAGATACTTAAATAAAACTATTCACAAATACTTACGTAGACTAAGGCGCTCTTCTCTTTGGGAACCTTTCACGACATATTTCGTGCTGTTGCAGCTTCGTTACGATGCATTTCATCATAAATGCGTAACATTTTAAGATACACTTCACTGCTAAACTGTGCCATCTTAAAAACTGACGTCTTTTGTTTCACATTCCACGATAAACAAACAGTTGAAGGTAACCACGAAAACAGACGCAGCAGAACAATTGAAGATCGTATTTAAACATACACGACACATTTTATTCTTGCAGCTACAAAAACAACCGACCTTGCAAGGTAGGTATTCAGAAGACTGTGAAACTTATGACAGCAAAATAAACGTGAGAAGCCAGAGATCATTTAGCCATTTTTCACAAGAATCTCCCCCGATTTTTACGAATTATTTAAAGATGTGTCAAAAAATAAGCGATCAATGACCATTTTCTCAAAAACCACGGCAAAAATAACAAAATGACAGTAAACCTTTTTGCTCCATTCAATACAAAGAACAATTCTGTAGTCGGAAAGTCATACGTACTTTCTCTCCTGTACAGACTATGAGCAGCTTTGATGGTTATATTGCTAGCTCTAGAAGCGTGACATCATGGTGTGCTTCAGAGCAATTAAATTAAAGGTATAATTATATAACATATAATTACAAAGTGTTAAAGGTGTTAAACTATGACCTATTCATTTTGGAATCATTCTTTATAACGTGTTTAACCTAGGCGGGCTGTTTCTATGTTACAATTTAAATTTTATATACGCAAGTTTTAAAGAACGAAAATAAAACACGACTGCTGTTTCATTGTTTAATAAAAATGCCAAAGTATTAAATAGATTAAAGTAAGAGTATACAGTGCTTCCGTTCCAAATTCTTAGTGAACGATACGATATAAGCAAAGACGTCAAATGTCAAGTGTATATGTTAAACGCCCATCTGATTTCTGTTCAAAGTTGGCTATAAAGCAATCCATTGATAAGGTTAGCTATGTAGTGAAAATTAAGCTCGTATTGTGTGAGTGAAACTTGGATGACTCTAACATGTATGTAATGATTATAAATATTTATATGTAACAACGCTTTTCTCTGGACCCATGGCTTACCGGTCAAACTCGCTGGGTCGATAGATTTTTCAGGACTTAAATATCTCGAGTGCAAGTCCTTCGGGAGGGACTTTAAGCCTTGTGTCCCGTGGTTTACGGCACATTAAAGAACTGCATACCTGCAAAAGGGATCCCTGGACAAAATATCGTTCATTTTAAGTTCCAATAATATCTTATTTCCCTGGCAGATGGAGTTAAGAGACGATGGGCTTACCACCTGACCTTTTGCCCTCTGTAGAGAAATCGTAATTAAATATCCTTGGTAATCAAAATCTCCAACTTAGGAAGCACCCATGTTCTGAAAGTGGAGCAATGGGTATTAATAACGTGTCATTGAAAACCTGCATAAAATATTAATTTTCAACGAGAACTAAGCACGATAAGGATGGCATTATAGGACGCAGATTTGCCAGATTTAGCTGGATATAACACACGTAAAAGCATCTTTTATTATACGTGGGGAAGTAAATATAGTAAATTATACACTTTTATGCAATGGAGTAATAGTGATATTATTTTCAATTAAACTGATGATGATGTCGGTCTTGGTGATGAACCACATTTGCCTCCTAAACTCAAGATCGCGGGTTCAAACCCGGTCAGGATCTATGAATTTTTTTCGGGCGTAAAAATCCTAAGTATGGCTTCCTGGAAGGGACTTAAAGCCGTGGGTTCCGTGTCGTAGATTTACGACAGGAACAGAACCTCGAGCCTGAAATAAGAGGTATCTGAACAAAATGTATCGGTCGTTTCATGCCCTGAAATGAATGGGACGCTGATGACCAGAGATGTTAAAGAGCGTCCGTAAATAAATAAAATGAACAATAAAATTTTCTCTTTTAGCACAGAGTTCGTTATTTAAACATTGGAAATGTTTAAGATTTCTCTTACAGTTTAGAAAAGCTGCATGATATAATATTTAACACGGTAGTGAAATTATTTATATAATTTACTGTTTTTATATCCATCCGTCAATTTGTATGCAGTCAATGATACCGAAAATCAGCAGTTGAGCATGCGCAGGACTTATCTGTTTGATGTCAATTAGCTACAGTAAAACGGAGACCGTTGTTAAGGCAGGATTAGATTTGAAGCTGATTGCAGCATTCTAATAAACTTTTCTTTACACCCTATAACGTCCGTTGCAGTCACATCTCTTTTTAAAACGATATAGGCATGTTCAACTGTTAAAACTGTATATTATCAACTAATAGAGCTGTGTATGCTCATCCGTTAAGATGACAACTCATCTCGCATGATCTTGAGCTTACGAATGTTTATGTTTTGTTTTGCTAGACAAGGCCAATCTAGCCCGGTGTTGACAGCCGGCATCACTCTGATGAATAAAACCAAACTTCAACAAATGGTGACATGATATTATACCATGCACTCGTTCAGCTACGCAATCGGAGTTTGTATATGCTATTAGAAATCGGTTAACCTCCGATTTCTGATAAGAATGAAGTTAAAATTCCGCTAACCCAGGCAATTTAACCAGCTGCATTTCTGTAGAAAGTGCATGTTAGACTTTAAACCGCGTATTTGTGTATTAGAGTACTCCAAGAGTGATATATACCTTAGAATAAGGAATATGTTTTTATGATTTTATGTGCAAAAGAAATCGTACAAATACTATAGAAGGGAATTTCGTGGTAAATTTTCATGAATAACATCCATATGTGCAAATTTAATTGGAACAAAGTTCGAACCCAAGGCAAGAATCAATACCAAAATAATGGGTTTTAACAGAGGAGAAGCTTAATGAAAATGGTTATCGATTAGAAGCTACTGCTTGAAAGTCTCTTAACACGATTAGCCCAGTAAGGTGGTGTTTCTGTCGGCAGTGCGTATAAAGCCACTCAGCTGCTGCATCTTCAAGCATATAAAATTATTGCTGTATCTGAAGTAAAGTCCGCGCAGGGGCTGAATCAAAATATCTGGGAGGCAGAATGAATTGCAGGGAGTGTTTCAAAATCTTTTCAAAAGGATTTCAGGCTGTCTCACAGCGGAAAGCGGCCACTTCGAGCATCTATTATGGTTATGAGCATAGTATTATGTAATATTTAGTGCTAACAGATAACAAAAGAAACAAAACATGCCCGCTGTTGAGTTCCGACCGCGTGACTGATTCTCTCGGCAGGTGGCGAGGCAGTACGCAGTAATTTCCCGGTGACAAAATCAATTTGTAATTACATCCTGTCCTATTGCTGGCTTTCTTTTTCTCTTAGCATCAACAATGTTTCCCTAAAAGTATAGCTACTGAATGGACACATTTTAAAATGTATTGCTTTTAAAAATGCAGTTAAGACTTTGTAGTATATTTTACTAATAGAGTTGATTGTTATTAATTAAAAATTAGAAGATATTATCATGTAGATTTACTAATAATTACATGCAAGAACGTTTGAAACAAGGAATGTTAAACATTTATATGCTTATGCATTGTAATGTACAGAGAGACATAAAATGACTTGAAATGTGATTTTTCATTTTGTCTAGTTCCAGAAATTATTTCTTATTATGTTCAAAGCGTAATTTCTTCTTTCATTATTGAATAGTTCAGTCTGTTTTGATATTTAAATTAAATTCCAAATAAACAAAGATAATATTTATTAAAATTAACGAATCATATCTTCTGAGTTTTAGAAACATTATGGTTTTCTGTCATAGGCTGAGATTTGACAACGCAAACGACGAAGTCCTTCGGTGTAAGTGCTGCTATCATGGGCTCCTCATGCTGAAAGTAAACTTCAGTAAAGTTGTTCACATGCATCGTGAAACCTGGAAACAGGTAATTGTTAAGTACATCCAAATAATTATTTCCATTTATTGTACCTTGTAAAGAGTTCTGCCCAGTTTATATCATTTTCGTATGCTCTCCGCCTTGTTGATTTAACTGATGATGTAAGAGAACATCAGAGTACATTCAGGGCATCAGTTAAGCAGATTAACTTGCCCAGGTAATTTGAAAGTGTCCTCACTGGGCCAGTGATGCAGGACATGTCAGGTTAAGGCCTGTACTGATCCAGCATCACCTGCCAAAAGTAAAGCATTCTTTCTGATTCTCTTCGAGTAGACTGTGATTCAAAACACTTTAATACAATTATTCAGAAAGTTGTTATAGTTCTGCAGCTGATTTTCTCTCTTGGGCATATATTTTAGTTCCGCATTGCTAAATTTTCTTTCATTTGCATCTTACTTGTGAACTTTAAGTCATGAAGTGATATTGGAAGCAACACCCATTCTAATAAAGGTGTTTCCGGTGCCGGTGCCACTACCAGACGAAGAGATTAGAACCCTTGTCTCTCCAAAGTAAAAACTTGAAAGTTCGTAGAAAGCAAAGCAGTTACTTTTTTACTCCATGATGAACGGAAACCAATATTTCAAGAAAATTGTAAAACGGGCATATTTGATGTTAGATAAATATTTAGTATAATACATCGAGTCTATACTAGTATTATCAGAGTATCTTTCATTTACGGAGTCTGGGTCTGATAATGATTATTGTTTAAGGGCGCTAAACAGCGAAGGTATTAGCACCCAAACATACTAAAATTGCGCTAATAATAAAATTAATAGTCTATCTACAATAAAATACTGTATAGTAAATAAGCGACATTAACAATTTAATAAAAAAATAATAAAAAAAATAATATCCCAATAACAAATAACAAGGACAATAAATTGTAATAATATACAAAGTACAGTTGACACAATACACGAGCAATAGCTGGGAACAAAACAGGTTTAAAATGCGCCAAAAGAAACCGTCACATGTAAAATTAAAAAATACACTCACACACCCAATCTTGCTCCAGAAACCTGAGATACACATAAAGCGGAGCACTCCACAAGCACTTCCTCAAGAGAGGAAGGAAAACTCTGGGAAATTCCAAAATCCGCTAGATGATGACATTTAATTAAAATGTGACGCAATGTATAGGGGTGGTCACAAATTTGACACACTGGAGCAGATTTATCTATAAAAAGGTAAAGGTAACTAAAACGACAATGCCCAATCCGCAAACGAGTTTCACTTACTTCTTCGCTACGAACTGCATGAAAAGAAGATGATCAGTTAAAAGGGGCAGCTTTGCATTCCCGAAGATTATTATTACGGAGCAAATACCATACTTCGCGCCAGCTCCAGAGAACGCTTCTGCTTTAAAAGTGCTCAAAATCCCCGAACAAACGTGTTTTTTGAATTGCAGCAGGGTTTAAAATAGTTGATTTCGCTGCGACATCTGCGACCTCATTACCTGGAATTCCCACATGACCAGGAACCCATACCAGTGTTACACTGAAACAGAGCTTTGGTCTGGTAGCCTCAAGTCCTCCAAAGTCAAAATGTCCAGAATTCATAGAACAACCTGCATGGCAACTACTGGAGCCATGAAAACAACTCTTGTGATTGTGTTCTTGAACCCGGATCGTTTAGATATTAAAATAATGAAGGACTATAGACTACAACATCTAAGTAGCTAAGAGTTCCTGAAACAGTATCAGATATGCTAATATATATATATATATATATATATATATAGCAGATAATGTTTTGGTGTGCAATTAAATCCTAAGTATAGCTTTCTTCGGAAGGGAGATAAAGTCATGGGTCCCGTATTGTAGATTTACAGCACGTAAAAGAATATCAAGCCTAAAAAGAGGCCTCTGAGCAACAATTACCTGTAATTTCGCGTCCTGAATTGAATGGGATGCTGATGACCTGAGATATTAAAGAGCTTCTGTAAATAAACCAAATAAACAACGACGTGCAATTAGACTAATAATTCTAGTGAATCACTTTACAAAGAATTTCATAATTATTATTGATCTTGAACTCTCAAATAATAAATCTCTGACAGCTTCTATAAGAACTTTGATGTTGTTTACGGATAGTTCAAGGACGACTCAGGAACTGCTTGTGGTGTATTTAGCACTGTGCTTATCTTCGGGAAAATAAGCCAACATTTTTAAACAGAAATTACGCTATTATTCAGAGAAAACATAATTTGGTAAATATAACCTTATTTTTTCAGATAGCTTTGCTGCATTCAAGGCTCTATCATTATCATTTTCGCTAATACTTAGCACATTTGAGTCAACTAATTGCAGAATCATTAAAATATAATAAATGTGATGCTATTGTTTGAAGTTACCAACATTCCTACACTTGTAGAGAAATTTATAGTAATTACCACTAATACTTCTGTGTAACAGAACAACGAAAAATCACTTGTACACTTGAAAGTATGGAGTGGTAAAGTACAAGCGTAGAGTAAATCTCTGTGGAACAGAATTTTACTAAAACAACAAGTAAGTCCATACACTTGTAATGTATATTAGACCATACTTTTGTGGTGGCTATTTGTTGCGAATAGAAGCGGTATTTCTAAGCCGTGATCTAATTCATTATTGTTTGAAATGTAGGAAGGAACCTTCCCATTATTTCAGATTTCAAAATGTCGTTTAAAGAACGCTTACTAAGCCTATAAACCCCTCTACAAAACTATGTTTGTTTCTGCACGCCACCTACAAGCATGAAGACATGGCGCCAAATTGTCACTGCTCCACTGCCCCCCTTTCTTCAAATCTAAAAATTAAATAGAGACCCTTGTAATTGCAGTTTTGCCTTGCTTTTGAAATTTACTGTTTATACAAGTTAAGCTTCTTAGGTGGGGTCATATCGGGAAATTTTTGTATAGAACTGTAAATTACATTTTTTATAATACAGATTTGTTCCATATTCGGTCCTGGTGGTGCAGTGGTAATCATACTTGCCTTCTAAACCCAAGATCGCGGGTTCAATCCTGGTCAGGATCGATGGATTTTTTCGGGCGTAAAAATTTTAAGTATGTTTTCCTTTAGAAGGGAAGTAAAGCCGTGGGTCCCATGTCATAGATTTACGGTCTGTAAAAGAACTTCAAGCCTGAAAGAAGAGACCCTGTGAGCAAAATTGTAGACCGTTTCAATCCCTGAATTGAATGGGACGCCGATGACCTGAGATGTTAAAGAGCGTCCATAAATAAACTAAACCATACAGATTTGTTCCATGTAAAACAAGTGAGGAGTATTTACATTTGGAACATTTGTGTAGGATATTATTGCAAGTCAGCTTTAACGTGGAGAAAACTCTCTTGCTTTGTTGTGCTGTTATTGTAATGGAAAAAATGAGAGCAAACAAGCAAGACGCTGTTGGTGGACAAGTAGTTTTTTGCTGAAAAGGATTTCTATGTCATGTTTCTGCCCGATTCTGAAACATTTTGACTTATTTTGGTCATTTCTTTGTTGTATTAACATTTTAAGTTACGATTTTTTGTTCTTTTCATCTTTTCCCCCACCTCTCCCGTCTCAAAGCGTTCTTGTCTGTCTGTACTTTTATTTTGAAGATCCCAAATACATTTTATCACTTTTATTTCTTCCATTAAACTTAAGTTTTTTGTAATTGGCTTCTCCATGTTTGTTGTTTATGCGGGTAGGAGAAGATGCCATTAATTGAGTCAGTGTGTGCATGATCAGGTTGCAGATCACAAGAATTGTTTTCGCTCGTCTAGCGTTACACGGGACTTTGTCCTGCACATGTACAGAACTCATTCATTTGTATGAAACATGAAGGAACTTGTTCCATAACGACCAAAGCGTGTTCGGATCACAATTTGTGTACAAAAACTTCCCTATGTGAGCTCACCCACTTTAAGAAGCCGTACCCGAATGAATAAGAACGAAACACAAGAGATAATCGTCCAACTAATTACGTAACTGGGGTGATCCATGAATGGCGACCACACTACAAGAAAACAAATTATTTCTAACAAAAACAACAAAGAGTATAGTGGTACATTCTCAGCGGTTGGTCCTCTAATACTATATCGTTAAGGTGTCGCTTTCTCCACGCATGTGTATGTACATAACATTTGACAGACAGTGACCATTCCGGTTCTGTTATAACACGCTCGCAGTATTCGTGTATCACCGTTTGACTATTTGAATATTAATTTCCTTATTGATGCTGAGAATTTAATTATATGTTTCGTTTGTACGTACGTTTCCTTGCTTTCGGGCTTCAGAAACGGGACGTTTTTCTTCTCACTCAGCAAGTCACTGAAATGCTAATGAGGAAGCACTGTGAGCGCTTGATGTTATCAATTCATTTCCATAGTGGGTACCGTATCCTAATAATATACTGTCCAGATCGATAATGCATAAGATGTGTAGAAGAAAAGTAAACATGATGTTTGCTGATAATCATTAGCAGATGCGCTGATAAGTGTTTGTGAAAACCGCGTCACAAATGACCACATACATTGGCTTTGTTTAAGAACATTTTACAGTCTTTTATGATACTTGTGATTCTTGGTGCTCGTGAATTACCTTTATTGACAGTTAAGGAGTATTTGCCTTACTTATGAATGCAGTTATAGAACCAATAAACAGAAAGTGTTTCTTTCAAGTTGAGTTAATACTTCGTGCACTCCAATCCAGAAAGTAAGTCCCAATCGCGCCTGAAGATGGAACCACTCGTCGGATAGGAATGCGCATGCGCAGGAGTAGAGAGGAAGTATGTGGGAATAATGCAGTAAAATTTCAGCCTTGTGACGGTCGTGGTTACCGCGCTGTGCTAGGAGAAAATGACTGCTTTGATATTGTCTCCCGCCAACTGCGAGGTTCGTGCAGTCATCCGAGGTTTGCTCGCTCAAAAGCAAAGTCCAGCAGAGATCCATCGTCAATTGTGTCGAGTATGGACACGACATTATGGTAAGACGATGGTGCAGGCAGTTCACTGAAGGACGAACCAATATTCACGACGACGACCGTCCCTGGTGACGGCAGAAGTGTTGGAGAGTGTGCGGCAAGCAATTGAGCAGAACCGGCGCTTCACAATTTCAGAACTCTCTTGTCAATTCCCCAGATGTCTCGCTCCCTTGTGCACGAAATTGTCTCCCGGAAGCTTGACACAATTGGCGATGGATCTCTGCTGGACTTTGCTTTTGAGCGTGCAAACCTCGGATGACTGCACGAACTTCGCAGTTGGCGGGAGACAATATCAGAGCACCCATTTTCTCCCAGCACAGCGCGGTAACCACGGCCGTCACAAGGCTGAAATTTTACTGCATTATTACCACATACTTCCTCTCTATTCCTGCGCATGCGCATTCCTATCCGACCTGCGGTGCCATCTCTAGGCGCGATTGGGACTTACTTTCTGGATGCCGTAATAATTTAAAATGTATATGACAAGTATTTATCTCATTATTTCATGAACTGCAGCCGATAAAAAATATATGTAGTTAAAATTTCACAGTTTTCAACAGTAGCTCATAACAAAGTGGCCCACATAAAGTGTTACAAGCTAATATCTCTTACAACGTTTTGCTAAACTTTTCAGAGGAGGGGGGCCTTCTTGATAACTTCATGTCTAACACTTCAGCAGACCCAATCTTTGATAAAAACAGCCAGTTTTATGTTTCTGAGGGGGCTGAGCACAAAAAATGGTCATTGAAATGCAAGAATAGCACTAGCTATTTAGCTACTTTAACTTTTCAGACGTACTCTTAAAAGCATATGCATGCATTTGCCTTATTATTCTTCCTTGGAGGAAGCTCACTGAAGGCGCGATCGCTTTGCCCGCTGTTGTATTCTGTTCTGGTGGCTTTCTGATGAATGTCCAGCAGTCGCTTATAGCTCTACAGTTTTCGGGGAAGAAGTCCAAGCCAGAACGTAAGAAGTGTAACTTTAAGGACATGTTACACCTCAATTTCTCGTACCATTGCAGAAATTTTCCACTAAATCCTAGGGTACAGGATATGCAACACGTATGAAGGGCCCAGGGCTTGTTCTGGTCTCCGATTCTGCAACCAAAGTACGGATTGTAGATCTTGTTAATCAATGACATTATTTTTCGCTTTTGTCATCTCAAAGTAACCTGTCCACAAATATATTAAAACTTGTCAGCAGAGTTTAAGCGTTTGGGAGACACACTGAATCGCAAGTCATTTTATTCTCGCTGTACACAAACTGATGCACTGTTACGGAAGTCTTTAACCACACACAGCCGGGTATTCGCAGACAGAAACTCCACTTCAATGCGTCAACCAACAGGCCGCACGCTATGCCCCTACTTCCCCTCCCACCCCTGTTGCTATGCACCCAGGCCAAAATAGACTACAAACAACAACATTACACCCAGTATGTTTCCCAAAGTGAACAGCATCGCGTTCTTTACTACAAGCGAGATTTCTAAGGTAATATCTTGGAGGTCAAAATGAACGCTTATCAGTAAAAGTTTTAGAGTAAGAGTCAGATAGGAGAAATTCAAGATCACGGTTGGGGATCGAACCACTTACCGTGCTGATGCTCTTCCATCGGAGCTGCCGTACACTACAACCGCGAATCTCCCCATCCAAACCTAGACTTCTCCAAGTTTATTTCGTAAAAAATATTTTATCTCTAAGAGGCGACTCGAAATAACCCAGGATTGATAGTTAATCACAATGATAGATTAATTTATAAAAGATGGCATTTTTTCCTACATAAGCTTTGTGTTTGGCTGAGGTTTGGAAAATGGTGAGATATAATTCTCGATTAGGTCGAACAGAGCACGGAAGTACATCGGCACGGTAAGTTGAAAACCCTTAGTTGGAATACCGTTGTGATTCATGTTCCAAATTTCGGTCTAACATATTGCTTGCGTGGAAAAAAAAAGTTATATAACTAATAAGATGTTTGAAACCAGTCATACTAAATAAATATAAAATAATAGATAATAAACAGTTATACTTTTTCATTATTTAATTAAATAACTTGCATTAACATTTAAACACGATACTTTTTTTCGGAGACTTTCTCTAACAAGGGGTAATAATGGCATAAGTTTCACGTATTCGTTCTTTCATATTCTTTTGTTATAGGTGTTGTACGCGTGACTCATAAAAAATATACAGAAGTGTAATTTTAAATCAGCTGGTGGCCATGCAATTAAAGCTCTCTATTATGCAAGCATGGACACGTCATTTTGAATCTAACCGTCTCTAACTCCGATTAGACTACGGGTTACGTTTCTGTCGTTTTACTCGATTGTCAAACAGTTAATTCTTTAAAACATTTGTGTTATACTGTTGAATGATACCTTCTACGTCTGCTCATGTTCTTCTTTTTGCATTAGAAGACCTAGGTCAGACAGAAAATGCGTACTTTTGAGACTATGTCAGTTATAGTTACGGCACTTTTAGTGCCTCATCCGAACTCACCGGCTAATGACACATCATTTGCTGGCAGAGGCAAAGGCTGTCACTGGTTAAAACAGAAATCGCAATATTAAACGTAGGCCTTATTAATTATACCCTTTTAATACGTGAAACTTAAATTATAATTTCTCCTATTATTTTTCTATTCACTATGAAATTATTTGTTGCAAATCATTTATTATATCAATGTTGACATACCTGTATAAGGCCTACAATTAGCCTGTCAGTTAAGAATGAATTATAAGAATTACAGGGTTTAGAGGGCTTCCTACCAAATTCAATTTAGAACAAAAACTTTATGTAGCTTAACATTTCTCTACTGTAAATTGGTCCAATGAGAATGGCTTTGACAACCAGAAAGCTACATTTTTAATTGGTACGTGAAAACAAGAGATAAATAAACTAAATGATAATCCTGAAAATTCAAACTATTCATCATGCATTTCTTTTCTTCCAATCATGAACGTGCATTTAGTTATTTTACAGTAGCATGTTTCATTTTTTAAATTATTTTTTCTGCAATAGGGTATTGCAAATGAACTACATGACTGTGACAAACTATTTTAAGGTAAAAAAAATTCAAAACCTTCACAAATTAAAAACATTTATCTAATTTTTGAAAGTTATGGCAAATGTATTATGTGCAGAGTATATTGTAATACAGCAATAATATTGTAAATATAATCCATATTGACAAATATTTTATTACATTTCATAAGTTATTTTAAATGTAGTTTATGTGTCAAATTAAACCTTGAATGCGATATAACGTCACGCCTTTCTTTCCTTGAGTTGTACAACCAAATGCACAACACCCGGCATATTAACTAAATTAAAATACAAGTTTGAAAATGTTCCCCATATAAGCACAACACACAGACATAAGGCCCAAAATGGCGGCTGATGCTGGCGAACCAATCAAGGAGTTCGGTTGTCGGCAAATTCCGCCGCAACGTGTCCATACTTGTATAATAGAGGGCTTTACATACAATATGTACAGCACACCCTATCCAACTAGCTGGAACTTGCCGTTCAGTAATTCCCGTGTGCATCTTGCAAAGTATGGCGGCGTATCAATTTACTAATACCATTTATATTATTCGTACATTTAGAGGTATATTTTCCACATGCAACTAATTCATAGCTGGTAAAATGGGAATATGCTTCACTCGCCACTGTGCCTTCAAAAAAATAAGAACCTATGATAAGAATGCCACACCACATCTTTCTTGACCAACAAAGCTTATTTTAGGTTTTCAAATGATCAATAATGTATAATGTTTGTCCAGTGTTCGAACAAGTTTCCTCATCAGAAAATAAAATGTGCTGAACGTGAACCATTCTTTGTAATAATTGTATTACAGAGCTATTCAAAAAAATACTACGCGGGGCTGTAATCTCTATTGGCAGCTTCATGATGAAAGCACATATGATATTTCTGCTGCGTTACTGTTCCTTGTGCCGAAGTGTAGCTGATTCCAATGTCTCTGGCCAATTTCCGTTGATTTATCTCCAAATTTATAGCTACAGCTGCACGAACATCAACAGAATTCTCATTATTTACCTTTGGCTTCATGCGAATCCCGTTCTTTACATTTACGTAACCATATTTCCAATTATTTGAGTTTCATATGTGACATTTGCATTCCAGTCACGACTTTTTGTACAGAATAGTTTGAGGCATGGGGTGTCGAAATTAATGGAAAATTTAATTTACACTAGATATATCAGCAGTGTAATGATATACATTATTCATATTCACAATTATGCCATTGTGACTATGAATAATCATCGCCTGTGGTGCCTCTGTAGCAAAAACGGGCCAATAATTATAATTAAATTAAAAATTTAATTATAATTAAATATTTAAAAAATAATGTTTGCATATAATCCCAATTCGTTGGTTATTTTTCTGTACATTTATATAATTTACTTTTGAAACGAACTCTTGATTTTACACGGATTTTTTTACTGTCCGTTTCTCTATAAGCATAGCAAGATGCCGCGCCGTTCGGCTGCAATTGTCAATTACGCTTGTTAAAAACACAAGTCAAAACAAAGAAACAAACAGAAAAACACTGATGTGTACCGAGTGGTCAGAAAAAGTGCCGGTAATTTCGAGAAACTTTTAAATAATTTGCCTAATGCCTTGAGTTCCAGATATTCCAAAAAACTATCGAGGTTGCGTAATTTGCTAAATCAGATTTGACATCAGAAAAATTCAAGGAAATATCACTGTACATCAGTGTATAATAGATTTATGAAGTGATGTTCAAAGAATGTTTTGAATCAAACTCAGAACCTTACATTTATAAGTAACCATGGCAATTACACTGATGAAACTTGAAGTTACTTCACTTCCTTGAAACAATACAAGCAATGAGTAGGTGGTACATAGATAAATAGAGAATAATGTGGCCTAAAATGCGAGTATGAATATTAAAATTGTTAATTATTTGTGTTATGTGTAATATTTACGTAATGAAAGATCGAAATAAACCATTAATTTCAACTGTACATTGAAAATAGCAATTCTTTTTCAGTGCGTAAACTATTAGCAGTGCTTAATGTAACTAATTGCTTTTTCCAAGCGCAAGAGTTTTAAAGATTCGCCTTAGGCACTAAAAACTTATTGGGCAAGTTGGGACTTCACTCATTGCCGTGGAAAATTTGTATTTTCTGCTAAATAATTAAATAATCAACATTATATATTACTATACAACCAATACAACCAAAAACAGCGAATTTCTATATTTTATAATTAAAATGCATAGGATATAATTTTAAAATTATATCGTATGCATTCTAGTTTTCTGTTGCAGTTTTAAAGAGGGCACACTTAATCATCTGGGCTGGGACCAAAACTAGCATACACAGCAACGAAAACATCTCGAAAGACCATCTTTACCTCTCCCTGGAATATTTATATGTCATAGACAGTGCATTAGTTAAAACAAGGAAAAAGTTCAGTTCGATGAAAATTAACAAATGTGCAAACATGTGCAAACATACTAATTGTGGGATTACTTAAACTTACAATCTAAATATGCGCCTATCCCATGTATTTCCCTCATTGAACATTTGCGATTAAAGTCGATAATTTTTCTTTCTCACCCAGTAGTCTCTGAAAAACGATCAAATTGCTAATCTGTCTAAGATTTTAGGTGACTTTCAAACTTAAATTTACTAGGTGTTATTTTTGTCTTCTATGCAAAGTTCCTAATTTGATTCACAAAACGTAATTAAGCTCTAAAGCACTGTTTCGAACCTCTGTAACTTCAAAATATTTAATTTAAAATATTTTAAACAAACAAACATTATTGAGGGTACTCAGAATATTCCCCTTATAATTCTGAAGTTATCCCTCATGGGCTATGATGTACTGCCCATGAAGATATAATGAGAGTCTCTTCCTCCGACAAGGTTAAAAAATTTCAATATTTAGTTAAAAGGATCCAATATTATCATGTTAACATTATGTGGGCCACTACGTGCAAAGTAACTCCCAATGAAAAGTTACGTAAAGATAATAAGTTAATTAACATATCTTTGAAGCTAACTACTATATGTAACTTGTAGTTGTTAAGCTAATCAAAGCATATGATTTTCTATTGTTTTTATCTTCGAATTGCTGTATATATCTTAATTTTTAAAGCATAGATTTCGTTCTATATTCCGTATTTTTTCGATTTAAATTTCCTTTCTTCGAGTCACATCAATTATCAAAGAGAAAATTAAATACGCCAGCAAAATAAATAAATACATTACCATCAATTACAGACATACTTCTTAATTTTCCTTCATACTTGGAACTATTCTGCATGGATTTTATATTATTTTAAGGGCTGTATATATAGGCTTAATTTATGGCGATAAAATTAGACTTTACAACGTTTTGTTAGCTTGATTTCTACTAGTATGCGGTCACACGTGACGAAAATGTGCTGTTCTGAAATTCTGCTTTCGTCTCAATAAATCTTCAGCTGAGGCCTATGCAATGCTACAGGAGGTCTATGGACAACAATTGGAAGATGGTTTAAAATGTTTAAAGAGGGGAGGCAATCAATTTCAAAGGAAAGTAGACCCTGCGCTATAGTTTGTGCTGTAACAGAATAAAACATTAACATCGCGGCTGTCATTGTGAGAGAGGGTCTCTATTTATTTATTTGGTTTATTTACGGACGCTCTTTAACATCTCAGGTCATCAGCGTCACATTCAATTCAGAGCGTGAAACATTCCCAGATATTTTGCTCAGAGGCCTCTTCTTTCAGGCGTGAAATCCTTTTACATGCCGTAAATCTACAACACGGGACCTATGGCTTTACTTTCCTTCCGAAAGAAGCCGTATTTAGGAAGTTTGCGCCCGAAAAAAAAAAAAAAAAAAAACATCGACCCAGAATGAACCCGCGATCTTTGGTTTAGGAAGCAAGTATGGTTACCACTACACCACCAGGACATGCAGAGAAGGTCGTGAATAACATTAAAAACACTTTCAGAAATTCTGAAAATTTCACTGAGTACCATCCACATGTTGGTAACTGAAAAGTTACACGTGATGCGTGAATTTGAAAACAACTGGTTACCGAAAAGAGTGACGTTTGCGTGCAGATTTTCTTGCAGTTAAAGAGTGCACATATGCACACCACTGGAACTGGGCAAGGCTACAGAAATGTCCTGAAAACTCTGCAAGGCCTACCACGCGCAAAAGTTCACATTTCCGTGCAACAAGCTGCATGCCGCATTGCAAATGTTGTTGTTGAATATCTCACAAATGTGCAGTTTGTCCCTCACCCTCATATAGTACAAATATATAGCCCCATGTGACATTTTTCTTTTCCTATAATGAAGAAACATCTTCGTGGGAGGCATTTCTTATTATCAGAAGCAGCAGTAAAGGCTGCGGAGCTGATTCTGAAGGATCTATCAAAAATGATTTCCAGCATATCTTTGAAGGATGATAAAAGCCCTGGGACAGGTGCATTGCATGCAACGTAACTACTTTGAGAAAACAAAATGTAGAAAACATTATGAGAATGAGTAACGGCATACCAGAAATATGACAATCATTCTTTATTGAACAATCCTAATCTTATTAGGTGCTTAGTCACCTGCGGAAGGTTTCTTTGGGTTTGACAGCAAAAACCCCGAGGCACGAAATTCCTTTAGCTTCCTCTCTCCCTTCTATATATCTACTAATTACACATGCAGGTAACACTGTCTACCTTGTGATTAATTTACGGAAAATGAGTTTCATTTCATTGTCAAGTTAATACGTGTCATTTTTGCTGAAGAAATACAATTATTAAAGAACGCCACATTTACTCATTGTCAGGAAATTGTAAGGGGCATTAATTAATAATGGAACACTTTTTCTATTCCCTTTCATGATTTGTTCCCTAAATTTTTTTCTTTATTTTGGCATGTACAGTATTGTAATCTTTTTCAATAAATTCACTTTAAACATGTAAGGCTTTGCCAATGTGCTGGCGTCTTAGAGCGTGGCAGTCAACTTTGTATTGCGGCTATGACTTTCTAGCTATCATCGTCCTCCAATTTCATTCCTCGGAGTGAATTCATTAGATGAACAGAAGATGGAAATCAGAGTGTGCAAGATTCGGACTGTATGGTAGATGGGGAAGGAGTCCACCGAAATTAACTGGCTTCTTTTCGGGTTCGTAGAATTTTGTGTTGCTTCACTTTGTCGTGAATAACTTTGGAAGTCGGTTGAGCCGAAATAGCTTCAACTTCAAAAGATCTTATACATACATACTTCGGAGTTAACTATTTTACCACGTGGCAACACATGGATCAAAGCAGTTCCTTTAAAAAGAATGTGGCCATTACGTTCCAGGATTGGGGTAATGTCTTGACCTCCATAAATTGTATTTCGTTCTCAGGCTTACAGTGATGAACGTATGTTTCATCTCCTATTACAGTACTGTACATCTTCAGCCTCTGACGAATAAGCAACTCTGAACAATAATTGTTCTACTTTTCATGATTGACAGTTGGGCTTCAAGGAAGCCATTTGGCATCTTTGAATATTCTAACTGATGGATAACTGTGTATAAATTATGTGCCAAAATTATTATCGAGTAATAAATGAAATTAGTGAACTTTTAGAAAAATAGTGTTTTCAAGAAAGATACCTGTGCTTTGATTAAATATTTACGGCTGAAAAATTTATACAAAAACTACATGAATACATCCTACCTACTTACTATGAGAAACGGCTTTATAAAAGTTCTGCGAAACAACCACCTGTGTACAACCGTGAAAAAGAGAGTTATCGTAATCACTTTTTAAAGGTACATTGATAAATTTTGACAAAAGAGTATAAATTAACGACCAAACATTACAAACAAATCAGAGTCTAACACAATGCTGTCCTTTGTTTTCAGCATTATTTAACATTTAATACATACAGAATTAGCAACAAGTTTTAACAGCAAAATTTGAATATAACACAATTTTATTTGCTGACGACCAAACTGTTTTCGCTAGTTCAATTAATAGTTTTAAAACTGCTGTTAACATGCTGGATAAAATTACCAGCCAGGAAACCATAATATCTACAGACAAGACCAAAAGCAAAATTTGTTTGAAAAAAATCATCTGCGCTGTAAAATTGTTTTAAGATGTAAAATTATTGAACAAAAACTTGTAACTGTTTAGGCTAAAATACTGCCAAAACATGGATATACATTTAAATTAAATATATTTTACAGAATGTGAGAAACAATAGATCGACAAACTCTGAAAATAACGCAACAAAATGTGTAATGGCTGTACCACTACCAGTGCCTACGATAACTGGACACTTAATAGGAAAGAAAGAGCAGAAATAAAATCCTTACGTTCTATATCTTGTCAGACGTCAGATAAACATGTATAAACCTACAAGACAGAATAACCAATCTATAGGAAGACGGTACAACCGTTTTATAAGAATGAAAAATTACGAAATACCTCAAAATTGCTAAACTACAATTTGAATGGCTAGAAAGTGTCGGACACCTTTCACCAGAGCGACAAATTCTCTTGATGTGAAAATAGGTCTACAGGCCTGAATTCATGAATCTGATGGCAATGAGACGATGGATGTGTTTTAAGTTTAGCACCCATAAATTTAAGCAGAAAATTATTCCAATAAGCAAAATATACACTTAGAAGTAATAAAACGTAAAGTAAACAGCAAAAAATAAGGTAATTTAAACAGGACCTCTGTAAAGACTGACATGCACAAATTCTAGGAACATATTTAATACTGCAGAATAGTCAAGTAATTCCCATAATATACTACAGAACGAATGCCTGGTCGTAAATAATCTAAGAAGGTAAAATTAGCGGGACTGGGTCATTATCACACAGAGGATCCATGTCGCCTCAAAGAAAGTGAACGTGGCTACAAAAGCAATGGTCAATCCGCAATCGAGTTATAATTACTTCTTCATGTCTACTATTATGCGATGAAATATCCAAGATAAAGAATGGTCTTTATTTCACGTGGCTTTGCTCACCAGGGATGCCAGGTGTGTGTGACACCAGTCTTGAAAAATACAAAATATTCCAAAGATAAGGAAGAGTACTATACATATCCCCGAGGAATTGATTGGCACTTAAGAAGTCAGTGCAGACAAGATAATTAGCAGCCTCTACAGAAAGAATATGTTTAAGAGAGGGATAACTGGCAAATAATTGAACAGGAAATATGAGGCTCATAGTTGATATTTATATAAAGTGTTTCAGAAATACGTTTACAAGTTTTGGTGGCGGGTTCCTAGCACCAAAACAAGAAAGCAGTCCAAATAAACATATGTCCGGAAATCCTTAGTTTTTACTTCAACCCGTTTCAAGATACAGTCTAACAACTTGAGTTCGTAACCGAAAATAAAATTCATTTTGTTAGATAATCGAATGATGTTATGGATACAAATCTGCTGATGCACTCATTGTATCCTAGATAGTGTTGTATGTTGTGTTGTGTTTAAGCATGGCAGAATATCCATTTTATGCCCTTGCAAATAAATAGAACCATGTAGTTTATGCATGATGATGCTCCAGCACATTATAGCCGCATTGTTCGAGATTCACTGGTTATCTACCATGACAGATGGATAGGTAGGGGAAAACCAGTTCCATGGCCTGCACATTCCCTCGATCTCGACCCTTTGAATTTTTACCTGGGGCGACCTAAAACAACTGGTTTATGCAGCAGGCATTCTAATGCAGAGACATTCCATCATTGCGCCATGGAAGCATGCGAAACCATTCGACACGTACGGGAGTATTTGAAAGGGTGCGATAGTCCGACAAGTGCCTGCTTATATGGAAGCAAGAATTTTGAAAATTTATTATGAGTTTCTCAGTGACATTGTGTTTATTGGTTTTTGTTTCTTTTTTTAAATTTTCATTAATAACTCAAAAATAAGAACTTCCGTACATATGTTTATATTGACTTTTTCATTGTTTTGGTCAACTTTTATTAATAACTCAAAAACTAAGTATTTCTGGACATATGTTTGTATGACCTTTTTTCCCCTTGTTTTTGGTGAACTTTCATTAATAATTAAAACAACTAAGTATTTCTGAACCTTTGTGTATATGAAATTTTTTGTTCAGTAAACTTTCATGATTAGCTCAAAAACTAAGGATTTCCGGACATATGTTTTATATGGACTTTCTTTTTCTTGTTTTGGTATGAGGAATACGCCACCAAAGTTTGTAAAAGTATTTCTGAAACATTCTGTATAAAGGATTTATTAAAAAAAAAAATACACACACAGCTTCATCTACAGTCTTGGGGCCATCATACATATTTATGTTGACGCAGCCGACAGGGATATCAGTTGAACAAGGCTGTTCTATTGTCATTTGCCATTCGTTCGAAATGAGAATGTGTGCATGTTCCATCATTGCAGGTGGCACTGGAGCCTGGATGATCATCGATAATGTTTCAATCTTTTGCAGATGATCATATACACCTTTCTTGAAGCCCTATGAACTTCATTTTACGTTAAAAGAAATTCAATTCCTGCACTTTGTTTATAATGCGCATTACTTAAAATCTTGAATTCGAAAGCCAAGTTCATCACTGCAAATCGGAAGAAGATAAGCATATGAAAATGTTCAAGAATACTTATTGAATGTAATAATTCGCCCCAAAGGTGTTCATGTAATAATCAACGAATCTCAGATATAATGATCTGTCTAATTTGTACTTGCTTCACGAGGAAAGTTTAACACATAAGTCTACAACAATAAATAACACACAATATTCATTCATAAACTATGTTCCAGTAATGTTTACTAGCCACAGCACCTTACTATTGACTCCGATATTCTAATCAAATACAGGTAACTATGGTGCCAAGGGATCCGAACTTTCTAGCGAAATGAAAATTTATATCATTAATCGTTGTGGATACTTTTGGTGACAAACATACGAAGCAACAATGTAACTTTTTATCTAACTTCAGTGTCCTTTTCCACTCCCCGCTGAATTTAATATTAATAGTACCCTAAAATTGTGGCGTTTCATGATTCATATTTCATGATTATTCTGAAATTATTGTTGCGTTATTATGCTGCTTATTCTTTGCAATTATTCATTTCAACTTTATCTTGTTCTGTTAATTTAATACTTTTATAATGTAACAGCAGAATTCAGGGATGCCAAAAGTAACATAACTCTGGTTTAGCTCTAAGACTTTCTTTATTGAAATTTAATTACAACATTTTAATATATTCTCTTTTTAATACTCTGATTTGAATGTTCTTGCGCTTTTAAAATTTTTCATTGAAGCTGTTCTCCGACAGTCTATTTAGAACACGCTTAGAGGTATTGTTAAGTTTGTTATGTACTAAAAATGGAGTTTGTGAAGTTCTAATTTACACGAGGAGTCAGGTAGAAATTACAGAACGAAGCATTGGATAAAATGATGAGCATGTTATCAAACTAATTGATTGTACACTCTTGATGAACTGAAGTACTGTTCCATTGCGAGAAAAATGTGATGTCTTTCCAGCACATTTTCTCCTGCGATTAAGAATATTACTCTAGTGCTATAAATGACCGTTTAGGGACCACACAGTGACAGTATGACCAAAAGGATAAGTTAGTTTTCCTATACCTGCTGATGTGCTCTTCTGTGCCATTTGAGTTGCAGCTTTGTCCAATAGGACGTGAAAATTGCTGACGCTGTGCACTTTTGTAGCTGCAGATGTTACGATGAGAAGTATAAACTTCTGCCTCTCATCATAAGAAAGTCGACATCACTTCCATATTAACCGCCTGTGGTACCTCAGTAGTAAAAACTAATAAAAAACTTCCATATTAAGGGTTGCTCTTGGGTGAATGACAATTTTTAGAGCAGACGCTTATGAATAGAATAAAACTAGTCTTGCTATTTGTATAATACCTCAAGAATTTTATACTATGCACAAAAGTAATAAAATATTTATAGTATTTTAACATCTTTGTTCCGAATTTATTCACAATAATCAAAGGGTACAGAGACTAGAAGTTTCTTTTCGATTGTTTTGGGATTAAGGAACCATCTCAACAGGATTTCAAGTCGTAACTTCCACCTATGTTTGTGATTGATTAAGTTCTATGATGTAATCAAAGTAATAACTAAAATGCAAAAACTATTCATAATCAAAGCAATAACTAAAATGAAAAAACTATTCAGGGCCTCAATATTTTGTAACACAAAAACAACTATCGCACTTATTTCGAAAGAAAGTTTACAGTGGAAAGCTAACCGAGGATTCATAAATAATTGCAGATATATTTTTCATTGTTTGAATTGATAAATGAATGAATTTATTTCAGCAAATAGCATTACAATTAAATTTGCATTAAGAAACAAATTATCTAAAAATTTAGCAGTACTAAAACCAAGGTTCTCCCATACCTTAACCACCTGGTTATATGTATATAAGGAACTCCTAAAATAAATTACTAATTTTCACAACTGTGTGTGTCCTCTAGCTTATACTTCTCCTTCACGTATCCTTTACTTTTCCGAAGAATTCCCCAATCTTGTTTATTTTCCCTGCCCTCACATCGGGCAACATTTTAATTGCCACTATATCGTGTTGTACTTTGTGCCATTTTTCATCCCAGATACTATCCCTCCATCTTTTTACCATTTCACATTCTATTAAACAATGGGACACACTATCCACTTTCCCACACAAATGCAACCTTCTTTAAAATTTTCTTAATCTTTTTAAAAACAATAGGCATACATGCAAGACCTATTCTTCCGAAAAGATCACAATTATCATATATTTCTTCCGTCCCCATTTTCTTTTAATTAATTTATTTAAATCTAAAAAACTTTTATCTTCTAAGTTAACCCAAATCTCTTGCATCTCTATATCTTCCACCCTCTGTCTCATTTCTTTCCAAAATCCACTGGCATTACTTTCATCCAGTCGCCACACATCCCCCATCCAAATTCTTCTAGTCCACCCCTTCCCAAACCAACACTCTCTTCCTAGTACAACTCTTTGGTACGTATGACTTTCTACTAGTGCATTGTTATCATCTAATTTTATACATCTGTGTCAATATTTCAAGATTTTCTCCGCTATTATATCTTTCCTTCCTACTCTTCCTAGTGCTGCCATACTCACCACCCCTATGAAATTTTTGGTAACAGTAGAACTTGTCTGCAAAACATTCAAACATTCTTTGTCCACTCTTATGACACTCCTCAACTTTCTACTGCATACATCATCTTTGACTCAACCATAGCCTCACATAGTCTTTCTAGTTATTTCATTGACAATGCGGGAACTTCATACAAACTTATTCTGACAGCTTTCATAGCTAATTTACATTTGACTTCTGCACATTTAGACAGCAACTCCCGGCTTCCGTTGCTCGTAAATTTCTCCCACAAATAATCAAATTATTTCACTACTTCTATTGGGTCTATTTATAAACTATCTCTCATCTTTTATTATTTTTCCCTTTTTAATACTATTATCTTTTATTTTACATATGCATTTTTCTATGTAATAAATAACATATTCATTAAGTATTGAAGGCTGATACATCTCATTAGAAAATCCTTCGTGTTACAATCAAGAGTAGGGACAGACATGAGGTATCCAACTCATTCAGGAGCGGCATTTATTGTTGGCAAATGTTTTATTTTCAAGATTTATCTTATAACATTAAACAGTCAGTTGATATCCTAATATGGGCAGGCAAGGCAGCGTGCCTATGTTCCTGTCAGTAACTTGCTGCCAGGCATCAAACATATGTTAGGGCTGCTCAAAGCAAGATCAAGCAGAACGTCAAAAATAAAGGAATTTTTAACAAACAGGCTAGAACCTGATTCTACTGCAATTGACATGAGAGGACGATGCTTTATTCGAAAGGATTGACTTGAACCACAAAGGGTATTTTGTTATAATCGAACACATTAACGAGATACATACACCTATACTTCATGCAGCACACTTAATTAGACATATAGCTATATCATCAGCATATACTGTGCAGCTTAGAATTTCCATGTTTCGGCTTCACAAATTTCACTTCTTTTAATTTTTACATTTATTCAATTTTAATTTATACTAAAGTTTATCTTCCCATGAATGTTTTCTTCTATCTATCTTGCATCTTCCTGATTCTGCGTGGTTAATCCTCAATATATATTTACACTATACTTTACTGTTACTACTTTCTGTCCTTGTAAATACCAGTTATAATATGTTTTTGTTAATATTTTCATTTTTTGTGATAGCATATGGTATAATTAAAGAAGTTATTTTAATAATTACATTTCTATCACTTATTTTACTTTTATGCGATATAATAATTCTGACGTTAAGGAATGCCGCGAAGGTCTTTCAAAATAAAGTGCTTTCAAATGGACTTTTGTCTCCTCGCTAGAGCTCATACACTCCTAAGTATGGCTTCTCCTCCGAAAGGGAAGTAAAGCCGTTGGTCCCACGTAAATTTACGGCACGTAAAAAGAACCCAGACTTTGAAAGAAGAAGCCTTTGGTCTGTAGTATCTTATTCAATTCAGAGACTAGACGTTTTGCTCAGAGTTGTGAAACAGTTTTCTTAAATAAATAAAATATAATAAACGGATAGAGGAGCGGGGAAACGTGTGATACAAACGGGTTTCAGTATCTCCGCTTAAAGGAGTTGGAGCGTTGTCTTTGTGCCGTTTGAACGTGCTTAAGATGAACTCGTGAAACGAGGCGTTTTTTGCTTTTTTGTGTGTTGGCACTGTTAACAGTGCCAAAAAGTCAGCACAATTTGCAACATGGTATTTTCATGTGTGATACGTATGCGAACAAAACTCTTGCAGAAATCTTTAAAGATGTTTTTAAGAAAATTTCCTGGTGTTCCTGCTCCTCGCAGAGGTACTGTTCGTAATCTTGTTAACAGAATTAGGGAAACAGGATGTTTTATCGATCAGAAACCAAAAGTAAACTGTCAAGAAACTGGACTTTTGCAAACCTCGGCTTGGAGTGCCACCATATTTTTTCAATTTATACAGTATAAGATAATGTTAATGGGGAAAAACAGATAGTAATATAAGCAGAGTGAATTTCTGCAAATGAGTTTTGGATGATGTTAGGAACCAGTAGGACTGACTGATGTTAGGAACGACTGTGTAAGCACATATTTAATTTAGTTTTTTCTCAGATGAAATATAGTTCTATTTAGATGGTCATGTAATGACACAGAGCAACAAATACTATGGTGCAAAAACCCAAACAAAATGAATAAAAAACGCATCTTACACACGAAAGATGACCGAAGGTGAATGAGCATAGTAAAGGCTTATATTTTAGGAAAATATCATGGTCAGAGATACAAGTATAACATAATCACACAATTCTTGAAGAATTATTGGACATGTACTTTTAACAAGACTCTGTTACAACGCAGGCGCCATCTCGTTAACTTAAACTGAGGAACGTTTTCAGGATAGGGTCTTTAGTAAGGCAAGAAGCCAGTGCTATCTCAGAATCTTAAGTATGCTATCATGAGCGAACGATAAAGTGTTCACCTTCCAGCTCATTGTAAATAATAATGTGAACGCATTCTTTCCCGGATATGTAATAATATATTCTTATTAGGAATTCCTAAGGAATGCAGCTAGTGTGATTGTACCCATGAAAAGATTGTTGAAAACGCTCTTCAAATCTCCATCGATCCTACTTACCTATAAGGTATCAAAAATGACAATGAAAAAAATGTATATACAGGATGTGAATGGACTAAACGGCAGTTTTAAAAGCACTCTAAATCAAATTTTCACCCGGGTTGACTTTAACACCGACTTATCAGCGTCTGATGCAAATATGTTTAACATCATATGGACCATAGCTAGACAAGTCAACTTCTTGCCATTGAAGAACTCGCAGTAGTTCGAAATATAGCAATTTCAAGTGTGACTCTTTCTCTGTGTTTTATCCTTATCTACTTTTATTATTAGTGTTAATGTGTTACATTGTTAATAGTGTTACATTATTTTTATTTTTCATTTATATATATTATATGTATATATATATATATGCCTCTAGACAAGTTATTTCGGTGTAGTTCACTAACACCTGTATATAATTTTTAGTGCTCTATGGGAAGACATTTTTTATGAACGAAACTCGGCATATAATAATTAATTAACAAACAATTTATTGAGTTTATTAACCAGCAAAATTGGGCCATTTGGGGGTGAGAGTTTGCCTGAAGCGAAAATTAAAAATCGCTCTAGTAGACGCAACTTTTTTTCGGCAAGGAATTAGATATATGTCATTGAAATAAAACAATAAAAATAGTTTCTGAATCAGCAAAACCAGATTATTAGGAGTTGCGGTTTGCCTGAAACTAAAAATTAAAATATCGCTCTAGTGGCACGAATGTTTGTTCTTTCGCAGCGAAATTCGGTACACAGCATTTAAATAAAACAAGAAAAATAGTTTCCGAAAATCAGGGAAATCGGATTTGGGGGTATGTCTAAAAAAACGAAATTAAAAAACCGCTCTAAAAGCACCAACTTTTACTTTTTCGCAAAGAAACTCCCTGCTCTGTCTGTAATTTCTACTTGCTGAGGAATTCTTTAGTTTACGCAGCTCCTGCATGAAGACTTTTTTCTTGAAACATGAGCTTTTAACATTAGCTGTGGAGTCAGCATATTTATTATCAATGGAACGATGAAAAATCAGTTTCATCACACCATGTAACCCATATTATTATTATTATTATTATTATTATTATTATTATTATTATTATTATTATTGTTATTGCTGCAGGACTTGGCATACTGTGTTTCCCACTCCCGTTCTTCATGTTTATTAGAAAGTTTCTTTCTTGTGAAGGTTTAATAAAATATTTGCTCATTACTTAAGCACTTAACGCCTTACCTGTGTCAATACTTAAGTACCAATACCCCATCAAATAAAACACACACACAGTGCACAGTGCACAGTCAGTTGCACAATAATTTATTGAAAATGATTGTTTCAGTGCATCGTCATTTACTCCTCAATAATTTTTTATAGATTTTGCAAGCAGCTTGTTAATGTCAGTGCAATATACTGCTGGCGGAGACGTATTCAAGAATGACAAAACAATTATATTACTTTTTTCAATATGTGTGCCTTAGTTGGCTTCGTAAACCATTTCTATGTAATATTCTAACTGGTAATCAAATCGACATTACTCATACAGAAAATGCAATCTACAACTACACCAACTCTGTTTTCACTACTACACACTTTCAGTATTTGTGACCCACAAGTGAATAGCAACACAAGTTATTTATATCTGAGGTTATAATACACAATCAATAAGTATAAATATTTACTTTCAAAATTACTCATAAGTTCTTCCTCAAGTGCTGATTCTTGAACAGCTCTGAACACCTTCGATAGTGGAAAGTTTATTCCTAACCTCTTTGTGCATATCTTTTCATTGGATTTGTTATTTATATTTTACTTGACTTCTAGACGTTTAAGCACTTCTATTACTAAAACCAGGCATACCGGACAAATAATTTTCTTTATCTACCTACAAACCTGCCTTTGTGTTAGGTGTTAAAAATTGTAAGAAAAATGCAAATAAAGAGGGATTTTACGGGCATGATTTCTTGTACTAAAACTTAACTTCCGGTTCCCACTTTGAGAGGTGTGCAAGTTGAGACGTGTTCAGTTCCGCCTACAGAAAAATGGAAGTCACACGCGACGAACAATGCTCTAAAATTCTGGTTTCGTCTAAATAAATCTCCAATTGAGGCTTATGGAGAGTTTTCTCTTCCCTAGAGTACAGCTCGAAGATGGTATAAACTGTTTAAATTGGAGAGGCAATCAATTTCATTAGGAAGATGGACCCGATGCTCCGGCTTGTGCTCTAACGGAAGAAAGCATTCACTCTGCTGCTGTCATTCTGAGAGAGAATTGTAGAATAACGAACACTTTCAGAAATACAACCCACGTGTTGGTAAGTAAAGTCGCACACAAAATGTGTTTGTGCACCGACAGTTGGCGTTGGTCAAAGAAGAAAAAGTTATTTCTTATGATGTCACTAGTCCCAGGTTGTCCGTTCTTCCTCCTTTCATGTACGAATTTCAAAACTTTTTCGTCATTGTCAAGATGTCTTCCTTTGGAAGACCAGTGAATTTCTTTCTACTAACTTTAGTTTCAAATTATAACACTTTCTATTGCCGCCACAAAAAAACGTTGCTCTCAGCTACATTACGCTTTTTTCCTGCCTTTCTGTTACTATTATTTCAGCATAAACAATTACTTTTGCTTGAAACTTCATACAATGCTCTTTTCTGTTTGCCTTCCAATTCATGACTACTTACTATTCAAACGCTGTATGCAATAATAGGCCAACAATAAATGTAACGAAGTCGAGAATTGCAGCAATGCATAATGACGTAACAAACGATAAATTTGAATGAAGCTACCGGCGAACTATAGAACGGATTTGCACTCGAATCTAATACGCCATCCAATCTAATGAGCATCAAAATTTTGAACACATTTGAACAAAAAAAAAGTGGGCATTAAAATCGCGTAAATAAGAATATTGCAAAGCTATGCACTAGTTCTCGGTAGCTAGAAAGTTCAAAGCTATAAACAACCATTCTTGGCAGTTATTGTATCTCCTATATACGTATACCCCTTTGTTATTGGAATTCAACAGTAAATACAAATAGTCAAATTCACTTAACGCCATGCATATAAATTTATGGAAATTTTCATCAACTCTTTCAAATTACAAATCCTTCAGTCTACTTCAAGCCTTTTGCAATACAGTTCCTTCACCCACCAGCGTTGTTTTCGTTGTTTTTTTCCCCCTTTTAAAAATGTGATGCATTATAATAAACACAACAGCAATCGTACACTTTGTTGGCGTTTGCAGTACAGTTCCTTCACCCACCAACGCCGTTTTCCTTTCTTTCTTTCATAAATGTGATATATTTTTATAAACGCAGCAGCAATAGTGCACTTTTTGCATGCGTGCAGGGTCATGTTGCCTAGCAATGAACTGGGTCGAGTTGGATCGCTTGTTTGGCTCGTGGGAATGCAGAAATGAACACAAACTATTTCTGGCGAAATGGATTGATAGATTTATAAGAACAATGGTAGCCTATAAATGAAGAAACTTGCCAAATTTTCCAGATACTTCCTAGAAATATGTCGTACTTTTAAAACTATTCTCGGTTTTTACTTTGGGGATAAATGAAATGAAATCATGCTCTAAAAAATCAATTCATATACCCTGAAAGTGCATATAAGTCATAAACCATTGAGGAAAGAGTTTATTTCTGATTGCATTGTCGAACTAACAGTACCCGTAGTTCGCAACTACTGACCTGTTCGCCATACATTAAAATATCATGCTAACGGTCAATACTTGTATGGAACTCGGAGTACCAATATAACAAACTATCTTTAGACAAGGCCCTTTTGTGTTCTATCAAACACAGTATGCTTGCTTACAACATACATAGTACAAAATAATACCTAAAAGCTTAAAATCAGATATATGTACGAGAAAATAAAATAAGCCAAATGTGTATACATACGACAATTTACTGCATTATAAAACATTTTGTTTACAAAATCTTCCCTTGTAATTTAATTCGTGTTCTGTGCACTACAGCTATCATAAGAGCAAGGAATGAGCTCGCAATTGGCCCATTTGTTATTTGATTTTGTAATTGGGTATTTGTTTCATACCAGCATGGAATCTGCGATGAAATTTCTCTTTCTAATTGCCTCAATTAACAGCTAATAACAACAGATTCGTTTGTGTCTTCTGTTTCTTAATGTTTCTAGATTCTATTACTGCTGCAGTGTTTAATTTTCTTCGTTGCAGTTATTCATGCTATTTCTTTTTTAGATACTTTCATTTTTTGCTAATTTAAATCTATGCTATAGATCATTATGTAGGTGTTTGCCTAATTGTGAGAAAGCAGCTTCAGATATGAAAGATAAATCAATTGTTTATGCCACCATAATTATATATACAACGTAAATTATATGTAAATTATATGTACAACGTAATTTCATAGGGATGTTCTCCGCCTGACTCAGAGATTTTGCGAAGAAGGCCAAATTACTATGACTATTTCAACCATGTGACGCCTTCATAAAATCGACCAATGATATGAAACAAAATTTTGAATTTTGACCAATCACAGCTGGATTACGGAGTGAAATTATCGAAAAAAAAGTTATCGAAACCGTTTTATAACCCGACATAAATTGGTCTTGTTTGTCAGTGTCTATACCTCCACTGTATAATTCCTGAACACGCATCACTGACCACTTTTGCTAGAGGCGGTGGGAAACTATTGACAGTAACAAAAGCATGGACAGTGGACAATCATAACGCAAGATGGAGGGTTCTTCAAAGCGTTTTGGCGATGCGTCAAATGTGCAAATTGATTTTATCATTAGGAATTCCAAACCACAGAATGCAAAGAAAAATAGAGACACTGTATGTTTTTTTTTTTCTTCTCATTTGGCATTAGAAAATCGAACGGTAACAATTGTAATAGTCGACTTTTGTGCATTTCAGTCTCACGGTTTTTGAATGGAATAGATACTCATAACAAATTGTCTCATCTTCCTTACTTAATGACAATATTTTTATAACTGCTATTTGCTTCGGTTTAGTTATAATGCTTAAAGACGCCAAGAAAACATTTTAAATCATATAAAATGAAAGATGTGCAAAAAGAAATTAGAAATGAACTTTCCACATCCGTTATTGAAATTTTTCAGAACAGTTTAAGAACCAGAATTGGAGAAGGACGGGTAATTTTGAATGTTATTCTTTTATACATTTAGATTTATCTATTCTATCCTGAGATATAAATACTGCCCATTATTGTTCAAATTATAGGTCACAATCACTGAAGAAAAAAGGAAATGGCAACAATGTTGGTGTAGCTTTCACATTGCATTCTGTGTGAGAATTGTGGTTTAATGCTTGATTTAAAAAGTAATATACAAAAAGCAATTTATGAATCCACCTTAGCGTATGGAATCCCTTGAGGGAAACTAGTAATATAAATCCTATTCTGGTTTCGTGAATATAACCTTCGCCAGCAGCACATTGCACTGACACTAAGATCTTGTTTGCAAGATCTTTATAAAAGAATATGTCAAAAGTTAATGACAGATATACGAGTACAATGAAATAGGCTGTTTTAGTAAATCACTTTGTAACTGATTTGTGTTTGGGATGTAATAAAATCTGGATTTTGCGCCCTGACTGTAAATATTGACACAGTCAAGGTGTATAATGTCTAAATAATGAGAATATATTTCACTGATACCGCAACAAAAAGGAAACTTTCGAAAGGCATAAAGAGCACACGTGAAAAACACAATGTGTCAAATCCTGAAGTAAAAATAGGAATCAAGTGATAAGACGGTGACAATTTAAGTGAAACTGATTTTTCATCGCTCCCTAGAGAAGGCTTGAGAGGTAGTAACTGTTGTTAAAGGTGAGTCATATGGTCATTCATATTCCTTGGACGTGTCTAGGAAACAGTGGAACCAGACTGCTGAAACTTAATGACGAACTGAAAAGCAAGAAACTGCAGGGTGGTAAAGGATTAGTGGGAATGGGCGACTCGTAGAAGGAAATTCAAATATTCAGATATATTATGCAGCTGCTGTTGGTAATTTGAAGTGCTCGTATATGTAAGAGCTGTATGAGCAATATGCTTCCCAAGTTATTATCAGCAGATGATAATCCTCAAAATGTTTGGGTGGCGAGAGGTATTAAATCAAATATACACAATATACTGCTAAATCCTAAATGCACAAACATAGTAGTTTGCCAGACTCAATAAGGAACGCAATGCCAGCAACATTTGAAAGCGCCTAAAAACGGTGTATCTTCCAACTTTTCTGTGGTCTGTGCCAGTATTTAATGATGTAAATTTGAGCAGAATAAAAGATCTACGGAAGCCTGGTATTCACAATGAGCATTTACACTTAAAATACTTCATAAAGTTGACAGAAAGATAATAGATAGCGCTAATAATGCTCCTCAAATACTTCAAGAACGGCCCAGATGGCGGAGAGCTGAAGTAGAAGGAAGCTGAATACTAATAAGAGTATAACTTAGAAAACTGATGTGCTCACTTATGTGGAGCTAAGCAGCTGAGTCTCTTCTGTGTCTTGGGAAATTTTAGTTCTTGCATAGCATCAATACAATATGCAAAAGCTTCATGGATATGCAGTATCCATGAATGATTTCCAGTTTCGTCATAAAAGAAGAATTTTAAGTCAATTTCCAAAAAAACAAACTGTCTTTGGCACTCATTTATGGCAGCTTTCCAGTCCGCGTGAATCATAAAGAGGCACTATTCCACTATGCACCAGTACAAACTGTATGTACTGTACCGCTCATAGCACAAAGGCATTACGATTGTTGACGATCTCATAAAAGGAGATTAATCATATTGCTACCGAAGAAGGCGAGCATGCAATCACGCTTTTCATATAATGTGTATTCATGTAAAATAAATGAGGGAAAAGTATAGAAAAAGATGGCGACCATGCAGATGTGTAAGTTCCTGAAAAAGTTGCAATCTAATTATTTGCAATTTGAATAAATTTTCGACGACTACGACGGAATAAGTTCTTATTAATTATCATACACGACTAATAAAGAAAATGTTTCTTTAGACTTATAAATTGTATACAATAAAAGCAAGCGATGCTAATTCAGAATGTAAGTTATTCAATCGGTATATGTCTTAATAAATTCAATTATTCTGAAAGCTACAAATTTTCATATTTTGGCTCACTGTATTATTGTAAGCATTAGAAAAAAACTATAATACCCTAAATAGTATTTATAACAGGGTTTAAAATTATAATTATTTCTCCATGTATACATTCTATATTTGCGCATTTGTGAGCTTAATTAAGCTTTTGCATTAAATATTTAATTAGTTATTATATATATAAGATGTGTTCTTTTAATTTATATTACAATTCTTAATATACTTTTGCAGTCTATCAGAGTAACCTAACAAGACATGGCTATGGGAATGTCACTAAAATGCTAAATTATCTATAAAAGAAGTTACGTTATAATATGTGCAAACGTTTCAAAACCGACATTCCAAGTTTATTGCAGCCACACATTTTGATTTTGTCCCCCAAATTGTTGTAATTTTGTATGACGCTACGTTAAATGTTCTGCCAAGAGAACGAGGAATATTTTTAACTACTTTGGGAGGTGGTTTATTTTAAACTTTTTAATGTATAAATTTCCCTCAGAAGCAGAGAAATTATAGTGTCAAACCACAATATAACATGTCTTGTAAAACTGTTTGCTTTTATATTTTTCGTAAATATGACTGACCAGATGAAACTTTAATGAGATGACAAATGCACAAATGTTGCAACGCTTGCACGTAATAAAAACAAACAAGAAATGCCAACTTTCGATTCACAAACTACAATCATAGTTGCAGTATTATCCCCGTTTGTTTTTCCGTTGGACAGCCCTGACGTAGCACCTGTTAGCATTGTTACCGTATCAGACTTTCTAACAACCATTTTGCCCCACTTCAAGAAGGTGCGCAGTATATTTTTCTTGTGCAAGACCGTCGCTCCAGCATTCTGGTACCCTTTCCGGGACATAATGTCTCGTCAGTAAAAGGCAACAAATTATTTGCCAGTTGACATTAGTTCCTTTCTATCATTTCTCAAACTCTGACAGACAATAGTGCGTCTGTCACATACAATTAATCATGCTATTTACAAGCTATGAATTGTTGACGCCAAGGCTATTAAGTACATCTATATTGGCGACGAGATACGGAGAGTTTTAAAAGCTACAAAGTGATTGATGGCTTCTACGCATATAAATAACCCTATATCATAGGGTTAAAGACATAATATAAAAAAGGACGCATCTTCTAGAAGTATCCAAATGCAATTGAAATGCAAAACCCAACACAATTAGCAACAAGGTGTCGTATTGTCCATGTGCAAGACGTATGTCATCTAGTTCAAGAATGCGTTGATTTCAACCAATCTTTCCTTCAATGTGCAGGTTTTATCATCTATGGCACTTTGTCTAGAAGTGCAGCTTTGTGCAGATGTCTCAATCAATCGCAGCAAAGAGAACAAAGTTGAATAACGACGTTCTCGCATATGTGTCAACTCGCTTTACGGCCTGATTTTTTAAAAAAGATACGTGACAGTTGTCATTATTTTTTTGCCTTTAAAACACATAGCACAATCATATAATGGATATTTTATTTAATCCCTGCTATAAATAAATGCGATAAATAGCTGAGTACATAATATCTATACGCATATTATATTATTTAACATCTTATCATTTTAAATAAATAATATATAAATATAATAATTGATGAAAGGCGTACCTGATCAGATTATTATTTATAAAGGTTCTATTTGTTTGCTACTGGAGCCGTTGGATGATTGTCTCGAGAGTGCCATCCATTCTTCCACATTCATGTACTGCCTCTCATGTCAGATTTTCTACTTAAATTAATGCAAATTCCCTTTTTTCTAGCATCTTTGCTCTTTTCTGTGCCCAGAATTTATGGTATTGAAGTTGCAGAGACAGTCTGATGATATGATAACCGTATTCTCTCGCTAGTTCATTCACAAATTATTTTGCACGCGGTTTGTTTACATTTAAAAGTAAAAGTAGTTCCCCGTTTGTCATGGTGATGTCACATGCAACGTTATGACAGTAGGCTAACAACACAGAGCAACTGAACAAGCTCTACTTTTCAGCAATTCGACCTGAGAATTTCCTGAGTCGCCTATAAGCAAGTGGCAACCATTTATGTTTCCACAACAACCACCTTCCCTCCTTACCTTTTACCACCCTTTGCTTGATAGCTTTCATATATCTTATTTTAAAAATCAAATTATAATTTTAGTGCTAAAATTAATCAAATAAAATTATTACTTTAATATCATATATTTATCGCACTGCATTTAAATTTGTGCATAGATAAAAACAAGACTTTTTATGAACATTACTTTTGCTAAAAATACACTATTATACTTAATGGTAAACATAATTTTTCGAAAGATGTAGGTAACAATTTATACAGAATTAATGTTACCATTACTCGTATTTATTTTTCTAGCTATATCATTTTATTTATTAATCTCCATTTTATGAGGTAACTTTACTAACTTTTATGTTGTTTGGTTTGGTATGGGAGAAGCCTTGTGGCCTTTTCTTCTTGGAACTGAGATTACAGTCATTCAGCTATTTATTTATTTTACATTAATATGATACGCGTGAGGAAGGAAATACATCAGGGTTGGCGAGATTATTAAGGTTTGTCCCGCATTTTACCTATACTAACTGTAAGAAAATTTATTTACTTCATTTTATAGAGTTCACAAGATTTTACACGTATGCGTAGAAAACGAATTGCCACTTAAAGTACAATATACATAGTTATATAAAATACCGAAGGAAAAGGAAAATTAATGTATATACTGCATGTAAATATATATTTTAATATGATAGAAAGTTATAAAGATAGTGTTAGAATTCCAATTGTTCTTCAATAATTTTTCTCCAACAGAAATCTTCCAAGACTAATTCAACATCAATCTAATAGGTTTAACATTATTTCATTGCTATATGTTAGCATAGGTTAGGCAGCGAACAAGTATAGGTTAGCTTAAGGAAGTCAATATGGTGATTTTTATGATTATTTGTTTATTTATTTTTTACATTTTCAAATTTTGGTAACATTTGAATATTTTGATTTTACAGCTTTTTTCGGTATGTTAATTATATTTTTGTTTGAGAAGTTTTGAAAATTATGTCACAGCTTCACTTAGTTAATTAATGCTTTTTAAAAAAATTGTAAAGAGAATATCTTATTTTTCATATTGCTGAGTAAATAAATAAAAACATAAAAGACACCAGGACCAAAGGGAACAATCAGCCTGGAGGACTTTGAGGTTATATTACTTCCAGAAATGCGATCTTCTTTCAATTTTTGTGTTTAATTGCAATTTTTGAAATAAATGCAATTTCATATGAATGACCCATTATATCATAAACTTGTAAGTATAAAATATTGATTTATTTTCAGCAGATGAACAGCTAATTTAATGCAAAGGTTTGTAATTTTTAAAGTTAAAAGTGCATCTTCATATTAACAAAATTGTAACTTTCTCACTATTCAATGTAACTTATTTTTTCATCAATTACATAAAAAATGTTCATAAGTAGCACCATGAAAAAATCAACCAACTCTAATAATTTCTGAAATAAATTTACTAAATTAAAATTGGCAGGGTTAGGTAACTTTAACTCCCCTTAACGACTTCTGTTGTGATAGGAAAATGTTAATTTAGGAAGCGAGCAAACAGAACATAAGAGTTACGTAGAAAGAACATTTATCAACAGGAAATAACGATAGGTGCAATATAAGGTCATTTGTAGATAGTAAGCACGTTTTTATTTTCCTAAGGAATGATGAACAAATATTTACATTTTATGTCATTCTGTACATTTACTAGCACTGCTAAATGCTATGCTTTTTATTTTTATTTACTTTACTTTCCCGGGTATCTGTCCATTTTTCATTATATTACCATTTGATGTAATATTCATTTTCTGTATCATTTTTCATACTAGTCCTTTTTATGAGTTATAAGTTTATAGCTTTTATTTTACTACCATTTCCACTTTCACTTTTCTTCCTAAAAGTCTATTCGTTTCTTTTACGATATCGGTATGTTGGCAAACGTTTCCTTAGTGGCTCCTTTATTTAATTCCGCTGATTTTTTTAAATAGAAACTATAAATGCACATAATTATGATCAAGATGAGCATATGTAATTTGGGTCACTAATGAGAGGATCAAGAAAATGGATCTCCTTTTGCAAGTTAATGTTGCGTGTGCCTCAAAACACAGACAATGTAGACTCTCCTGGAAAAGTTGTTGTGGGAGGTATAGTGATGGAAAGGATAAATCAGATGCTAGAAGATATTATAGGAGAAACTTTAAATAGTAATAACTGGCTCGGAAGTGTTAAGAATCGGTTGGAGATGAACGGATTAGGTGATGGTTTGCAAGAGAGAACATGTTAAAAGGATTTTAGAGCGGCGACAGGTCGAGGTTTGAGGATACGTTTAGGTAAGTTTTTAGGTTTTAGGTTCGTTAATATACTAGAAATATCTTTAATGCGTTATAATTTATTAAAGATACGATTTATGAAAAAGATATATGTTAAGTGAAAGATAAAGAGGAGGAATGGCCTGTTTAAATTGGGGGTTTGGAGGCTGAGGAGGAATAATATTCTACAGCGTGCAGCCTAATATGTGAAGAGGAAGAAACATGGTGTAAAATGATTGTAAGAATGAGGAACTGAGGAAAGTTTTAATTAGAGAGAAACAGTTGAGGTTAATGAGTTGGTGAACAAGAAAAATTTTGATAATATTCCATTAAGGGGAATGGATAACTTTTTATGAAAGTAAGGTTGAAATGGAAATGATTAGTAGAGAAGATAGAATAGATTGAGTTTAGTTATAAATCTTATCATCATGTAGTTTTTGGTTTAAAATTTGTTAAATTGGTATTTATATGTGTCTTAAATAGGTTATGTGAGTGGATTAATTTGTTGACTGTTAGTTGAAAAGGATCTATATTTGAAAATGATTATGGATATGTTAGTAATAGGTATAATCTTTTGTATAATAATAAGATGAGGGATAAATTCATTTCTCCTGAATATTTCAATATATTATGGTATATTATGTAGTGAAGAGTAAATTATTTATTTAAAATGAAAACTTAATGTAATTACAATGTATTATTTGTATAAGCATTTGTAATGGGCAACACTAGGAATTGGCCAGGGCCAGAATTATGTGGTTGCTATTTTGTAATGTTTCTTAGCACATCAATAAACACAATACATATACATAATTACATTCTATAAAACCTCACAAAACGTTAATTTTGCTACTGTCAAACATTTTAAATCTTGAACAAACAGAAAAAAGGCATTCTACTATATAAAACGATAAAACATGCTTATGGTATTAATTTTGTTACTTTGAGTGCAAATTTTGTGCTAGGTCACAGAATCACTCAAACAGAATAACTGCTCTGAAGTTGTGGTAGGTTGAGTTCAAAAACTCTGTTACTTCTTGTTATTTCTTGTGGTAAATTTGCGGTCACTGGAACACCGTTTTTTATCTTTTTGGATTGAGAATTTGAAATGAAGCTCCCCAAAGGACGTTCAACTCAGGTCTTTTGTGTTTCCAGTTCATTGGATCGATGGACTGCAAATTCAAGAATAATAAAGCAGTTGGTTGAAATATAATTTCAAAACTGAATTAACAAGACGAATATTCGCTGCGCATATGTTAAAATTGTTTACATGCATGCTATTTTTGTAACACGTACCCTTGTCTTCATAAAAAGGCGTTTCTAACCATAGTTTTAAGGAATATAATATTTTGATAATGTCGTTTTTGCACTCTGATGTTTCCAGTTTAAGCATAACTTTATAGCAATAGTGAAACTTTTAAACATTCATACTGTTTTAAATATAGCTCATAAGAAATGCTTTGCCTCATGTTAAATATTTGCTTTTTAGGATGATGTACACTTCGAGTAAACTGTGAATAGGTAAATATTTTTGAATGATACATAACATGCTATACAATTAATTTAAACCTATATTCTTTAAAACCAATTGATTGTTTTAATACATTGCTTATTTACCTTGAATGATATTTTTAAGCTTTGTTGAAAAGTTTGTACGCTTCAAATTGCTATCAGTTAGTATAAACATGATTGTTGATTAAAAAAAGTTTGATTTAGTTATTATATTGTGTGGATTTAAAAGCACACGTTCCCTCTATTTGCTTCATATATTCTCTCATACATTATGTGTTTTGAGCTGTTTTAGCTCCAAGATCATCTAACTTTAATTTACATAGAATGAGGTCACATTCCGACGCAGTTCTAATAATAAACGCAAAGGACTTTATTTGTATTGTCTAAAGTATTTGTAATGGAATCTGAAAACAGACTTGGAAATTTCATTTAATTTAGTCGCTTTAACTAACATTGGTAGTCTTATCGTGATAGTATGCTAATTACAGAATTTACAGTTTTATACGGTAGATACTTAACATCAATATATTATTATTATTATTATTATTATTATTATTATTATTATTATTATTATTATTATTATTACAGGAATTCCATCATGTTACATTATATTTAATATAACGTATAAATTTATCAATTTCAAGAATTTAAACAGAGTCCTAGTGTGGGGTGGATTGTTCAGGCTTCTGAAAGGTCTGGTAGATTATATTGTGCTCTGTGAGGTTGATATTGTGGATAATCGGAAGGTATGTGTCATACAGAGAGAGCTGTGTCACGTATATTGCAATCAGTATGAGCTATTTATACAGTAGTTTAGTGTGTCCAATCCGAACTCAAGTAATGATATTTGGTCTTTAGGATTAATTTCTGCAGTGAATTGACGTTCTTGAATTCTGTTTTATTTTATGTAGTTTGCTAGATGGCTGTTGTGTCCAAATAGTTTGCCAGAAATTATAGATGTTTCTAGTTGCGTATTTTGTGGCATCTTGATATTTGTTTTTGTATCTTCCTTTGCTGCTGAATATGCTTGTTCGTTTCCTGAAATGCTTTGGAATGAGGGTATCCACATTATAGTTAAATTCACTGTTTTACACGCATTTTCTACGCAATATGTTTAAACCAATCTCTTATGGTAGATTCGAATGCACTCGGCATGAATATTCCACAGAACAGTAATCCTAAATAGAATGTGATCGAGCTTTTGCTAAAACAGACCTAAGTAAACGTAAACAGGATGTGGTATGTACGGCTAATGATTCTTTGGCCACGATGCAGAAGCTATCCACAAATAGTTGTAATTAAAGTAGAACAGGATATGATTAAGACAGTTCATTGTAAGGTGAGAAACCACACCCCGAAGCTAAAAAAAAAAAAAAAAAAAAAAGTGTCACCTAACAAAATAATTGAATGCAGATAAAATATCATAACAATGAGTACATTAGTTACAGAAACAGTCATAATCAAAGGGAAAGCCAAGTTTAATGAAACTAACCTGGAGAGAGCTTACATACATGAAACTCCCCTGAAAGCTGCTATAGCCAGAGATATTATAAAAACATATTTCTTCAATGTTATCTGAAAAGGAACTTCATTTTCAAAGACTGTTAGACCAGCATAATACAGATCAGGTTACTAATGTTGAGGATTCAGGAAGTGAAGTGTGAGATTCTGAATAAGCAAAAATATGAGATGTCCAGGTTAAATTTTGTTGTTTCTTGTATAATATAATTGGGAAAATAAAGACCGAATTTATGCACAGTAATTGTTTTTTATTTTTTTGCAAGAAAAATGAGCATATTCCTTTTCCAAAACAAAGTTTTAGTATCTGAAATCAATAATACAGACTAATGAATTTCATAACTACACAAATCTAGCATTTTCAAGAAATTTTTATAGGCAAAATATTTCTGCTTGCCATTATTTTAATATTTCCGACATTTGTAATTAAGCAAAGTGTTATTAGAAAAAAAACATAATTTACAAGTTGTCACTTTCAAGAGATATTTCTCATAATCTACTCAACTGCATGACTTCGATTACCATATCAATTAAAGACAAGTACTTGTGTAAGACTGTTATAGGATGTCAGAGAATGAAATTAAATATACTTGTTATGACTTGGCAGTCAGATGTAATATGGTAATGATGAGCACAGAAGGATAGAAGTAGAGTTTCTTCAGATAAGACTTCTCATCGGCAATTCTGCTCCATGAGACATGACTTGAATAAGAATACAGATTCTGCTCCACGCTTTCCTCCGCGCTATTGTGGAGGCAATCAAATACTTTTTTTTAGAAAATCAATTATAATTAAAATTTTAAAAATTGCTCTATGCTCAGCCGCAGAAAGGAAATGAGGACACAGATCATGTGTATTGATGTTTATGATGCAGGGATTAAGTTTAACAATGGATAATAAAATATGAAATATATTAACGTAAGCTTTAACATTTAAAATAAAACTTTGGCCTTGTATTTATTCTTGAAACTTATACAAACATGGGTAGCATTTAGTGCTGAAAATTTTCGTGCATTGGAAAGTTGTCAAGAAATATATAATATTTACATCAATTTGTCAACCGAAGATAAATGTTTGATTTGGTTTATTTACAGACTCTTTAACATCTCAAGTCATTAGCGACCTATTCAATTCAGGGCAAAAAGGCCGATAAATTTTGCTCAGAGGCCTCTTCTTTCAGACTTGAGGTTCTTTTACGTGCTGTAAATCTACTACACGGGACCCATAACTTTACTTCCCTTCCGAAGGAATTAGGATTTTACGCCCCAAAAATATCCATCGACCTGGCCGGGATTGAATCCGCGATCTTAGATCTAAGAGGCAAGTATGATTACCACTACATCACCGGAGTGGCTGGCTAAAAACATGACATAGCTATTATCCCTGATACAGATACGATGTTTTTATTCCATATACTGAAAGACCAGAGCTTCACATGATTTGGGAAGACACTAATACTCCGGATGTACTCAGAAGATACAACTTTGGTTTGTAAAGATTTTTCTGTGAATATTTAAACGGTATTTGGGTTGAAACTGGATCGGAGGTCATGCACGAAAGCTTTCGTTACGGTGATAACATCTTTAAACATGAATTGCTAGGGGGCCGGCAAGAAACATTTATCTGCACTTGACGAATGCTGTAGTAGGTGCTTATTACATTGTGCATTCCTTTCTCAGATAAATGAGTGCAATTAAAGGCTAAGCCAGAGTGAAGTGCACCTTTTAGTTTCTATCGACTTTCAAATTATCTTTTATAACACATTATTATTATTATTATTATTATTATTATTATTATTATTATTATTGTTGTTGTTTTTGTTGTTATTATTATTATTATTATTATTATTATTATTATTATTATTGTTATCATCATCATCACCGAAGGATTACTAACATGCTGTCCAAATGGGCAATTTTTCTTCAGAAGAGTGTTGAAGAATAGAAGCCACAAAGGATTTTTTTTAACATTTAGAAGCACGAAAAAGCTGCAAATTTAGGAGCATTTAAATGCATGCTCTTTTAAACTATATAAGATAGAGAGCTATGAGTTTTGAATTGTACATGTGCAAAACACATTTCTCTATATTGTTGGTGAAAGTCTGTAGCTTATGCATGCATGAGAATTCTGGGGTAAAAGAAAAACGTTTGAAATTTGCAAAAAACAATTAAACTTTTATGTAAATATTTTTTTAATTATAATTTTGGTTTAAATGATATATTATTTCAATAACAATGTTAAGTAGCACGTTTACAAACTGATTTTGAAATCTGAGAAAGGTAAGAATAATAGTTTGTGAGGAAAGTGCACCTATAGCAGCAAACAGTTAAAAAAAAAAAAACACTTTTTTGTTTATTAAAATAATTATAAAATAAAAAATTAAGGTTAGCCAAAATTTAAAAAGTTTATTACCAAGAAATAATTTCTTAGCAAGTAAAACTTTTTACTTCCATAGATAGTATAGCCTTTCAAAAAACAGCTTGTTTTCATTTGAGGTTCAACATGAAAATTGCCATTATGTTTATACCAGGGTCCTTAATTTAAATAAATTTAATTCTTAGTTGCCTTAAATTTATTTAAATATTTTTCAAACTGTATTTTATAAATAAATCACCATTTTTCAACGTTTCCGCAACATTTGGTTAAAAAATATATAGTGTGTCCTACTTAAAACACAAATAAAAGAAATTCTTATAACTGTTAAATGAAATACTAATTTAATTGACTTACCACTAATGAGTTGCACGTTTCATCTCCAATATATTTTAACATGACTACCGTTTGCAGTATGGCGTATATCAACACTGTTGTTAGATGTCCAGATATTTCTCAGCATAGTGATTTTTTGAATATCAAGACAAACTGTGCACCTGAAATAATCCAGTCAGCCACTGGTGCTCTATGCACTTAATCCTTACGAATCCCCCAAGAAGACATCCAAGGGTGTCAAACTGTTATCTTCTTTTAGAATGTTTACCAGTTTTCGGCAACAAGGTTCCTGTTAACTTGAACTTTGTACCCAGACCATTACTCTTTTATAGTCAGGAATGGGATCCTGTCTTTGCAGATTGTATTCTCCACTAAATCATCGTTGTACATATTTCACAGACTTTGTTTCTGATAACCAAATACACATGTGCTTTTCTGTTGAATATCTCTAGCTTTACAGAATTAACAGTTTGTTATTAGTTAGTCATTTCTAAGTATACATGACAACTTTTATTATATAAAAAATTGCAGATGTGCCCTACCAAACCTAGGTACATTATTTCTCTTTGTCGTATATATTTTAAGTTATAGCTATTTATTTTATTGGTGTTTTAAGCGGAACACCTGTATTTTAGCGCTTTTAGCGAGAAACCCTTAATGTAACAACAAATTTGTATTAGCCTACTCAGGATTCCTAATATCTTATTTTTTATATTTTGTGGTATAAGATAAGGAGGCACAATACCGACCAGAATATTCTTTTAGAATGTCGGTAATACGGAAATGTAACTTGCAAATGGAAGACAGAAGCTTATTTGTGTGCGGTTTTGCGCATTAGTTTATAAGAACGTCATTATTCATTATTTGATAAGGTTAGTTGCGGTTCGTTTTACTTCACTGTTTCTTTAGATGTATAATGTTATTCCTTAACAATGTCATATTCTACCAACATTAAGAAACCAAACTGGATGGCTCAGTAGGTAACGCTCTGGACTAGCACTCGGGAGGCCTGAGTTGACATTATTTGTAGCCGCTCATCCTGATCTTCCGATTTTTCGTGGTTTTCCTCGTGGCTCTAAAGCGAATACTGAGTTGGATCTTCCTTTCCGTGAACTTCGCGCTCTATTATTTCATCCCTTTGGTTCTGTTACAGAGGTGGCCACCAACTGTACTGCATTGGTGCGCAGTGTAAGAACATCGCAGGAGCGAGAGCACAGCAGTACTCGTCGAGATCTTGATTGACGGTGACGGTTCGGCGATTTCTTAACCTACGAAAACGAGTGGAAATGATAGACCTCCTGTGTTTATGCTCGTCTGGGAAGAAATGTATACCTGCAATGAAACAACTAAATGTCTAGTTTGTCCAAAGGTTCTTCATAGCAAATGTTCAACTTGCAAAGACATTATTCGCATCACGCTAACGAATATGAAACCTTTGAACGAGTATATTAAGGGACACAGAGTGAATTTTCAAAGTTACACATTTTTGTATGGATTTATCTTAAACTTTTACTATAATTGCATATATCGTTAAATTAATATCTATACCAAATTTAATTCAAATTGAATAAATACTTCGCCAGCTATAGATTATTTCATAAATGTTACTACATTAATATGACGCACAGTCAAAGTGTCCCACGCAGCTCATAAGTTAAGAAAGTTGGTTAAATTTTTGCAATTATAGCTTTGAACGACACACAAAAACTACATAGAAAATATTTTAAATAAATTTGATCAGTAAGCTGTGATCATTCTTTAAATATTTAAGAAAGTTTAACCTTTAAAGTTATTGATTTTTTCATAGAAAATATATTTTAATTATTATCAGTGTTAGCCTGTATTTTGTCCCATAGAATATTACAATGCATATTCTGAGAAATTTTAATTGAATTTAAACAAAAACTATTACGCTTGGGACATTTTGAATGTGTGAAAATGAAGGTTGGAGAAAAAAGCTGTTTTATAAAAAAATATGCTGGGAAAAAGTGAGATTTAAAAGGACACGCTGTAAAGTCCGAAGGGAGGGGGTTTTATAGACTCTCTGCGAACCCCCAAAGGCTCAAGCAACCATTTGTAGTAAAAAACTATTTTCGATTTTTGCCAAAAACTCATTTCCAGTGTCCCTCGGATCATACCATTAGCAAATCGACTGCGTGTCTAAGTTACAAACGTTCACCTCTAATAGCGCGAAAGTTTAAGTCCTTTCATAATTGGCACATTTGTGAAAGAATATTTAATCACATCGCAGACGAGCTTTGCCCACCACAGATCCAGCAGTTTAATGCAATAAGCTTGTGGGTCTGCACAGCTATGCGTCGACTCATGTAGCTGGTGATGTCAATCTTAGCTTAAATGTAGCAATGGCGTTTATTTATTAATCTTTGACACTAATACAGCTCAGTTTGTAATTTTCGTACAGAAAATAGATTTCAATCTGCAGATCAAGGAGGAGACGTTGAACATCATCGCAACAAAGATGTGGCATTATTGCATGCAAGTACGCATCACACGGTCGCGGTCGCGTCATGTTTCAAGTCTGTGCCGATTGGTTAACGCATATCTTTCCTTGAACGGTCCGGCCCATGAGATAGTAAGTTTGTTCCGTGATAGCGTACAAATTCTCTCCTGAGTTTTTGTAATGAATGCAAGAAGTTCGGGATGGAGATTATTTCGACTTTTCACTACAAATTAATTCGTGCTTCTTGGTTCGCTTACACTGACCCAGGTTTGAAATTGATTACAACAGGTTTATTTTAATAGCTATGTAATGATGTAAATTTAAAATATAAAATGGTGTTAACAGGCTTGGAAATTTGCCATTTGGCTGTGCTGCATTTGCTGGCCGTTACTGTTTTTGATAACTGCTGCTTTTTTGGGAAGTTATCTACCTTCTTGTTAACTGTACCGCATGTAAATTAAAGACGGTATGTAAATTTTGGCAGCTTTGTGCCCTATCTCAGGAAACTGTTTTGCGAACCTCACATTTGTAGAAATGCTTAGAATCTTAACTGGAAGTCAAGCACTACTTATTTGATTTTGTTATGAAAGTTTGTATGTACATTTTTATGAATTTATTTAGATGCAATTTTTACTTTTAAAGTGTTTCAGTTTAAATATACTATTATTTTTTGCCTTCATTAAAGGTCATTATTTATAACAAAATAGGAGTGAAACTAAATGTTTATTTTTCTTAAATATTGGTAAATTTCCTTATCTCCTGTTTTAACGAACCGCACATACATTTCCACTATCTATATGTTCTTTTAGCATGTCGTACACATGTAGCATAACTTATTATTTGATGGATAAAAGTTAAGTTGTATATAACAAATTTGTAGCGCAGCCTGGTTATTAAAGTTATAATTTACACAATTTCCACGTGCTACAGAACAAAGAGCACAACAAGCAGACATGTTTACAGGTGCTCAAGAAGCCACAGAAAAATTTGGTCTTCCTTGGAACAAGTTCGTGTTCTTGGCAACTGATAACACTCCCGCCATGATTGGTTTCAAGGATGATCTAATAGATAATGTGGGAAACTAACACAAAAGTCTCAATATAACCGATGACGTCATCCAAATCCACTGCATTTTACACCAGCAGAACGTAGGCTTAAGGCGAAGTAAAAGAGAAAATGTTAGTGCATGCAGTTACTAAAACAATTGCAATTATAAGTTATACTTTGGCTGAATCGTGTACGTCGCTGAACTGCAAGAAAAGATCGCTTCATTCATGGAAAAAATGGATACACCAGCTGCAGAACTGAGTAATATTAAAAGGGATTAGTGACCTAGCTTTTCTTACAGATATAACAGAGGATTTGAATGCTTTGAATCTCTCTCTTCAATAGTCACTCAAATGTATGACAGAATCAATATCTGTAAACTGATACTGTCACTTTGAGAGCGTCAGTTAAAGGATAGGAACCTCGAGCACTTCTCCAAACAAAGGACAGCTCAAACTTCCATAACGACCGCAAACTTACCAAAACCTGTACAAGCATTGGCAGGAATAAACAAGGAATATCACTCGCTTCCCGGATTTGGAAAGTCTTTAATGTATATTTAAAATATTTTCAACTGCACATTCCGTCCATTGTGCAGTTGGAACTCTTGGACCAAGAGATGAAGAAGAAATGTGCAACCAAGAAAGGTGTGGTGAATTTCATAAAAATCTTTCACAGGACCACAATTGCACAGACATGCTGCTCGAATCTTGTGTTTTTGGGGGGGTCAACATATATTTGCGAACAGTATTTTTCCCTTTCTTTGATGAATTTTACAAACCTTTACAAAGAAATCAACTGACGGATCACAAGCTACAATGTGCACTTACTGTGCATCACTCAAACACAATTTCCATAGATTGAGAAGGGTGGATGAAAAGAGTATACAAAACTCTCGAAAGATCTGATCATGGTTTACTTCACACATGTAGGAGTATTCAGTATTTAATTTACAATTACATACAAGGTTATTATTAATTTTAATATTAAGTATTTAATTGAAATTGTGTCAGTAATATTTAACAGTTGTGCTGCCGCTACTTAATATCTTATTCTCTTTGAATTTGTAAAACATAAATTGTCTAATTCAATAATAAATGTCTTACTCTTTCAGAAACAAAGATACCGCCCCTGTAAGGAACGTCTGACAAGCGAGCGAGCAATGCAAGTGTAAATCAGTTGATTAATGTGTTTTAGGCGAGGTGCAATGTGACGGTGACTTGCGCTTTGCAAAAGTTTCTGCCCCCAGCTTCTGGTAAAGAAGTGGCCCTCAGATTGGGCTCGAGCTACTTGGATGCTTTATCTGGAAACAATGTTAAGGGACCCTGTCTTTGCCCATGTCTCATTGCCCCTGAAGTACCGAAATTTCCTCCTCCACCCTTATCATCCAATGCAATTAATTCTTCTAAAATCTATGCTATTAACACATTGTTAATCCTGTAAATAGACATTTTCAGGTCTTCTCCGTGAACTGTGAGGACTTCAGTCTGTGTTGGCATCAGTGATGATGTAAATCGTTAAAACAGGAAAATGACTAAAATAAGTGGATGCTAATTACCCTGAATAAGACATATAAGCGCTATAATTAAAATCACTTCTTCCAAACGACTTCCATTGGAGGATATATGCATAAAGTTTATTCGAGCAGTCTTTCGTACCAATTTATCGATTTTCTCATTTTCTGGTGCACCAATGTGGTTAGGAATTCAACGAAAACATACAAAATATCGAATTTTTTTATCAAACGTTTATTAGTATTGAGAAACCGTGTGAAACGTGTTGCTTGTCAGTCAGCAGTCCGTATCAAGGGAGAGTAAGCGGTTTCTGGTTCGCGGAGCTTCTGGTCTTCTGGTGTTCATCTTGTTCCGCCATAACTTATCATATTACACAACACTGTTATGTGCTTTCTTTGGACTCATCGCGTTTTTGTTACTTTACGTAATGATATAAAAACTTGACTCCAGGAACAAAACGACTTTTAGCGGTTAGTCCACCTATAAATTCCTCACGATGAAATTTCTGCTCCCTATATTTTACAGTGATGAGAAATTTCATGGCAGTAAAAATTCCTTCGATACCTAAGGTCATGTAATTAGTTTATACTTTACTACTTCTAACTAAATCTGACATATTCAGATGTAATTTATTTTGCTAAATAATAAAAATGTACAAGGATCGCAAACCTTTACAGATCAATCAATAACTACATTTCATCATTCTTCATGTCCTGGTGGTGTAGTGGTAAGCATACTTGCCTTCTAAACCCAAGATCGTGGGTTCACACCCGGCCAGGATCAATGGATTTTTTTTCAGGCGTAAAAATACTAAGTATGGCTTCCTTCGGAAGGGAAGTAAAGCTGTGGGTCCCGTGTCGTAAATTTACGGCACAAAAAAGAACCTCAAGCCTGAAAGAGAGGCCTCTGAGCAAAATTTGTCAGCTGTTTCACGCCCTGATTTGAATGGGACGCTGATGACCTGAGTTGTTAAAGATCGTCCGTAAATAAAACAAATGAATGAATCATTCTTCATCCTTTACTGCCACGGGTGGCCGAGGTCGTTAAGACGCGGACTCGTGAGAGGGAGGTCTGAGGTTCGAATCCCATCAGGACCGTCCTCCCTGATTGGGGTATTTTCTAGGTTTTCCTCAGTCTTCATAAATGGCAAATGCCAGGGAGGTACTCTAACCTTAGGCCTGGAACGTTTTTTTCCTTAAAAAAGGTCCTTTCCCAATATATCATTTCATCTCATATATCATCAGCGTCCACCGCCTGTGTTGCCTCAGCAGTAAAACGGGCGTTAAACACTAATAATAATGTCTTCAGTTATATCTGCACACAGAACACCTCTTCTTCTTCTTCTTCTTCTTCTTCTTCTTCTTCTTCTTCTTCTTTTATTTACGGACGCTCTTTAACATCTCGAGTCATCAAACAGCGTCCCGTTCTATTCAGGGCGTGAAACGGCCGACAAATTTTGCTCAGAGGCCTCTTCTTTCAGGCCTGAGGTTCTTTTTCGTGCCGTAAACGTACGACACGGCACCCACGGCTTTACTTCCCTTCCGAAGGAAGCCATAATTTAGGATTTTTACGCCCGAAAAAATCCATCGGTCCTGGCCGGGTTTGAACCCGCGATCTTGGCAGAACACCTCTATATGTATACCCTTTGATTATCTAGTTGTGATAAAATATTGTAATTTTCTTATATTTTAATTGTGATGACTGGAATTTGAATTTTATGTAATATTATTTCAGACACATATACATAAATATGTAATCAAATTTCAAAATATGTACTAAATGTGTAATATCAGATTGCACAGGACTTAAAATTATACATTTGAACATGTCTTATGCCATACCTTTAATGGAATGCTAAAATCAATCAAAACATAAAACATTTCTCCATATATTTAAGAGGTATGTTCCATCGGCAATCAAAAAGTATGTTCTTATAGTGAAAACAATCTCTCGACATCATACGCGTGGCGGTCTTCTGAGGGGGGAGGGTCTCTCGTATCTCTGCTGGCAATGTAGGTAGCTAACGTAGATAAAATATGCAGCTGCTGTCGGGCAATTGCTGCATCGACCCCAAAACATCGGCGAGCTCTTCCACAGCAATTCAGATATGGAAAGAATCTATTTACATTTCAGCGGTATACAAAGCTTGCTCCATAATACGTAAGATATTCTTTGCGATGTATAGATTCATAAAAAACTTGACGATCGCCACACTTCTCGAGAAAAGTATGCATGATATTTTAACACCTGGAATTTGTTGTATGGTATGATTGCTTCATACATGTCTTAATGAAACTCGTTTTGAGAAGAATTTATATGCTTTGTACAACCTACAACCTATAGCTTTATGACATACCTGATACAATATGGTGATAAAGGAATCGTCATAGTCATCCAAAATCGTAGTTTTGCGGTTAAAACACTTTGACTAGATTCATCCTGATAACTGGTTTATGTTCACGTGTGATAGTAACTACTAACCATCGTGAAAGCTAGTATATATATCCACTGCGTATCGACAGCTTTCGGTTTAAAATTGTTTAATAATTCTTAAAATTTTTCTATATTTCAAATAATTAAATGGAATTTGGCATGAAGGTTAATTTTTTTTAAACATATGTAATTATCACAAGTAAAGAGCGTCCGAGATTGCCGATAAATTCACGAACGTAGTGAGAGGATTTATCTGGAAATCCCATGATATTTATTAGGAATATTTCACGAATAAAATAAAAATTTAAATATAATTCCTGTAAATATGGATTACAATATTGTAATAATTGCATATTTGTATTATAAATACTTAACCTTTTCAAGCCATCTAGCACCAGACGAATGTCTGTTTCGATAATGCCAATGCAGAAGAGCTCAAAACGAGTTTAGGACTATTTCATGAATAGAATAAAAATAAAAGTAATATATATTTGAAATTCGCGCACAGATTTTTGTCAATTCTATAAAATGTTATACTTATGAATATCTACCTATTCAGAAACCGTGAGACTGAATTAGACGAAAGTCGACTGTTACATTTGCTACCTTTAGATTTACTAATACTAACTGAGAAAAAGAAAACAGAAAAACATTTTGCCATTCTGAACAACGTGTTTATTAAGATTTATGGTTGCTTAGGCAGTTATTGTTACATAATTTATAAAATGATTTCAGACTGTTTGGCAGAATACGTAAAATCAATCGCTGGAGTGAATATACTTTAAGTTAGATAAATTTACAATTACTGAAAAACTCAGAAAAGTGATCATTGATGCGTGCTCAAGAATTATACAGTGCAGGTACACTGACCACAAGATAAATGCACGTCTAGTGGTAAAATGGATTTGATAATTTTTCGATAATTTCACTGTGACATCCGGCTGTGATTGGTGAAAATTAAAAATCTTGTTTCGTTTCATTGGCCGATTTTAAGATGATATTATATAAATGAAATAGTCTTTAAAAGATGTATTATTTCAAGAAAAGTGTAAAAATATGCAGCTTAAAATTAAATATAATTATCCTAGTGACAACATTTTAAGTATTCAGGCAGATATATGTCCAGGAAAAAATATTTAATTACATAAAAATGCGCACTCTGGTGATTACAGTTTTATAGCCCCCTTAAAATGCACATTCCTTTGTATAATGTTGTCAACAGTGTGTAACGCCTCTTTTCACTCGTGAGAATCACAAGGTATGGACATGAGCGATACTGAGATAAAATGATAAACTGGGAATGACAATTGGGAGGGGGAGAAAGTTTTCATGCCTAGTGCTTCCCGGCATTTTCTTTGATGAATACTGAGGAAAATCCAAAAAGAAATCTCAGGAAGAACTTTCTTGGCTAGAATCGAACCTCAGACCTTCCTACACCACTATTTGCCAACATTTATAGTTTTGACTTACTTTTTCCATTGCTTCTCTGACAATGTAACTGACATTGTTTTATAACATTTTAAAGTTTTTTCTATCTTAGTATATTTTGAAATTATATAATATTTTTCCAAATATAATTAAATGTTATAATTTTATGCTTTTTATCCACATATACTCTAAACGAAATAATGCACCAAAAGTTTAAATTAATTTACTAGTTTTACAATAAATGCACATATTATAATGATTTTCTTCTATGTTTACTACACATTTTTAGAGTTTATATTATGTTAAAATATTATAATAATTATTCATAAATTATTTGCTTACTTGCAAATAATCATCTGATTATCCACAAATAACAGCGTTGAGCGTGTTCTTATTAATTAAGTTTAAGAATGTATCATTTTGATTTGTTTAATCGTTCTGTTGTAATTTTGTCAATATATGCATTAAAATCCAAATTAAAATGTGCACTTTCAACTCTGTCTTGCTCATGACTTTTAATGAGCTCATCTTAATAAACACTTTCTCGTAATTTTTAGTAGATATTGTGATAAACTTAATTAGTTTACTTTGCAATTAACATTACTACAGATTTGGATATAATCAAGATATAATGTAGGTGTGTGTGTGTGTAGCTTTAATAGATACTTTGGTTTTTCTAGGATTTGTTGAAGTGTAACACGTCGATTTATGGACTTCCTTCCCAAAATCCTGTTCATTCTTGTAATGAAATAACTTTTACAATTAGTTTAATTTTTTAGATAATTTTGCGGTATGTTTCATGGAGTGCATTTAAACGTAATACCTTTCGATTGTCACAGTTTTACAGTGTAATTTTAAAAATATTGGTATTACTCATAGCAGCAGCAACAACAATAATAATAATAATAATAATAATAATAATAATAATAATAATTTACTAACAAAATTGAGATAAATTGGGTATCAAGAGCAGTTAATCAAATGAGCGATTTTTAAAATAAAATAAATTATAGTATATGTTTGTAATGGAGATACTTTCTACTTCCTCCTGGTACATTCACCATCGTGATAATGGACATATTTCAGCATCTGAAGTGCAGATTACTGTTCCTTTAGCTCCTTGAGGCAAGTTACCGATCAAGGTCAGCAACTAACAGCAGTTGTTGACCACTTGATTTTGTTTTGTATTTACGGACGCTCTTTAACATCTCAGGTCATCAGCGTCCCATTCTAATCAGGGCGTGAAACGGCCGACAAATTTTGATCAGAGGCCTCTTCTTTCAGGCTTGAGGTTCTTTTTCGTGCCGTAAATGTACGACACGGGACCCACGGCTTTACTTCCCTTCCGAAGGAAGTCATACTTAGGATTTTTACGCCCGAAAAAATACATCGATCCTGGCCGGGTTTGAACCCGCTAGTATGGCGGCTAGTATGGTAACCACTACACCACCAGGACCGACTTGTTGACCACGAAAATTACATCACTTATAGTATATTACGTATCGAATGTACGGTCTTAAGCCAGTGCATTAAAAATTGTTCATTTGGTGATGTATTGGGAATCAAATCCTAATTCTTTATTTCTTTTCTTTTCTTTTTTACAAGCATCTCTACAAGTTTTACTTAAAAACGAATAGTGGATTACACTACGAGAGACAAAAAGAAGACATGAAAGTACAAAGGTTTATAAACAGCAATATAAAATGTTAATAAACCACATTTCAGTTTATATACATATGTATGATCTATGTACAGTGAATATACTACGCTAGTAAATTAGCAAAATTAAAAGAAAGTGGAAAAATAGATTATAATGCTATTTTAATTTTAATGGTAATGGATATACTTAATGCAACCCCTTCATTTTCAACTGTCCAAGTATTCCAGAACGACAGTAATTTTAGCTAAATAACTTTAAAATCTCAACAATCAAAAGAAAATTTGTTGAATTTTGGATAAAAATGGAAAGTATAATGTAGTACAGTAGATGAAAATGTAGATTCAATTTCTTATGAAAAATTGGAATTGATCGATTTTAAAAAGAAATGAATTACGGAATATAATGAAACAGAAAGGTACTTTGATAACTGTAATAAGAAGTTTATATATAGAAAACAAGATAATAGAAGCTGGAATTAAAAATAGAACGGATATAACGGAAACTATAAATAGAGGTATAAGGCAAGGGTGTCCGCTTTCTTCTTTTTTAATTTATAAATTGATGTTGTCATTTATAATTGGCAGATAATTCTAGATTCACATTAGATTAGATACATTTTGTAGATGACTAGATTATTATACCTAGATCAGAGAACGTTTTATAAAAGGCCTTATTTAAGTTAAAAATGTTATAAAATTATAATTTTAATATAGCAATAAAAACTAAGAATCTTAGCCCTTATAGGAACAGATGCTGTAAGAGCTAAAGTAGTTTTAGATGGAAACCATTGAACAGGTGAATAGTTTTAACTATGTAGGATGTGGTATCTCTTAATACAAAAAGTATCATTCTAATAAACTTAACAAATCTAACAACATATGCGGCACAATTAAAATAGCATTAAAACATAATATTAAATTAAAGTTTTATACATTTATGACTGTCCCTACATTATTATATGGTTGTGAGTTTGGGGTGTTAACCAAAAGAGAAAAGAAGATAATAGAAAAGGCTGAAACGAGATTTTTGAGAGTGCAGTTTGTTGTACTATTTTAGACAAAGGTAAAAATAAAGATATTGTAAATGAGTTAGATATTTTTAAATTGATTAATAAAATGGAACAATTCAGAAATAACTGGAGAGAACACGTTCAAAGAATGAAAGAATGCCGCAAAGATTATATTGGATTATCACCCGAAAGGTGAAAGGAATGTGGTAAACAAAATCTATGTTTTCAACTATTTTACTCACAATTTTGGAGATGAAACAGGATTTGCAGGCTTAGCCCGAGAGTGTTATAGTTGATGATGATAAAATAAGATATAAAATAAAAATTATAATGCATATAATTTAGTTTTAAATATTTAGTCTTCACGGTTTAAATTATAATAGATATGAACGAAAAGAAAAAATAAATAAGCATCGACTACATCAATGGAATATTTTGCGTATACTTAAAAAATAAACCAAGAAAGTACAGAAATTAAAAGTTCATGAAATAATGTAATTGTCTTCTCTTCTGTATGGAAGTAATACTTTTACAATGAAAGAGAGAGACAGATATTTGAAATGACATTTCAATAAATATTTCAGAAAATTATCATAATCACGAATATTTAAAGTAAATGTAAAAGCAAAAGAACAAGAAAGGTGGATATTTTACGTAGGCAGGATGAAGAACGTATGTATAGATATGAGGGGGAAAGGATGAAGATGATGAGTATATAATAATAATAATAATAATAATAATAAATCTAAAATGTTTAACACTTTATTAACTTGGAGAAGCTTCTACAATAACATTTTTCCATTCAACACAATTCTTAGGTTTGTTCTTTGTATTATATAAGTTGCTTTCTAAGTTTTAAAACTTATACAACTTATCTAAGAATTCAAAAAAGAGTATAGGCTGACATTTACTGGTCCTATTTTGATAATTTGTTTAACGTCTTTCCTAAATTCTCTATCATGGCATCCTATGGCTTGTCGGTCCTGGTGGTGTAGTGGTTACCATACTTGCCTGCTACACCCAAAACGCGGGTTCGAACCCGGCCAGAATCGATGGATTTTTTCGGGCGTAAAAATCCTAAGTATGGCTTCCTTCGGAAGGGAAGTAAAGCCGTGGGTCCCGTGTCGTACATTTACGGCACGAAAAAGAACCTCAAGCCTGAAAGAGAGGCCTCTGAGCAAAATTTGTCGGCCGTTTCACGCCCTGAGTTGAATGGGAAGCTGATGACCTGAGCTGTTAAAGAGCGTCCGTAAATAAATCAATCAAAAAAAAAAAAAAATCCTCTGGCTTCTAAAGCAATCTGCCTCTTGCAGTGGAACTGGGTGATGCTTAATCAACACTTCCGGTGTTTCCGTGTTGGTACAAACTTTCAGGAATAGTTGAAATAGGTCTTCGGTCCGGAAGCGCCTCAGTCGCAAGTTATAACTCAAGGAAGTAGTTCTAAGGTTGTAGGAGGTATAACAATAGTATAAGGGTAGGCAACCTGGTAAATTCATCATGGGGTTGGATAAGAACCTCCATTAATACAATTGAGTTTTAAAAATTATTGGGACATGTTGCACTTGTTCGTCAAGACATGTAAATTCAGCATGATGAGGCAACAGTTCACTTTTCACAGGTGCTTGTGAATACTTAATCAACAACGTTCCGTGAAATGTGGGTGAAAGAGGAAGTCCTGTTTCGTATCCCGTTTATTTACCTGACCTAACCTCACTTATTTCTTGTGGAGCCATGTGAAATGTCTTGCCTATGAGATATCTGTAGAGACTGAAGAGGATCTGTTAGCAAGGCTTGTGATATGTTAGAATGACTTCAGGATTGTTAGACAGGATAAGACAGAACTTAATGCAAAGTTGTCATGCCTGCATCGAAGCTGGGGAACGACATTTTGAACAATTATTGTGAAAGCAGTGCAGGTATCATAAAATGATTACATATACAAAGATTCGTAAGTTTTTTATTCCACTTTCATATGTATTGCAAAACAACTTTGGCGTATAACTTGCTACTGAGGCGTTTGCGACCTGAAGTTTTGTATTGCAAATTGATAAATTTACCTTTCTTCATCATCACTGAAAGTTTGTATCATCAGTACGGAAAAATCCGGTATAATCGGTACTGTATTTCTGCTATGAAATTGATGCTTGTGAATCGGGAACTCCTTAACTATTTATTACAATGTAATATAAACTTGTTGGTTAGATATTTTCGCTTTAGCTCTAGACATTGCCCCAGGAGAAGTAAACAGTTGCTACAATTTAATTCAACAATAACAAACAAAATAAGGCCTATAATTTATTTTTTGTATTTGTGTTGTGACGTCCTGCCTCACGGTGTTTATTTATTTATTTATTTTTACTTTACCTAGGAGAACGTGCTTTAGAGTGGTCTCCATGGTCTCCTCTTTAAGAAAATAATTATTTTTATGTGTATTATCCTCAAAGCGTTCATTCATTTATGATTGGAAGATCATTATGGCTTTCCTATTAATTATTACTTGTGAATTAATTTGGTAAAATCTCTATTAGCTTCTCAGAATTATCTCAAAGTATGCAAGTTTCTTGACCTTGAAAGAAGTTTAGGAAATACTTAAGATGAAAGTTAGCAAACAGAAATGACACATCAAGATTATAGATGCGTTGATGGCAGTGATAATACATACAAGGTAAGTTTATTCCTATTCCTGTTCCTATTCAGTGCGCCGATTTCAGAGGGTATTCACAAAGCACTTGCAAGCTGTAAACTAGGAAACAGGACTTCATTAAGCTACATATCAGAGACTCAAAACTGAAAATATATCTTAACCTAAAAACAATTTATCCCTCTAACAAAACAGTAAAAAACGCATAAAATATATTAATTTTAAACTTCAAATGAGAAATATGTTTCTCGAAATGAGCAATATAATAATTTATTTTATATTTCGTAAATAAAAATGTACGTAATAATTCTAAAACCAAAGTAGAGATTTCAATTTCACTCTGTCCTAGTGGGTCTTTCCTAATCGCAGAGCTCAAGTTAAGTAGGCACTTTCTTGGTACTACGTTTGCTATAAACTTCAATGAACTGAACATTCGCTGAACATTCCATATTAATACGAACCCTGAATTCAGCGAATCACTCGGGGGTGAACCTGAAAGTAGACTCAATGGAACGAGCCTAATGTTAGTATATTCAGAAAACAATAACTTACGATTAATAAACGATTTATGTTTCTAAGGTCGCATAATACGAACTCTGAATTCAGCGAATCGCTGAGATGATGAACTTGAGAGTAGACTCAATGGAAAGAGCCGAATGGGGGCTATGCTAGTGTAACCAGAAGACAATAACTTACGATTAATGAAAAATTTATGTTTCTAAGGCCGCATGATGGGAGCTTTGGTTATTCCTATTTGTATTGCGTAACTGAAGGATAGTTAAGGGTAATTTCAAGCCATATTTATAACAAATTGGCAAAGTATAGTGAAAGCGAGTGTCTTGTAATTGGCATAAATAACTTGACATTAATTTTCATACAAATTCAACATTTAAAAACTAAAAACATTAAAAACTAAGGGAAAGCAGGCGTATAAATCAATAAATAAAATTCATAGGTGTGATTTTTAACTTACTTGAGACTAATTTTCACTGTTGTCTCATTGAACAGCCAGCATGAATCTTTTGTAAGACGTGAAACTGTAATTAGTGCATGCAAACGGTGCCATGCTACGTATTAACCGATTAATTTCATAATATTTTAATCGATTAAACAAGAAGTATCGCTAAAGAAACGGGTCTATCGATTAGATCTAGGCCCAACATCTGCCTCAAGCAGGAAGAGCCTCAATATATTTATCTCGGATATTTATATTATTTTATATTTTCTAACATTCACATAATGCTGAACACACTACCATGGATACATTGATTTATTTATTTATGAACGCTCTTTAACATCTCAGGTTATCAGCTTCCCATTCAATTCAAGACATGAAACGGCCGGTAAATTTTGCTCAGAGACCTCTTCTTTCAGGCTTGAGGTTCTTTTACCTCAAATCTACGACGGGATCCATGACTTTACTTCATGCCATACTTTGAATTTTAAGCCAAAAAAAAAAAAAAAAAAAAAATCCATCGGCCCTGGCCGGAATTGAACCCGCGATCTTGGGTTTACGAGGCAAGTATCGTTATCACTAGGGCGACTCTTTCCTTATATAGCAATAGGTAGAGCCACATCTTAATATATTTAAAGCTGCCTGCGTTTTGAGTCACATTTCCCCATCATGAGAAAGCAAAAGAGAAAAAGAGAATGAAAGAGAGACACAAATAAAAAGGTAGAAAAACAGATATCAAATATTAATAAAACAAGGGAGAGTGTATGAATTGTATAAAGTTGTTATCTATTTCTTTTTATCACACTAATTGAAGATTCGTGTATCTCTTTATTTATCTCTCAACTATTGAGCAATTAAGTTGTAAATCGCAATTTTTATTTATTTGCTAAGTTACAATAATGACTTTATAAAGTGATTTTATTTCGAAAATTTCCAGTGTGATATCTCCCTACTTAATATAAATTTAATTTTAATACAAAAATACACCACTCTTAATATTGAGAGGGAAATTTAAAATTATGTTTAATACATTTTAGATTTTCTCCCACACCCTGCCACTTCCACTATGTAATTTCAAATGACACTCCTGCTTGTAAATACCTGAATTTTAAAGAAACTTTAATTTTTATCACATCATTTGTTTTCGATTTGGATTGTTGTTATTGTTGTTGAATTTGTTTTTCAACAAATAATAAAAGTGCAAAAGTGGTGAGCATTTAATGTATTAACTATGTGTCGATAGTTTTAAAATGATGAATACACTACAAGAAACAACAGAATGTAATCAGGAGTAACCTAATATGTTGTTTTACTATAATATTAATAGTACACAAAATACATTTCTTCCTTCCACCACTAGCATTTAAAGTGGCCTTTATTTAATCAGCCTTGGAAACCGAACCAATGATTTTATTTACAGAATATTTTTATATGAGGTTGATGTCTTATTTCGTAGCGCTTTTGTTCGTCATAACAATACTAAACAAGTTCTTTCACTATTAATAATGTGACTATTAATTAAACAATTAAAACATTAAAGTTAGTGCAAAGTTATGCTTACTAATTTATAGCGTTAATAATTATTTTTTAAATTTTATTTATTGTCGCTTTGCTTACTAATTTATAGGATTAATAATTATTTTTTAAATTTTATTTATTGTCGCTTTGACTGCATTGGTCTTCCCACGCCACTGTAGAGTCAATTGAATACTACAGGTGTAAGTCTGTAGGGATGAATGAAAATTAATTATAATGACACAAATGAGCTCTGATTCTTTAAGCTATCTAGGCATTCTCAGGTTAAGGAAAAGCTCCTCCGAAAAAAGTCTTAACACACAGCTTTGCCTGACCAGGATTAGAACCCAGGTCATCCGGATTTGTAGTCGCAAACGCTAACCACTCTATCATGGAGGCGATAAATAATTATTGCAATAATACAATACTATTATGCTGTCATGTTTCCTTTTTACTTTTACGTTTTGCTTAATGTATGTCATACTACGTTTACGTCACGGAGATAACATTTCCAACAAACAAACAAATAAGTCTGTACCTCCATCACCACGTGGAGATTTCCATGTTAACAGTACCCGCAACATTGCGGTTTTACGTTGGCATGCAGGAGTAAAACCATGGAATATTTTGAACAAGGTAGTGGAAACCCCCAGATGTTCTGGGAATGCGCTCTCAGCTAAACCGTTCTCGCTGAAGGTCAAGGACACCAGTCTCGTACTATTGTTATACTTGGAATTTTTATTTAATTTTTTCTCAGAAACAATTAAAGTCATAGATAGCTATGCAATTTGCCAGGCTTAAATAAGCTTATGTACTGAACCTGTTAAAATTAGTTTCACTTTTTGGGACAGGATTCATTTTCAAACATTTTAAAAATATTTTCCATTTTATTTGTGAAACCACTTTATAAAAATATTTTTAAAAATCATTTATTTTACATATATACAATAGAGTTTTTAAAAACTCATTTTTTGCTATATATAATTGCGCGGAATAACGTACGCAAACAGAACGGATTACTTGTATAAGTAATCTTATAATTTCTTTTGGTTTCCCTTACCGGTTTTGTCGGTCCTGGTGGTGTAGTGGTTACCATACTTGCCTCCTAAATCCAAGATCGCGGGTTCGAACCCGGACAGGACCAATGGAATTTTTCGAGCGTAAAAATCCTAAGTATGGCTTCCTTCGGAAGGGAACTAAAGCCGTGGGTCCCGTGTCGTACATTTACGGCACGAAAAAGAACCTCAAGCCTGAAAGAGAGGCCTCTGAGCAAAATTTGTCGGCCGTTTCACGCCCTGAGTTGAATGGGACACTGATGACCTGAGCTGTTAAAGAGCGTCCGTAAATAAATCAATAAATCAATCAATCAATCAATTACCCGTTTTAAAATTGCTTCAAACTGTGTGCTTTTTGTAGTTTATTTCCAGACAAATTTTCTGTATTCCCTAAACATAATCATATATATACACAATTACTTTCACTTTGGCCAATTTATCCATAACTATAATTCTTTCATATAATTTTCTTATATTTTAAGTTTGTTGTTCTGCCTTGCTTTGAGGAAGTCTTTCTGTTAGCTACAGTGTCATGTGGAAAGTTATGAGAAAATTTTTTGCATTAATTAAACCTACTAATTGCAAAAAAAAAAAAAAAAAAAAAAAAAAAGGCATTGCCATAAACTACAGGCAGCGTCAGGAGCGAATCGTGACGCCATTAAAGTACGCTCATGTAAGAGCCAAACTTAAGGTTATCAATAATAAAGCTTTGTTATAGTATGAGAAGAAACAAATAATTTAAACGAGCATTGACCGCTCCACTTCGATGCACCAGTATATTCCGTAGTTCATTTAACCTAATTCACCTGAAGAGTTGGTTTCACTTTATTGAAAACAACAGCTTATCTTTAGAATACCTCTGTATTTCTGTATTTAATGCACGCTATCACCAGAGACGGCCTTCCTAATTGAAAATGAAAAATTAGTATGTCTGACGTGAGCTGGAAAAGAGGTCACAATCTTTTGCGAATAATGCACGTTTTGCTATACTTGCCTTTAGGACCTAAACGTTGTACGCCTTTGTAGGTTCAATGGTCACAATGCATGTGTGACCAACATCTCCAAAAGGTACTCTCTTTAGAAACCAGAAGGCGCACCTTACTGTTAGCTGCACATAGAGAAAAATGACTTACCGTGCCTAACCTAATCAGCTCGGGGTGTTAGAAGGGATAACAAAGAGCGGAACTCATTGCCAGTGCACTTCTCAGTTCAGGAATTCTTTGTGAAGTGGCTGGTGTGTAAAACGTAGTGTAATAATTTATTCTAGGTCTCTGTGTAACAAACGTGTGAGTCAGTACATAACCCGTAGTTTCCTTTAAATAGTCCGTGATAACAATAACAAAAATATATATGGAAAATTCACTACAGAATATGCTCAAATAAAAAACAAGAAATTTAGCTTCTGTACAGGAAATTACAGTTAAATGTTTTATATCAAGTTTAATTCTGTGACTCCGTGCATGAATCCTACAACACACACACACACACACGGTTTGGAGTAAATTCCATTTAAAGTTAACAGAATTACATGCTCTCTTACGGAAATGTGTACACTTCTTACTTCTATTGTGAAAAATCTGTACTCATTAAAGGAATAATTGTGATTTGTGATTGTAAGTAGATAGAGGTAAAACAAACAGATGACGTCATCTCGAAAGCTTACAACTTGAGGTTTATAAGTCTCATGCAGGGTGCCATAAAATTAATTATAAAATCTACTGCGCCTCAGTAATTTTAAATGTAGCCAGCCGCCGTTAGTATAAATCCATGAGTACTTGCCGCCAAGAAAACACATGAACGCTATAAACAGAACTGAGTTTTAATACACTTATGAACTACTTGTTTAAAACAAAATGCATACGCTATATTCTAAATCTCTGTTTTTTTCACAAATTGTGCAAGAAAGGTAAAATATTATAATTAAAGCTCTCCCGGCATCATGTTCACGGCGTGCTTCAGTCTCCAGCAAATCACAAGGCAGTTGTCATTTGTTTACATCAAGTTTGTTTGGATACAATTAACTTTCATTAGATAGCTTATACAAAATGGCTGCGAATTGTTCTCTCAGAATGCTATTAAAGAAGATTTACGTTGCAGAAGTTCACTAGAGACTTTAACGTTCATATGGAGACGTGTGCATGGGCGGCAGTAGTTTCAGATGATAAGTAAACATTTAGAAAAAAGAAAAACAGACATTGAAGATCAGCTTCATAGCGTCCATCCACTGACTGCCTGTATGGAAAGAGAAAATCAGATCATTAAGGAAGACTGTGAATGAAATTGCTGCAAAACTTGCAATCATCGATCTAGAACTTGTTCAGAGGTTTGCAAAGGAAAATACTTCATGCTGAGTATTGTGACGGTGATGAAAGCTGATGCCATTATTATGTATACAAAACAATGCAGGACATCAGGAAAGCAGCATGTTGGTATTTTCGCAGTGCTAGAACGGAGTTCTATACTAAGGGACTTTTGAGGCTCCCACAAAGACGGGGGGAAACGTATCCAAAGAAATGATGATGTTGGAAAATAAAGAAAAGTCTAAAATTAAAATAAGGAATTTGTTTTTTCAAGACTAAATTAATGTGATTTATAGGAAAATTATTGCTCATGATGTTCAGTATTACCTGGTACAAAATAAAAGGCAAACTGTGTGTAATATAAAATGTTATTATTATTATTATTATTATTATTATTATTATTATTATTATTATTATTATTATTACCTTTATTTAAGAATGCCCTTTGTCTTTCATCATTAGCGTCCAATTCAATGCAGAGCGTGAAACGGACGATAACTTTTGCTCTGAGGCATCTTTTTTCAAGTTTAAGGTTCTTTTGCTGATCATAAATCTACGACATGTTACCAACGGCTTTACTTTCCTTCCAAAGTAGGCCATATTTAGGATTTTTATGCCCTAAAATTCATCGACTTTGGTCGGATCTTGGGTCTATGGGGTAAGCATAGTTAATATTAGACCATCAGGATGACATACAATACAACATACATACACTATTTAGTTAGTTAGTACCCGTAGCACTGTTCGAAAATATGGGCGCCTCCGTAAGGGAGATTTTAATTACCAAGTAGACTTTTCAGTACACTTATTTCCCGACAAAGGACAGAAGGACAGGTGGTAAGTCCAACATCATCTGACAGGGAACTAACCTTTTTCTTGTGCGTAAAATGATCGATAATGTTGTCCAGTCAGGTCTTTTTTCAAGTATGGAATTTTGAACGTGCTGAGGACTTGCTTTCGATTTTTACGCTCTGACAAATCTATCGACCCTTGTCAGGTTTGAATCCGTAAACCAGAGGAGGGCAGGCTATTCCCATACCACTGAGGTCGGCAATATAACATACATGCATTCTAATATTTCATTTGGAAAATTTACGCTCTGATCACCAAAATTTCTTCTGCAATAAATATTGGAGTTAAAGAAATAATTTAAAATGGAACAAAGACTGACAAGCCCTTCAGCAGAGATTCTGAATTAACGCAATTTCATCATTTTAGCTTGAAATTCTATTCATTTAAATGTTTTTGACACTGAGCTACGTTGTTTGTGTAAAAGACAACACAAGAATGAGTTTCAAAATACAATATAACTTACTAGGCTCGCAATACTGCCCCATTAAAGATAACGAAAACAATTATTTTTCAAAGCGTTTAGAGTTCCATGTCAACTGCTACAGATCTTGGAAATTCGTTCCGGCAGCTTGTCCCAGCCGTGAATCGGATCTTGGGAGGCAAGTTAATAACATTCTGAGTCGTGTGGTAAACGCTAATTTTAATTTTAAGGACTAGAATCTTAATAAATACGTGTGAATTAATATGTATGAGATATTAAATAGTGTGTTGTTTGTCTCACAGCCTTTGACCTACAGACTTCTGTTATTACGGCACCAACAGGAAGCAACCCCGTGACATCATATTTGATTCGGTTGTACAAGTGACAAACGCACTTTTACTTCCTGTTATCTATAATTGCAGCTTAAATATGTAAATAAAGTGGGTCACGGTAATATCGTCTGTTTTTGTTTCATTATAATGTGCTTTTGTTGCATATAATATATACAGTAGGGACAACTTGTGTAGCACTTTTGATGTTATTGTGCCTGAAATCCTCTCTGAGTTGGGTTTTCTTCCCAATGAATCCATCTGATATATCCGCAGCTAGCATATGTGTTTAACGAACATATGTTAAATGTAGAAGTTGCAGATTCATTAATTAAAACGTTAGCTGTCATGAAAATGTACTTTTTCGTTTCAAAATAGACATGAAATTCCAGCGTTTATCGCTGAATAAAAAGGTATTGTTTGTAATCCACATTTATAAGGTGGATAAAACGTATTTTTAAATTCTGGCTTTGGTTTTGCTTATTTATTGGTGGTTTCTATGACGCTCAAGCATTTTAATGCATTATTATTATTATTATTATTTATTTTTTTTTTCTTTATGTTCAGTTGAGAAATTGTACTGTACTATATTTTTTTAATTTTACCGGGATACGAACAGTTAGCGAGCGTAGTTTAGTTTTAATATTATGGAATGACGATCTCTGAAAGCCGTATATTCTATATTACGCGTTTTACAGTAACTACTATATGATACTATTACACGATAATCGACGTGGGGAAAGAGGTTCAGAATATCATAAGGACACATGGTGGTGTTTTGCAAATTACTATATAAAATTAACCATCAGCAAATTTCACTGTACAAATACAAGCTGGACTGTTGATGTTTCTGAAAGACGGTCGCGACCCCTTCCTCTCTCCCACTCCTTTACACCATACACGCTATTAAAATACACCACCAACCACCTTAGTCGGTCCTGGTGGTGTAGTGGTTGTCCATACTTGCCTCCTACACCCAAGATCGCGAGTTCGAACCCGGCCAGGGCGTAAAAATCCGAAGTATGGCTTCCTTCGGAAGGGAAGTAAAGCCGTGGGTCCCGTGTCGTACATTTACAGCACGAAAAAGAACCCATGCCCTGAGTTGAATGGGACGCTGATGACCTGAGCTGTTAAAGAGAGTCCATAAAAAAAAAAAACCCAATCAAACCAACCACCTGGTGAGTTCGATGTTTATGTGCCATCTTTTCCTTACTTTGATTTTTCTAACCAGGAATCTGTTTGCGAACCACGTTAATTGGTTCAATATGGGCATTTTTCTAGCCAAAGTGAGCGAAGCTAGAAGCAATTTATTTGCTGGTTAGAACGCAATAACTGGTTTAATTATAAATATTATAACGTGTTTCCGTTCATATATTTGTAAATATCGTTCTTCCCGTTTAATGCTTATTTATTATTAATTTTGTTTTATTTGTATTACTAGTTGTTCCTCTTTATAATTGTGTATCACACTTAAGTACGTATTATCGACAACCATGCATAAAATATATTTGTAATGTGTGTATACAATTTCATAACAATAAAGATACACGTACCGCTACTAATTTTTCTGTAAACGTTTTATTGTTGTGTGTTGTAGAGTCTAGCACAACCTGAAATAATAATAATAATAATAATAATAATAATAATAATAATAATAATAATAATAATAATAATAATAATAATAATAATAATATCACCTGATATATTAGAGTATTAGTTATAATTATTATTTGGTGTAACACTTTCTCAGCGTTTCTTAAGAATTCTTGGTGGAGAAAAAGCACGAACTCGGAACTCTTAGGGTTACTTGGTTAGTATGATTAAGAGGAATTCGATTCAACATTAAATTTTAATTTTAGCAGTTATTCTCTTCATGGTTTATATATGTACAAGTACTGTCCTTGTTACTGTTTATGTTATAAATGCAGCATTGTCACGAAAACAGTGTAATTATTGTTAGATTGGAAGACAAGGCCTAGCAGCCTTCGCTTTGAAAGAATAAACATCAAAGCTCCTTCCGGAAAATATTACGTTGTGGACTTATAAGGCCGAGACTCCCATAAAGATTATGGTGAAGGTGATATTATGCCAGGGGGGTTCTTAAACCCAGGGCTATCTACACAAACCAGACCAGCGTAGCCATAGGGATCATACTATAAAAGGAAAAATCCTCAAACAAGTCCGGGAATCGTCCAGGATAAGTCAGAACCGTGACCCAGCCTTCATCGAAAACTTTGCTCATTTCAGTTCCAAGAGCTTGGGAACATACTAAACAGAACTGGCAAGATTTTCTGATAAATGTACGATTTGAATGTCAGGCCACAAGCAAAGAGAAAAAGAAGAACGACAAAAATATTCAATAACGACAGATATCATCTTCCAGAAACGAAAGAGTTCCAAGGACTGAATATGAAAAAGTAATAGTTCATAGTATCTGTAAAACTAGTTGGTAATAATTACTATATTCAAAATATTAAAATATGGACGAATTAAATAAAAGAGTTATATAAACAAAAACTACTTAGCCAATTGCTTTAAGGAGCAGTGGAAGGAGAACATTGAAATATTTTGGCACTTTTAAAAAAATGAATTGCAATAAATTTTCATCTTTTCTGAATTATGAGATATAATTTTTATTATGATAGCTAGCCTAGAAATAGCATAAACATATCCAAATTTCTGATTTTTACACTATCCAAGTAAAATTATGTAGCTTTCGAACCAACTATGCTAGAAGATTTTGGTTTTTGCCATTGGGCAGAGGAAATGTTGCTTTTGCTTTTGGCTACTCTGAAGTAAAAAGTTCGAATCGATGCTGACTATGGCGCAGACAAGAGACAAGAATAAGACAAAATGAAAATTTTATTTATTAAAAACATGATAAAACTCCCGAAAAAGTCACAACATACACTTCTGTTACCATCCTGCCCTCACCAAGATTCAATGTAGGCAAAATACCACAGAAGAACCGAGAGAAGAGAATGCTACTTTATTTCTTTATAACACGATAATTATTTATATATTAAGCTTCATGCAGGTCGCTGTTTAAAAAGTACTTTATTTTTAATGTTATGTTTGCATTTTGTATTACTGGTCGATTAGGTACGTATAGCTTCTCAATTATCATTTAACATTGTTGGCCGAATAAAGAAAAGTGTGGGCATTCTGTGTGCTCAAGTGCTTGAGAAGATAAGCGAACAGACATCTCCTCATTGCACGAGAACAGAGCGACTGTTATCTTAGTGAACCTAAATTAAAGGTCTTCAGGTAAAACAGTTATTTTAAGACCCCGACTTCACAGCTAAGAGCAAGACTTGGGATGCATTTGAAACAAAGTTTTAACGCTGTGTGGAAATTGTGGAAAACGTCTGTAGTCGTTTAGTGCACTGAATGGCTACAAGTCTCTAGAAATCCATTTCTTGCTAGTCTCAATTGGACTTTTTACTCTATAATATGGGTGCAATTTTAGGGGAACATGGAGAAAGATTCCACCAAGATACAGTTCAAATGAAGATGAGATATAGAAGCAAATTGAATGAAAATATGTTAGGCGACTACTACTGAGCACTCATATTAAAGAAACAGAATGGGTGATTGATTAACGTTCTTATACATTCATCCGTACTACTACTTCTTTCCCAAGTTCTTTGTAAGTTCTGACTTACAACATTTTTATTGTTTCCATTTTGGATTCTCTTTCCAATTATTACTTGTTTCCTTGCACATCATTTACAAGCAACTCCATTATTAAAAGGAAGTTACTACCGCCAATTACTTCTTTCAATACTTCATACTTAAGAAGGTTCTCATCCACCCTTCACTACACATTATGTAGCCTTGACACTTTGCCCATTTGCATTTACAAACGTAAATTCGCCTTCCAAATCTTCCTCTATTGCTGCGTAAACCACTAACAAATTATAAACTTTACAAAATTCTAACATCTTTTTACTCTCACTGTTATGTATTTTATTTCTTATTTTCCTTATAATTTATATTTTTTCTCACACCCACTCTGTAAGTTTTTCCCTTACCTATTTTTTCATTTAAAACCCCCATTAGTATAAATTCCATAATAGAATTTCTGCTCTTTAATTCCCCCTAATCTTCACCTAAATTTATAAACAACTTTTTATCACAGAAGTTTGGCACCTCTGTTGAGTTATATACAACATCAAGCGAATATTCCACTTTCACATGTTTTAGATTATTCTAGTCGGTCCTGGTGGTGTAGTGGTTACCATACTTGCCTCCTAAACTCAAGATCGCGGGTTCGAACCCGGCCAGGACCGATGGATTTTTTTTTCGGGCGTAAAAATCCTAAGTATGGCTTCCTTCGGAAGGGAAGTAAAGCCGTGGGTCCCGTGTCGTACATTTACGGCACGAAAAAGAACCTCAAGCCTGAAAGAGAGGCCTCTGAGCAAAATTTGTCGGCCGTTTCACGCCCTGAATTGAATGGGACGGTGATGACCTGAGCTGTCAAAGAGCGTCCATAAATAAATCAACCTAGATTATTCTATATAGGAGTTATTTGATAAATCAGTCATTTAGGAAAAAGAACACTTTTTACTACTTCATATATCTCTCCCTTAAAAACAGTATCTGCAAGAGTAATTTTATTACCATATTCGAATCCAGCAACATCAGAGCTATATAGTTTACTTATAATTTTTACAGTTAGGGGAAAAAAAATGTTTTCCGGATCAGTGATTCCAAAGATCTACAATCCTGTTGGAAGGAATGATGTAAAAACAACCAACAAATGTTCATAACTTACGAAGAAGAACAAACAAACTAATAAAGCAACAGGTCTACGAGTATGCTTAAATAAAATGAGAACTAAAATTACTTGGTGGCGAACACTTCATTGTAATGCGGACATAAGTATCTCGAAAGTGCTTGTATCACCTTGGTGTGAAGTTAGCGAGAAACAAGTGTGAATCAAGGATGAATATTCTGCTACCTACGCACTGTACAGACATGATCAAAGTTTTACGCCTTTTTGCTCATAACATTCCTGCAATTGTATTTTTAATATTTTTCGAGTGTCAAATAAAAATGCTGGCCTCTCCTTTATTACAGGTAACAAGTATGTACCATGTTTGAATACAGCGGAACGAAGATTACACATGATTGGACACATTCTGCGCCTTCATATGCCATTAACTTTTGCACCTGCTCCAACCTCAGAAGTCGTCTACGCTCTCACCAGTTTTGGGAAAAAATTCCACGAAGTGCAGTTAGAGGAACAAGAAAAAATATTTTCATGGATATCTATATGTTTATTTGCAACGGAAAACCAAGGTCAAAAGTCAGGGTAATGCAGTGTTGCCCATGGGAAAATATTACGAAATAAAACATCACGATCGCTGCATACAAGTACGCAACATGTAATTTGAAGTTCCCGAGTACTGAGATCTCATGCACGTATACAGGTATATAATTAATGATGTTGGGCTAACTGTGGTCTAAAACTAAAAGAAACAAAAAAATAATAATATAAACCACCTATACCGAAAGAAAATTAAGTATGATGCTATTAAATTCCAGATATAAATTAACTGGACATTTCATTAAACATATTTTACATTCTAGGAATTCTCCGCAATAGGGCCTACACCCTCACAATTTGTTCATTACAACTCAGTTTCTTCCTAGAAATACTCATTGAAACAACGGGAAGTTGTTGGGAAAGTACCTGCAATGTTATATCCAGTTTTCTAGTGGTATTAGCCTCAAGCAGAAAGATTCTAACAAAAAAGTACATGTTAAATGTAAATATCGATATAATAATATTTAATTTATTAATCAGTAGATAGCTGATCTTCAGGCAAATTCCCTTTTTTCGTAACAGATACGATGAAGAAAATCGGAGAACATTTTATGTTTTGTGGCATTTAATGTTTAATATTTGTAGTTTAATAGTGGATATATAAATACCTATTTTGGCATTAGTAATCATTCTTTAGTTTCGAGCTTAAAAATTCATATTTATATATGAAACTACAAACGCAACCAATCATATATTTCATAACTTTTATGTTGGGTGACAGAATTTCATTTGGCTGAAAGTGAGAACTCGGGAATAACATTTGTATATTAGGAAATATTTTGAAAGATTGTCAAACTTAATTGAATTTATGCATGTGCCCCAAATGAAATATGCTCCAGTAACATTTATAGATGTGCAAAGGTCTTTTTCTGTCTTAATATTTATACTTACAAAAAGATACGTGTTTTTGTTGGACAACTTGGAAAAGAACTTCCGTTTTTACTACTGAGGCACCACAGGCGGTGGACACTATTTATACATGAGATGAAATGATAAATTGGGAAAGGATTTTTTTTTAAAGGAAGGAATCATTTCAGGCCTAAGTTGGGGTACCTTCCCGGCATTTGCCATTTATGAGGACGGAGGAAAACCTGGAAAAAAAAAAAAACCCAGTCAGGGAGGAAGGTCCTGCCTTAACGACCTCGGTCAATCGGGCGGTCACGGGAAGTAAGTGACTAGTGCTAATAAATCCTAGTTATCTAAGTCAAAGCATGTTCTCATTTAAAGCTTATTTTAAAAATAGTGAAAAATTAAAAAATATATAGAATGTATCAGTGAGATTTAGATTTTTCTTATAACGAAAACAATATTTTCATATGAACATCAATTAATTTCCTTTATCATGTGTCAAGCTTAAGTAATTTTCCACATTGTATATTCGTTTAAACATTGTAATTTTAAAATATACTACAGCTATTTCTACTCCAAAAGGCTGTAATTAATAAAATAGGGATTATATGTACAAAATTTAATAATCTCATCCCACTGAAAGTAAAAGTTGTAAAAGTTAAGAAAAAGTATTTTAAAATATATTTATAATACGTATTTTCAGTTTTATAGTGCTTATTTTAAGCACCAAAACCACTGCTTATAATTCATAAAAGTCCGCTATCTATTAATCAGTGTGCCTCTTGCTAAAAGTGGTGTATTTATAAATGGATCTGGTTTGGTAAACCGAGATTTCGGTTATCTGAGATGGTAGTGGCGCCTCCGCGGTAACAATAACCTCTTGCTAGGTCTTGCTTCTTCCCTTGGTTAAAATATAAATTTAAATATACAGGAGTAAAAATTAAAATTATTCAAATTTAATAAATTAAGTAATTAACTTGTTTTTTTAAAAACAATTATTTTAGCCATTGCAATATCTCTAGTATTCGTGGACAAATTTCTCAGATATATTTTTTTTATTTTTAATTGAACAATGACCACCAAAACCAAATATGACCAGGATTTAAAGTGCATTTATGGAATTTAAGTTTAGCACATAACACTTTAGTTTAAGCAAGTGCAGCCTTTATGCTTCGTTAGGAACCTTACCTTCTTCTGATATCTTCGATTTTTATTTTTTGTTACCGCTAGGAAGAGCTATATTTTTCCTACTCCTTCCTTATCCACAGTCTGTTGGTTTCATCTGTGGGACAGTAAACTACTTCTGGATTCAGTTTGTCCTCACTCGAGAATAAGGATCTACCTGGGTGAGAAGTCGTGTTCCCCGTTCTGCGAGGATATCCTTCAACAAGGTTTTCCCACAAGAGTCTTGTTTCAAAATCAGCAAATATGAAATTAGATTCGTTTTTCTGTGAAGTGAGCAGTGATCTATGTAACTGCTTAATTATTGTATATGCAGCTCTACTTAGATTTACATTTTCACTGTCTGCAGAACAGTTATTGGAATTGTGTGTACATTTTTTACTTGTATTTCTGTTATATCCATATTGGAATTGTTTACTTAATAAATTCTTCTCCCAATGTTTGGTTATATGGGAATATTTATAAGGAAATTCTGGCTATTAAACACTAGTTCGGAAGACGATTATTATTTTGAGGTGGTTATATCAGGGATATTATACGCAAAATGAACTTAATGCTTCATTATTTTGCAATTCAAATCATGAATGCATTATTCAAGTGCATATTTTGGAATAATCAATATGCAAATTATCTATTTTGAAGTTGAAGGATAATTATAGTAATAATAACTAATTTAATTATCATAGGCATTGCAATTGTTAAAATCGAATTAATGTATTGAATATATTTGACACTTAAACTTGTCATACTTTCTCCATCCTAAAGCATTCATACCTATATGCTAGGTGCAATGCCCATTAAATCGAATAACACAACAAAATAAAGTCAAGAACCATTTAATTACAAATCTGGCTCTGCCAAACAGCATTATAATCATATTAAAATAAACAAAACAAAAAAAAAACGAGTTCCGCAGCATACTGATAAATGCGCGTTTTTATTTCTGACAACTTTTCACGTTTGAACACAGTAATATATGTAAGTACATTATTAGCAGAAATACCTTTTAAAATTATACATTCGTTATATATTAGCATTATTTAGGTAATTAAATTTGCAAGATACAATAAATGATTAAAAAAAAAATAAAGAATTTCTTGACAACCTCTCTTGTCTATCACATTATAATAGTCGTTTCATATTTCGCTAAACCTTGCTAAGTGTCCAGACATCTTTTATTTAATTATTCATCTTTGGCTTTAATATGCAGTATTAGTCCTAGTCAACATTTCTATATTAGACTTCCAAGACCTCAAGTTTAGTACGCGTACTTCTAGTTTCATTATTAGATTTAATTTTCCATTTACAGTTTTATCACTGGAACTACCCAAGACATTTACTCCTATATAATGTCAAAAAACAACCACAGAAATTTCGCAAATTTTTATTTCAAACATTAACGAAATCAATTAGTTATTTGTTATTTTAATTAATTTGTAAAATCATAAAATTAAAAACATACGTTCTACTATCATGTTAAATTTCTCCTGTTAAAAGTAATGAAATCAAAGTAACTGTTGATGAATAGCGTATTCATTTCATACACACGATGGTTTAGTGAGACGTACCTTACAAGAAAGCTAACCTTGCGTTAAAACCTATAAATAAGTGCATTAAACCACTATTATCAGCAAATACAGCAATATTTTAATACAATTTCCAGCAAAACCATGCACACATGCAGTTCCACAATCGTGGTACGATCTTACCTCGCTGGAACATCACCCAAGCTCGACAAATTGTGCACTCGGCAGACTGCACCACAACGACTACTTTGTATGAAAACGTGTGAGCATTATAATTTATGATTCATATAGAATATGGGTAAGTAAAGCGTGAGAAATGTTTCATTGTTTCTTATTGTGCATATCACCTCACTTTCTATGCTATCTTTACGCTGATATATTTATCATCATACATTTCTTTCTCATTGACCTTTGAAAATAGCCTGCTTTACAGAAGGTAGGTCCTGCACTACTTTCTACAACAAAGAGAGAGACGAAAGGGAAAACAAATGTAATCATATTTCCTGTTCAATAACATTACAATATAGTTATCATGGCATCGTATTTAACAGTAGGTAGTAACAATTCTTAAAGCCGGATCTTCAATTCTGTGCTGTCCTAAATTAAATTATTTCATTTTGAAAACAAAAATTCGTAACATCTAAATATTGGAAAGTAGAGCAAGCGTATTAAAGAGAGAATCAAAATTGTTAATTTTTGGGATATAAAAACATTTTATGGTTGCTATTTGACTAAAAAGTACAAAATACTTAATCGGAGTGATAGACAATTTGGAAAAATAGAACTTAATACAGCAACCATATTTTGCATTCTAAACGTATTCCATAGCATGTGACTAAAAGAGCAAGACCGAGACACAAAGTGCTAGGGGTGATCAGAAACAAAGGTTACAAAGCCTGCAGTGAAACGTGTACACTTTATTTCATACAACCAATACCGCCAACTGATAGCACATACATTAGATTATTTTTCGACATGATTTCCCTATCGGTTTAGGCATTGTCATTTCGTGGGATGAGTTTAAATATTCCCACCTGCTAAAACTCCTGTCCTTGCATGTTCAGTGGCGTTGTCGCGAAGTGAGGTTCCGGACGATAGGGAGGGTGGTCCACATGCAGACTTGCTCCCATGCGCTTCTCGTGTTGGGTGGACGGATTTCGTGGAACTCATCGGGAACAAACTTTCTGGTACTGCAGAATATCGTGAACAATATGACGAACGCTTCCGAACGATATTCTCAATTCTACCGTCATATGCCGTAACGTGACCCTGCTGTTGTCCTGAATCAGCTCCTCCACGCGAACTGTGTTCAATCTGTTGATGCCGTGCTGGGTCGGCCACTGCGATCCTCGTCGGCGAAGTTTCCTCTATCGGCCCCAAACTTTCGACAGCATTCTGCTGATGGGATGTTACAGTTTTTCCGTGAGCCTTTACCAGCTGCCGGTGAATTTTAGCCGCGGTTAAATATTTCGCACATAGAAATCGAATAACGGAGTGAATTGCTTCGCGAGACCAGTTTTCCAAATGAGTAGCCATTTGTGTTTACCTACAACTAGCGCTGTAGGTGGTGGGTGAATGAAATTCTGCACAGTTGCCAACCGTATGTGTTAGAATTACCGCACACTACTAATTTCTCTATAACGGACGAAACTCCAGGAATATCGGCCTTGTAACCTCAGTTTCTGTTCACCCCTCATATAAAGTGAACTTGTGTCTTAAAACATAACCTGCTGGGATATAGCCTAGCCTTTATCTTTGCCATCTTCATTATCTCACATTTGTGCACAGAAATAAATCTTGACATATTCGTAGATTTGAGATATTAGCGTCGATCTTCCTCACTGTACGAATAAGTGACACAGGTAGAACCTTATACTGAGCCAACTAACAGGTGTTATTTCTTATCAAACCGGTGAAGGAATTATCTGGATGCGGCTCCCATACAATGGGGCTCCAGCACATTTTCTGCGCAATGTCCGACACTGACTTATCCAGGCACTTAAAAGGCGATGTGATAGATGAGGAGATTCAAAAGTTCGACTTATTCAATCTCCTGACCTACATAGGTATTTAAATATTTTAGCACAGTGTTTACAAAACAATATTTTGCGTACCCCCTGGGGTTTCTCAAAAACTGCAAGCGGTTAGTCAATTTTTTTTCTAGTGGCGATTTAGGCTTAAGATTAGACACCTTGTTTTCAGTATCGTGAAATGATACAGGTGTTTAAATATTTAGTGACATAGTCTGTTATAAGGAATATAATTTTGACTATGAACACGGAAATGCTTATCAGACGACGGAAGGGAGGAACAGATGGGCTGATATGAAGACCACATGGAATTCTGTTACTACATAAACTATTTCAGTAATATCATAATAGTAGTACTCAGTGTTTGGTTTAGATTAAAATGTGCGAAATATGAATACAAAAAACATGACTTTAAAGATAGGGAAATGCTTTTGCATTATTAACTTACTACCAAGACAGTTCTGCCTTACCAGGTTTTTTATTTATTTTTTTTTTTTTTTCCAGAATTTTCTAAGTCCTCATAAATGGCAAGTGCCGGGAGGCTACCATAAACTTAGATCTGGAACGCCTCCTTCCCAAGTTCTCGTTTCATCTAACGTATTATCAGTGTCCACTCCCCGTAATGCCTCAGTAGTAAAAACGGGCATAAAACACCATTACAAATTATTAACTTACCCTCGAGTGTTTAATTAAGCGTGAAATGAATGGAAACATATTACATTATTTATAATTAAAGAAGTTATTGCGTTCTAACCAGAAAATAAATTGCTTCTAGTTTCGAGTTTAAAATATAAATTCAACATCTAGTGCTCTCCTGAATTTAAGTGAAAGCTTTCATATTTATTATAACATCTAAACCAACATAGTATCTAGCGAAATAGTTTCAAAGAACAAACAAATTAAATAAGAAATATTATATTGCGTACCTACAGCAAATTGTTGTGAAATTCGATTAGAGTTGTTACTATTGCATAAAAATGATAGAAAGTTACTCCTGTACAGTGTGTTTAAAAATTCACATTTCACAGCAGATAGTTACTGACCTAAATAAAAATGTACCCACTGGGAACACCTGAGAAAAACGCTGTTTCCTGAAAACATTTTAAGGCAATTAGAGGAGGAATGGCATGTTGAGACCTACTTGCAAACCACCTAGTGGCTTTGAATTTCAGAACAATGGAAAATTCAAGTTAAATTAAATTAAAATAAATTCATATTCTCGTATATTTGTTTCAATGGGTTTATTTTACTTTAGCTAAAAGAAACTTGAAAATAAACTACCCCGAGGGTGTTAAAAACTAACAGAAAAAACTATTGCAACATACTAAAATATTTTTTAAAAGTTAAAATAACTAATTCAGAGTTTATAAAAACCTAAAAGTCTGGGCCATAGTAATAACCTTCACAAATTCAACTTGTTGAGGAATTCGTTTAGCTTACGCACCTACTGCGTGACGGACTTTTTAACCTTAAAGACATGGGGGAAACTTTGTATATTGTAATAACTGCCTGGTGTCTTTAAGATATTTTCAGCGCATGCTGCGACACACATGAGCCAAAAGAAAAGCGTAAGTGATTTTTCCGCTTACTTATCGCAATGCAATTCGTTGGGTCTCCGTGGTATGCATAATACAATTAAGAGGCATATGAACGAAGTTTCCCTAGTAGCAATAACATGACTTGTTTTATTGAATGCGGTAACTGGGAAAACAATCTGCGCCAGTTATTTAAGACTCGCTGTTTAACTTGCTGGACACATCCCAACTTCTTATCACTGACATGCTGTTTACTGTGTGAACACACTGGGCACTTCAGAAGGCTGACGTGGCCGTTTGGAATATGGACGAGAAATAATTATGCATACACAGGGAAAAATACGCTTCAGTAATGTGTAGGTGCATAGGAAAGGTTGGAGGAGATTACAAAACAGATTTATAATCAGCATATCAATACTTTTCTCGTAGAACATTTTCCATTTTTGGTGAATTTTTCTTGCTGACCAGTGTTATTGGAAATAAAATGCTCCCCTCGTAAGAAAAGGCTTATTTCCCCGCTTAAATTAATCCAGCACTTTACTAACGTCTCACAATGAAGTAAATCTCCAAATTAACTCTTACAGCCATCAAGATATATCTTTAAATAAGCAAAGATGCCACTAATTGAGCCAATGAAACTATGGTTGAAAAGATTCCGAATTTTACCTTTAACATGGTCTATTGCAATTGCAGTACAGCTTATGAAAGTTGATTCCAAAGAAGTCATTTTTCCAAAACTTACTCAACGGTGTTATGTTTGTTATTTCTTCCGTGCTCTGGGTAAAAACATTTACATTTCAAAAAAAAAAAAAAAAAAAAAAAACAATTTAACCGTATTGCATACATAAAAGCTCTTGTATCGCAGGCCTTGCTAAGCACGCTGAAGACTTGCCGTGTCCGGGCCGGTATTTTGTGGGCCACCCAGCGTAAATGTAAACAAAAACATTTAATATATCCATTGGCTGTTCTTCGTCACTGTAGACAAGAGCTATGTTATTCGCGATAAACGCGAAATGTAACCGAGAACTGCAAAAAATAGTTTTTACATCAATAAATTTACCACAACTTTTCCAGAAAAATGACTATTTCTGCAATGAAAAGTTTTATTTATTTTTAGTATATTGTGCATGTTATATATCTGATTCTAAGGACGCAGTTCCAGTCTAGAATTAATTAAAAATACGTGCTATTTAACTCTTAATAAACTAGTCGCTTTGCTAGATGAATGTGATATTGGCATAGCCTTAGATTATATTATTGAACCAATAAATTACTTTCGAAGGTAAGGGTGAGTAGTTTTAATAGAATGATACTGCCAGAGTTAGTGAGCGTTAGTGAATAATGTGATTTGCTTCTATGATATAAAGTTGTGTAATATAGTTAGGAGTTTATTCAATTACGTTGAAAAGGATGAGCTCAACGTAATTTGCGCTGGAAGCATTGAAAACAAAAGGTGTTTCATTTGAAGAACTTGTTAGTAGATGTATAGCAGTCCTTGTGATTACCAGTTTCAAAAAATACAACCTTGTAGTTTCAGAATGAGGCAGTAAAATGTTGTCATGTTTGATTAACATGATTAAAACTAATTGAGAGGTTGGTTATTTTGGAAACAATTTTCTGTTTAAATAAAGCTTTTGTTTAAATCTAAGTTGATTTACCAAAAGTGCAATTATTAGTGGTTTAATATTAACAGCTTTATTTCACCATGATGGTTGCAAATATAACACAATGCATATGGTTATTATTGCTAATTAACATTTTAATAATATTAAATGCCAGTTTTTATTACTAAGGTATTTTTTTTTTATTTTTGAAAAGTGTTTAACGTTTTTACTGCTTAGGCACCACAGGCGATAGACACTGATGATACATGAAACGAAATGATATATTGGGAAAGGAGGGAAACGTTTCAGGTCTAAGTTTAGGGTACCTCCCCAGCATTTGCCATTTATGAGGACTGAGGAAAACCTGGAAAGAACCTTAGTGGGGAGTACGGTCCTGGCGGGATTCGAACCCCAGAACTTCCGCTCACGAGTCCGCGCCTTAACGACCTCGTTCACACATGGCGATCTACAGGTGGTGAACATTAATGATTGATGATACTAGAGATAAAATGATAAATTTAGAGATTAATTATTTTTAAGGAAATAAGCGTTTCAGTACTAAGTTTATTCATTCGACATTTATGAGGATTGAGGAAAGCCATAAAAAAAAACCTGTCAGGGAGAGCGGTCCTGGCGGGAATCAAACCCCAGACCATTCGCTTAGAGTTCGTGCCTTATCAACCTCAGCCATCCGTGTCAATGCTAATTAAAACGTTATATGGAGTATATGACATCAGAATGTGAAAAAAGAAAGAAAAGAAGAAAAAAACTAACAAGAAATTTTCACGAAATTATTGTTACATTTTTAGCTGTATTTACTATATTTTAGTACTTTTTTAAAAAAAGTTTTAAAAGTATCATCAGAAAACCCCGGCCCGCGCATAGCATTGGTAGAAGGTGGACTAGTGCAATCAAAATTTGGCAAGTAATGCAAATGTTTCACAATTAAATGTCAATATTTTCGTGTTTGCAATGGCTTTTTTTCTTTTTTTTTTTTTTTAAAGGCGTTAAGACGGGTATTGTATGTCCTCATCCATAATATTTATTCAACTATTTTGATGTAATGTTACAATCTAGAACTTTATATTTATATTCATTGTACAATATTAATATAAATTAAATTCTTTGACGGTATGGATAAGTTATCTATATCAAAACATTACCCATGTATACAGATGTAAGAACTTGGGAAAGTATGAGAGCTTTACCAAACACAAGTGTTCTGCGAAACGCAAGCCGCTACGTTGTGTTCTATTGGAACTTCGATTTGTTCTTCCCTGCACGCGCACCAGGTCCGAAACATGCACGTCATAGCTGCACATACCGTGTTCAAGGACGCGTATTGCCGCTGAAAAGGTCGGTTATTGCGCGATTAGGCTCTGAAAAGCGAATTACTGCGTTATTCATTTCTCTGTTTACCATCGTTGTAAGATTTGATACACACTTTCATTTTCTGTAACATTTTAACATTTCAGCTGCTCTGTGTTATGCAGAAGATCAAGAACATTTCTCGGATTCATCTACCTGATGGGTTGTAAATTCAAAACAACAGGATCAGTGTTGGTCAAGAAAATAAGTCGCATGCATCATTTGTTATCAGAGGCAAAACTAGATGATATCGCTGCTCGATTAAAACAATCACCGCGAAAATCTCTTTCAAAGTTAGCACAACAATCTGTGGTTGGCCATACATTAATATATTGTGCAATAAAACTGCGAAAATTTCATGTCTACAATGTTTCTGAAGTGCATACCTTACAGCTCTCCGATTAGGAAAGGACAAATTTAATTGTCTGAAAATGGTAAGCCTGTTTTCAATGCAGTGCATGTAGACAGCTGCGCTGTTTGCTGCAGGCCGCCCTGCGTGTGGGGGAAAAACAAAACGAAGACCGACACTTCAACAAGGCTGTCTCGTGTCGCCCCCTCGACAAGCAAAAAGAAAATGGAAGGAATATATAAGCAGCAGTGAATAAATTCCATAAATACGAGGTGCTGGATGCCGTAATAGAATGTGATAGAACGTAATGTTAATACAGAATCCTCTGTAGAAATTTTCTGCAGCTTTAGGTGCAAGGTATGTTTTGTATGTTCGTTATCATCATCATCATCATCATCATCATCATCATCATCATCATCATCAACTTCCTCTTCTTCTTGTTCTTCTTCAACATCATCATTTTACGTGAAATAAAATGTTAACTAATGTTTGAACAAAACTATAATTCTAAAAATAAAAAAAGTTAATGCTGTTTTGTTTCTGGTAAAAGCATCATTTTATATAAGACATAATGAAATCAGAAGTTATAAGTGGAAAAAACTAAGGGCGTAGTCGGGTCAACAAACGTATTTACTGCAAACGTAGTCAGAAAAAAAAAATAACAAATAATACAACTGCTGAGTCAGAGCAGAGAAGTATTCAACAAGATCGTGCTGAAACAACGTAATTTTATCTTGTCACAAGTTGACAGCTATGCTATATTCTATTATTTGCTTGTATTTTCCCATTGCTGTTGAGCGTATTATGGAGCATTTTCAGTACCTAATTGTTACAAAATCATATTACTACACTGTTTATTTGATATGTCCTATTGTTGAAAAGAAATCTCAGAGGGGAAGAAACGTAATACGCCAAATTTACGTCATGTTCTTTGCAGTTTACCTCCCCCCCTCCCGCGCTCTATGACAGATACATAACCAGTGTCCCAGAATTTCCGGCTTCTTTGTTCAAACACGCAACATTAAAAAATTGAAGGATGGGTAAAACTGTTGCTTCAGTGTTTGCATCCAACAGGAGGTACTTATATGAGTATACGTGTAAGAAATTTTGGGACATTCATGCACCACAGCATTTCCTTTTCAAGAATACTGATATACTGCCTCATCTCTACCCTTTGTGATAACCATCGGCCCTTAGTGATAACCATATTTGTCTTGTAGATCCAAGATCGCGGGTTCCACCCCGGTCAGGATAATGGCTGTTTTGTATGGCTTCCTTGGGAAAGGAAGTAAAGCCGTGAGTCCCATGTGGGCACGTAAAAGAACTTTGAAACAGTATTTGTGATCCGCCGCCTCCAAGATATTAATATAATATGTTGTAAATCATTATTATATTTTGTATATTGCAAATAATAGTGTAGATATTAAATTATATGCATTCTAAGGTATTACTTTAAGACAATAATTACGTTTCTTTAGAATAGGTATTTCTCTGGTGTTATTGTTTACGGAAGGCCAAGCTAAGAGGGGCACGTCAAGGAAGGGTAAACACAAGAGACTAGTGTAATATCTATTCTTGAATGACCTAACGCTTGTGAGGGTCAGTTGGAATCCGGATCATTGTACGTATTAGGGGGGCGAACTAGGCAGTTGAATTTAAACCAGCCAATTATAAATGAATGTTTTAAATTTTTGAAGTGCAGCGCGAGACGTGCGCTTGCGTGTGGCTTGACCACGTCAAAGCTTAGGCGATTTCAATTGCATATATAAGAATGCGTTTACCTGCTCGAGCATTCAATCTTAGATTCAGTTCGTCTCTTTGGAAGTCGTTCAGGCTCAGATTCTCAGACTCATTCTTTGGGGAGTTCTTTTGACAGATACAGTCTTAATGTTAAGGGCGTGTTCGCATGAATTGAGTAAGACCCAGTCTGGATTCCAACTACGTCTCTGCGGCACAGTAAATTTAATAAGGGCGAGAGTAGCTTAACGCTATAACACCAAGTTCTATCGTTCGCAGAAACACCAGATGTTGTGAAAGATATTGCGATTAATAAATTACTGTATATACTATGTCACATCGCGTGATTATTGACACAGCTGATCTCCTCTCCCAGTCCTGTTGAGCAGTGACTCAAGAAAACAGCGAAAAAATATTCTGAGATATTGTTGTCATGTAGCGTGGACAACAATCCAGGCAATCATCACAATCAACAAGATCGCTTCATAATTTGGTAACCAACCCGGGGTTTGCAACCAACCTCATGCCCAAAAGAAGAGGCCTCTGAACAAAATTTATCGGTTCTAGATTGAATGGGAAGCTAATGACCTGAGATGTTAAAGAGTGTCCGCAAATAAAGCAGACATTTAAAAAAAATCTCTACCGGTCTCAAAGTCATTTACTTCGTTTATCTTAGAGATGAGTATGAAGCGGAACAGTGGCGCGTATTGCCGACAGGAGCTCTGTTCATCTTTGGTTACTTGAGAGAGGTTTGCTAGCCTCAAAATAAAGAATCTTGTTTCTTCTGGCTACTTATTAAACATTTAATTACACTAAAATTGATTCAAATACTAGAAAGGACAATGGCTTCCGGTTGAAGATTTTTGCGATTGCAGACCAGTGACTGTAAAAATTCATCTTTAAGTCATCCATATATTTTCTTCGTCTATGGTGCTCGAGTGGCTATTCTTGGATCGGTGCTGCGCTTCGACTGTGTTGGATTCAATCTGGATCATTCCTGAGACAGCTGGCAGCATGGTTTATTCCAATTTTGCTCAATTCTTGATATTTGAATATCTTGTAGTTGAAGTATAGCACTGACCATCACCCTTTGGTATATTTTCAGTAATTTTTCTTTCTTTTCGGAGTTAGCAACAAACTTTGGGCACCGTACGGAAGAATTGAGATACTACCGATGTCTGTTATTTTTACGTTTGAGTCTGGTGCTATAGGTTTCATTTCATGAAAATAAAACTCCGAAATTTCATCCTTGTTTGCTAATATTCACCAAGGAATTTCTTTTCTGAGTTATCAAACTGTTCGGAAAGACATGCTATACCTCTTGTGTGTTAGAAGTTGTTTTAATGCTACCCAGGGGCAGCTCCTCTAGAAGGTTGTTGGATAACTCTATCCCCAAAAATGTGAATATTAACGGCAACGCAGTCATTATTTAAACATGAGAAAACATTACAAGTTAATTACATTTGAAGACACTCTCCAGCGGTGAAAATTAGTCGTTATGTCATAGTATAAAAGTAGCTCCTTATATTGTGGTTTATTAGTAGCAAGCTAAATGGCACGTTAAAGAAGTTTCGAGTAAATTCGTGAAGATTTGGTTTATTTCGTTTTGTGTGTACTGAATATAAAGAACAGATCCATCGATTTGTTGCTGTTGAAAACCAGGGTAATTAATTTTTTTAAATGATTGTGTTGTAACAATGTATTTATTAAACTCTCTCTTTCTTTCTCTCCCTCTCCCTTTCTGTTGTCCTGGTGATGTAGTGGTAACCATACTTGCCTTCTAAACCCAAGATCGCAGGTTCAAACCCGTCCAGGATCGATGGATTTTTTCGGGCGTAAAAATCCTAAGTATGGCTTCCTTCGGAAGGGAAGTAAAGTCGTGGGTACCGTGTCGTACATTTGCGGCACGATAAAGAACCTCAAGCCTGAAAGAAGAGCCCTCTGAGCAAAATTTGTTGGCCGTTTCACGCCCTAAATGGAATGGGACGCTGGTGATGTTTAAGAGCGTGCGTAAATAAACCAAAACAAGCAAGCCCTTTCTGTTGTGTGTGTTCAGCCATACATGCTGAGTGTTAATTCTAATTATTAAAACTCTAGAATCTTCCTAACAATATTCAGTCGTAACAGTAGTAAAGCTGTGCACCCCTGTTTTATGCTGCCGGGAGCAAATGCAGTATAGATTATACATGACTCTGCGATATATCGAGCGACATCGAAGTACAGCGTCTCTGTTGGTGCGATCTGAGATGCATAAGAGGGAAAAGCGGTCAGACTCTGAACGCAGATGTCAGATTGTTGCTCAGTTATTAGATTTCTTCTGTTTTCCAGCCTATTACATTGTTTGAGAGGATTTCAGCATCCATTTTTCTTGTGCATAACAATACAACAAATATTATATTATGGCAACTGGAAAATTGTGTGCATGTTTCATTGCAATAATGCAAGGTCCTTCTTCCGATTTCTACATGATAAAAATCTGTAAGCATATGCTATAAAATGCAATAAATGTAATGCAATCTAAATTATCTCCGATTATAACATTTAGCTTTGTGTCTAATGCTGTAAAATTGTACAGCTGTGTGTTTGAGGTTAAGTTCTAACGATATATATTCATTTTCCTTGTTTCAGGTGTTATCAGTGGGTTCTGAAATGCAGACGAAGAGGTTTGGATGATATTTATAAGCAAAAAGGTCCATTACATCTGAATAGTAATTATAAAATTTGTTCTGGTCATTTTACAGCCAATGGTTTTAGGAATCCACGATTATATAGTCAGACTGCATGCATTATTGCTATTTTGAAATAGAGTCACAAAGACTATAGTTAGTTTATAAAATTTAGTGTACTTATTTTTGTTTGTTTTAGATTAAAACCTGGCACTGTACCACAAATAATCTATCTACTAATGTCACATCTGAGTAAAAGGAGAGAGCCAGTCCGCGTAAATGAAGACGGGAATATAATGGACATATGGAAGATGAGACTATTGAGTAACAATATTTTCTCCCAGAGCGCTTAAAACTGTTAATTTGGACTGCAGGCTACTTGCACAGAAACTGCATAGGGCTCAAAAATAACATCTAGGAGCAAACAGAATGCTCAGTTAAAAGAGAAGATTGCGTCTCTAGAAAGTAAGGTAGGTCTAATTGAAAACAAACCGGGTTTTTTAAAATCTTCTGACAAATTCAACCTGGTGCAGTTTTTTAAAGTCAGGAAGTAAATTATGAGTGTAAGACCAAAGAAAGACGTTACAGAGTTGACGAAAGTATTGCTCTGGCAATTTATTGTTGTTGCTTTAGGTGTTATATAATGTTACAGAACCTGTTCTGCCTCCATGCAGTAAGGTCACTACGTAGATGACTTAGTAATCTGGATGTTTGTCCGAGTAAAAATAACACTGTGTTAGGTGTTATGAAAATAAAAGCTGAAAAGTTAAGCATTTTGGATCGTGCTGTTTCAATTGTGCTGGTTGAAATGACTCTTAAAGATAATATTACACAAGATGCCAGCGCAGACCATGGCTTTTTGGATAGTGGGGAAACTGTCCTCAAACATGCCACCAAGCATTAGTAATTATGATACGGGAACTTAAATTAAATTTCAAGCAGATTATAGGTTATTACCTTAGTAAGGATGAAATGCCTGGTTGTTCTAAGTGTCATAAATAGAATAACAGAATCGGGATTTCTTCCAAAAGTAGTGGTATATGATCAGGGAAGTAATAACATTAATATATGATCATTATTTTAAATTTCTGAAGAATATCCATTTATTGAAGTATATTTCTTTCATGATACCTCACACCCATTAAAATCAGTTCGCAATAATTTGAAGAAGTACACTTTTCTATGTGATGATGGTAAGTGTACTCGGAGTTATATTTTTAGTTGAAAGACAAATATATGAAACCACATTTGGCACCTAAGTTAACACAAAAATGTATTAATTTGCCTCTTTTCAGTCCAATTGGGATGTCATAGATACACGTGCATTCAGTCATTTAGTATTTACCCATGTAACATTTGATTCTATGTCATCAGATGCAATAGCAACAGCAAGTATGGCTGAAAAATTGGACATTCTGTTTCGCATTTTCAACTCATCCCAAAATAACAATGCAAAATAGTTTTGTTGTGCATTAAGTGACATTTAAATTACTTGGATGAAATGGCGAAATATCTGAAAAGTCTTGTAATTTAAGTAAAGAGCGTAATAAAGCACATTGGGTAACAACATGGGTTGAAAATATATCAGCATTTAAGATATGGAGAGATCTGAAAAGCAAACTAACAAGACAAGACATCTTAGTCAAAACTGTATAAAGAACTTGTTTTCTATAATAAGAGGCAAAGATGGTAACAACGTTACACCAGAGGCGGCGGCTATGTTTAGACATTCATCGAAGTGAGCCATCAGAAGACAGCAACTGTGCAGCAGATGTAAGTCAGTTTTTAATATTAAAATCTGAACTAGAGAACAATAAATCTCAATTTACTATTGACTCTTTCAAATCCAAAGAGGTTTCTTCAACAGAAAATGCGGAAACTTTTCACAGAATGTGCTGATTCATATCTGTAGGTATGTTTGTAATGAATTACCTCGTGAGGAATGTCGCAGTGCAACGTCAAGTGTGGAACGGGTTTTAATTTTAAGGTAATTAATTTATGTTGATGGATTTATTGATTAGGTTGGGTGATTTTTAGGGCCCCACTTGTAAATGCCAATTTGGTCGGGAATAAAATGGCGGGAAATTAATGATTTGATACTGGATTAGATTAGGATGGCTTGATTTGGTACTTAGAAGGATTGGACGTGGGCTATTAGAAGCGACCCTATGCTTGCTGAGCCGGCCATCTTGTAGTTCCTCCCAGTTGTCGCTCCACTTGTAGATCTCATCTGTTTGTAACTGCCTTGACCGATGTGGTTTTGAAATCACCACTTCTGGTTCCAATCGGCCATAGTATTCTACTCAGGGTTGTATTTGAGCTTTCCTCGATTCTTAATCGGGGGCGGGAAAGGATCTTGTGACTAATTAAAGAGACGTCGGACAGGTTATTGTGCAGAATCGATTTATTAAAATCTTCTACGTTTGTTACTGTCTTACCGGGAGCCTCTTGGAGGAATGGTGCCTCAAGATTTTATGTCTGAAAGTTTGGGACTGTCTAATGGGCTGATCCTCTTCGAGATAATTGTTCACTGGATAGCTCGCTGCCAGACACGGTACACTCATAGCGGTTTGACAATTTGACTCCGCTATTTGCAATTTACATAAACAATTTTAACAATAACCTGTATGTACACAAATATATTTAGAACTCTCAATCTGCAGCCGCGGTTTTCACTTATTGCGAACTAGAAAATCTGTGTAGACTTTAACTCTGCAAAAAACTGTGTCGCCTTGCTAGCTCTGTAATTTCCGTAGATTCTGAACTGCAACTAACTCACTGGAAATCTGGACTGCAAGTAATTCCAATGAAATCTAAACGCAAACGAACTAAAGTGAGATCTGAACGTCAACTAATTCCGGCGGATTCTGAACTGTCAATAACTTAGGCATGTACGGTGAAATCTGAGCTTGAACAAATTTAAGCCCCCCCCCCAAATGGACTCTTTTTACGAATTTTGAATGTCTACAGCTTGGACACCAAGCTACTGTTTCAATTTGACTGCAGGAAGCTTCTAGAAGCTCTTTCTTAAATCTAGTCTTCTCATTGGCTAAAAACTTCCTCGGTTGAATCCTCTGGAAAATCTGTATAGGACTAAGCTTCTGAATGGTTATTTAATATTTTAAAGGACCACCTAAAAATGGACTCCCTTGCTTTATCTTCCACCCAAGCTAGCTGCTTATTTTGTTCCCTTAATGAATACGCCCTTTTAAAAATAACACAATGTAGGGGTTTCAATACAATGTACAACAGATAGCCTTGCGAGGCGAACAAAGGCACATGGCGTTTCAGGATATCACAAACTATTTGCTTTACAGTTGTCACATTATAGATTTCGTACACTGTGAATTCTTTTATCTTATTTACACTTATTAAGCGAGTTTCTTAATCTCCTATAATATACACACATACTGTAATATAATCAGTTTGTTAATATCAGTGGATCTGGTATTATTTATACAGAAAGAAATACACATTATCGATTAAATTAATTGTGATGAATATTTGAAATGACCCTTATTATCGTTAAAGAGTTGAAGCTTGATATTCCGCTTCAAGTGATATGTGTAACGAGAGGTATATACAATGTTTTAAACAACATGAAAACTCTAAATTTCTTTATTCGAACGAAATTGCCAGGATGTTGTACACTAAGATAACTAGTATTTTAATACTAATTTTCTTCATTCTTTGTCTAAAAGTAGACTTCGTGTAAAAGGTAGGCTAAAGCAAGCTGTAAATATTCAATCAGTTGATGGAGCTTGTCAAGACTGTGTTAATTTATTTGTTAATAAGTGCATTACTGTATTAATACAGTGTTTCTTAAATTAACAAAATAGTCAGAGTAGCAAGAAATGTTTGACTAACAATTCAAAGGAAAAAAAAATATATGCAGAATGAACAGTAATGCGACTCATTCTGTAAATGAGAATTGGACAAAAATGTATAAATAACTCACCTAATGTAAAGAAGTAAATGAATAAACATGAGATTGACAATGAAACTGGTCTACTTTTCTTTAATTTCTTATTTAAAAAAACCTAGGGGAAACTAATATCAGGTAAGTAACAGAAATATTTCCTTGAAAAAAAGCATATTAAAGTAAGCGGTTATTTGAATTTGGTGCCTATTGTCAGGTCGTGCCACTAGGAGCAATTGTCCACCATGTTAGTACGGAGAAGTCTGCTAAAACTCACGTATTGTATTTGCCGCGAGCCACCGCTGATGTTACCTATAATCATTTGAGGAGCTGGAGTGCCTTCGTATTCGCTCACAGCTATTTAAAGTCAACATTTTTATATTGTGTTATGAAATAGTTAACAAGGAAGCTGAGTCTCTGCTGCAATTTACTTTTATTATAAGTGATAATTATCTAATATAAAATCGACTTCGATTCTATAAGGGATTTTCCATGTTTTAAATACTATATTTAATATATTTACAGAAAATAGATACGCATTTTGATAGTGAAAGAAAGAATATTGTAATTGATATCAATAAGAAGAAGGCGCACACCACCACTCAGCTTTCTTCGCCTTTTCTCTTTGATGGAAGCACGTAATCTGTGTAGTAGGCTAGCACTGTACTCCCATTTACTGTGGTGTTCCTTTCCTTGAAGTCAATGAAGAGTATTCCTTCAGTACCAAAAGGTAGTGATAATCTTCTTGATTGAATGAGTGACCTTTAGAGGCGGTGCTTCGCCAGGTTTACGCAACTCCATTGATTCTCTTTTGGACAAGGGATCATAGCAGAGGACCATAGTTTCATCTCCTGTAACAACGATTTGCAGAACTTCTCTCTCGTTGCCACGGCAGAGCTCCAAAAATGCCTAACAACAGATGACTTGTTGCTGCTTTTGGACTGAGGAAGAAAATATAGGCATCCATCTTGCACTAACCTTATTCGCGTTTAAATGTTCATGTATAATTAGAAAGACTGTTGTTTTAGAAAGGCCGAACCTTGCTGCTATTTCTGTAACTTTAAGCCGCAGGTCTTCCATAATTTCATTTTCCACGAGAGCGACGTTGTCAGAAGTGAGCACCTCCAAGGGCCGACCTACACGCTCTTCGTCTTCAATGCTTTCTCGATCCATTCGAAAAAGTTAGACCCATTATTTTACTGTAGAATATGAGGGGGACGCTTCCCATAAACGCCGTTCAATCACTGTTTAATTTAATTTGGAGTGAATTCTTCTATGGTGAAGAACTTAATAACAGCTCTATATTCCATTTTGAACATGTCACAATCTTCAACACATAGCCTTCTTTGTGCAATTATATCTGAACAAATGAACACGGTGGAGCGGAAGTTACAGCTGCAATTATTTACTTAACAGATAAGATATGACCCCAGATAAGGGTTTTGTGAAGGCAATAATCCTTATCGGCGAGGCGGGAAACTTGTGGACTACCCTCGTACCACCTTCGAAAAATCTGTTGCTATAACGAGGCAAGAGAAAATATTTTATTTTGTGGGTTCACTTAACTACATAAAATTATAAATGTTACTGGTTCTTGAATATTCTCTGTAGAAAGAAGTTCTATATGTGTATAACATTTTTAATATTAGAGAAAGAATGTTGTAAATTTTCCTGATATCTTTTTTCCAAAAGGTGAACAACCTGATAAAAGTATTCACTCTTTTCATCATTTATATCTCCTCTGATAATTCTACATCCAAGTTCATGGTTACTCTGTGTTAACTTTTCAATCAATTCCTTGCAATTCTCGTTTCTTTTGCTGCATTACCATTCGAAAATCTATCCACGCATTACATTCAACAAGAGCAATTTCTTTGGATTATAACATCACTCGAATATGAGACCTGTAAAAATTCATCATTTACTTTTGCTTCAGATAACTGAGGAACATTGTCTGTTTACACTTAAAGGTTCAAGAGTTACTACCCAAAACTTTGATAAATTGCTATCGGTCTGCATACAACATTTTGGTTTCCAACCGATGTAGCGAAATAAGCTCGGTAAGCACGTAGAACACACAGTTTTACGTTTTATTTGTTTAGATCCGACGAAATGTCCACAAACATAACAAAATGAGTGTGTTGGCAATTTAGAACCTTTGAGTTGAGACCTTTTTTATTTAAAAACAACAATCAACCGCTTTTACAACCATGGAACTCCAACTAATTAAAACAAACTACAGGAAGACATTTTATGGAAAATCTCGATATATCAAGCGAGTCTTTTCATCCTGCAGATTTGAAAGTTATACATTTCCAGCGTTTTACTGAATATTCCGTAAACACTGTTCTATGCGTCGTATCGATTTTGCCGAATTGGCTGCTATGTGCCTCTCATGTGTTCTGACTCGTGTTGCACTGTGCGCGTGCTGGACTTTAGCGGTGAAGCTCCGGGGTTCAAATACTGGCCCATTAAAAAGTATACGTTTTTGTTTGTTTTTTTGTGTGGGGGGCACGGAAGAGAAAAATATTGCTCATTATTAATTACGTAACACCTAAATTATGTAAATTTAAATTAAATAACAAAGTTCTATAAGAATCTGCTTTATTGAACGTAAGAAGTGAACGAGAATAACTTTACATTAATGTGAAATGATAAATATAGGCATTGAATGAAATTTTACTGTTTGTACATATTTCTACATAGAAATGAAAGACAAAAAACAAAGAAGTTCTGAAGCATTATGTACACAGTAGATAAAGATAGGTGCCCTTAAAGGACGGGCGGCGGGTAATTTGGGAGTATCTGTATTTCCCATCGACTGTGGAATGCAGGTTTGCCTTGTTACCAATACGCAATATCAGAAAACTCATTCTGTTGCTAAAGATGGCCATGTAATGCAGTCTTATACGTTTATAATGATAAAAAATGGAACTTTTACTTAACTGCCATTGCTTTGAACTACTACAATTGCGAGGAAAAGTAAGTTGTATCAACAATCCATAAAATATAAAAAAAGTATCGATACTTAGAAAGAGCTAATGGTATATTCATCATCTATATTTTTCCTTCTAAATACTAAGAAAGAAACATTTTCCTGTTACCTTTAGTTTTCGATATTGGAGAGTGTGTACGTTGAAATAACTGAACTTTGTCCCATATTTAATATAAAATATAACTATACGGCCATTAATATATTTCACTACCATTATCTAACAGTTCTCAAATATTTCATTAATCTACAGGCTTTCGTGTAAAAGCGCGTAATGAGAGATGACGTTGCTGGAGATGCATGAACACAGTCAAGTTTTATGGGCGAGAACTCCACCTGCGATTTCATTTCACCTCCTTCGGTCAAAGTACTACACAAACTCAACGAGATATCGGTTTGCAGCGCGTCTACAAACCAAGTCCTCTGCAGAAAATAACCACAAACACAACACCAGGCGCAAAAGTAACTCCACACATACTGAATTTCAGTTAGCAAACGATTTCACTTGTTTATGTTCAAACTGTTTCCCTTCTGCATTGTTGCACCGTTGGAGTCTACCAAGTACACTCTGACATACACGTAAACACAGCCGAATATTGTTATCCAGATTGTGGCAGGCTTCCCCAGCTCTTCAACAGTTTGTGGTCTCCTTTCATACACTTCTTTTACCGTAACCCAAAGGAAGAAACTCGTTAAGGTAAGATCAGTGATGGGAATTCAACTGCTGCACGATACCCAAGCATTCAACTGCTGCACGATACCGAAGCACTCTTCTTTTGTAAATTTTATCAACGTAAGTCCAACCTGTAGCATAATGCACAGGAACTCCATAATGCTGGAAGTAGAGTTGCTTAAGTTGTCCAAATGCAGGACGACTCATGGTATAACCTCTTGAAGAATAGCAAAGTACTTTTATTACACCACGTGTCGATATTGCACCCCATTTACATTTACGGCGGGTAGATTTAGCGCTTGCTCCAAAACAACACCATGGTTTTCCGTATACCAATAAGTACAATTATGTCGATTTACATGTCTCGATAACTTAAAGGTGGCCTAATCCGACTACAAAATGTTTTGAAAGAAATTTGGGCCATGTCGATACTAATCGAGCATAATTTCACAAAATTGGATTACCTATAGGATCAACAAACCATGTGTCAGGCGTGGAGTGTACACTTTGAACTTCTGTTGATGCAACATCCTTTGGATTTACCGACGGACAATGATGAAAAGTCTGTCTTGTGGACTTTCTTGGACTAGTCGTGACAGCCAGACTGATGTCGAGTTCCTAGGTCGCCCACTATGAGGTGCAATTAAAATAGAACATTAAGTTTCAAATTTGTGAATTACATTGCAAACAGCCTTACTGATGATGAATTTGACTAGAAATGTTCTCCCCATTCCCTCAGTACAGCCACTTGTAACCGATCTCTATTCTTTCCTCTTTCGTTAACATTTTTAACGTCAACATTTTAATGGTTCAATTCCTATTTCCTTTTCTTCCCGCTGACAATATAACCAACCTAGAAACATACGTACTGTGTAGTTGAAAGCAAATGAAGAAGATAAACGTTTTGAACATAATATACAAAGAAGTGAAATCATATATTAACTGAAATTCACTGTTAGTTACTTTTGTACCAACAAACTGTGCTGCTGTTTTATATTTTACACATAAATACTCATTAGGCAACAGTAAACTTTGAAATTCTTGCAGGTAGCGCAAACCAGCAGTCTCCTAGAGAAACGCTCCTGCCTCGAAGTGTAACTTCCGATCATAAAACTTCTTCATCACGTTTTACTGATGGCGATTTCTAGACGGGAAATGGAACACGAGTACATCACTTCGAGCCTGAGACCAAGCGGAGTCCATTGAGGGACATCATTAAATGCCTCTAAAACTATTCAAGCTAATACTTTCATTTGGTAAAATTCTTCTGGTAATCTAAAGAGACTGTAACTGTAATAAATGAAATTTACTTGAGGTATTAGCTGTCTATGCCTTCAGATTAAATGTGTGATTTTAGTAAGCTGTTTTCGATGAGATAATAGCTAAAACAGCTTCAAACATTTTTCCAACATCTCAAAGAAATTGCAGTTGCTGGAACTAATTCAGCAGCTACCAGATGATTTGTTAACTGATCTTTAGTAATGGCTGACTAGGCTTTAATATTTCAGCCAATCAAAACGCATACAGTAAGGTCATCACAGCTGTTGTTGGCAGTAAGGATTTTGATTTTATTTTTAGCAATTGCTTATTTCTAATGGTAATAATAATGAAGCTTGTATGTAACAAACAAAAAAAGTAACACTGTGACGTAATGACAGATGATGGATAATAAATAATGATCAAAGAGTATGTTTTTCAGATTGGACAAGCCGCAACTTAGGTAAATATTTGTGGGGGCAGCATCTTGTTTGACCTTGTGTAAATAAAGTTTTTAAAAACCACAATGCAATAAGTCGCTATGATAAAAACAAATTTCACTATTATACGTCCTTAAGCGTTTTTATATTGCAAATTGGCGAAAACCCAGAGGGTTGACTCAGGGGAAAACCCTTGAAAGTCGCATTCAGAGGTACCGGGTTCAAGTTCCTTGGGGCCGGCCATTCTAACTTTGGGTTTTTTCGTGATTTCCTCTTGTCGCTTAGGCGAATGCCGGAACGGATCTTTCCTTTCCAGAATTTTCTGCTTTCCATTTCCATTTCTTCTCATTTCATTCCCTTGGTGCTGTTACAGAGCTGAAAGTGTCGAGCAAAGTGGCTGATGCCGCGTAGGGTACGACGGTAGTTTGCATTTTTATCCCGGTCTCTGGTGTGGAAGAGGTCCTTCTGAAGAGTTTGGAGTCCTCCCTTACCTAATTATTTCTTCGCGGAGGTGTCTCCATTATGGCGAAGGTACAAACGGCCAGCTCTTGAAGTACTGAAATGTTCCTCTCCGTCTCTATGAACCAATTCAATCCAAAATTGGCGACATAATTCGAAAATGATAATGATAATAATCATTTGTGGAGCATAAAGTTGGCAGTGGAGGAAAGTATAAGAAGCTTTGCTAAGCCTTCAACAAACAGTGACAAAGTGCGCCGAATTTTTAACTGCTACCTGCCGTGCTGATTCAACGATGCTTTCCATTTACCCACAGCTTTTTCTTTTCCTCCCCGTCACTGTTTTTTTTTAATTGGTGAACGGCAGAAAATATCTAAGTGTACAGAAATTAAAATTTTAAATCATCATATATTACGGAAAGGCTTAATTTTGGGCTTTTTTGTACTTTGCTACCTATTTCGTACTATTCTATTTCTGCCTTTCCGTAATTATTTTCTTATTGTTTTGCGATTTTTCTCTTATTGTAGTTTAATGCTTCATTGACAAATACATGAAATAATTGTTTGCTCCAACGCAACAGTTGTAAACAACATTTTGCTTCAAATTTCATTTTATAAAGAAAATTATATACGGCTAACAATGTGTTCGTCCCTCCCAGGAAGACCTTAAACATTTTTTATAATTCCGTAAAGTAGGTTGCTATAGCACTCGTATTTTCATTGTGGACAGGGGTTATTCGTTTGTACACACCAGTGTCCGGATTTTATATAATATAAAAATGAGTTAAATATGTAGTTAAATATTTAAAACGAGGCTATTATATATAGCTTAAAATATTTACTTTTATATATAAGCTAAAGGTTTATACATGCTAATAAGACACTTTTTATTTAATTTCCTTCTAGTTACAGCTAGTGAAATTGAGAAATTCATACATTTAAATTCAAAATAATAAGTAATAAACTTACTGTTTTAGCTATCAAAACGAATTCAATTGCTTGAAGACAAGTATCTCTCATTTACATTCGAAGGGGATATACATTTAATTATCACACTTTGTTCAAATGTTCCAGTGTCAGGCACATATTTTTACACACAGTGTTCTCGTGGATTTTACGTTTTCCCCATTAAGTTCACACAGTACCAGAATGCTAATATTAGCAGTTCTTTTTCAGTACGGCTTACATTTTAGCGAAAACTACACCGCCGACATCATCTGGTACACATAAACCTTCTGAACTGAATCTTTTATTTCTCCCATAGCTTCTTGAACGAGGTTTACCCGAAGTCTCCAGTTTCTTGATAATGTAGGAGAGGCAACTGAAGTGACACAGTATGATGTATGAAACTGAACTGAGCATTTTTGGGAAGACTCGATGCCGACAAGAATTCACTTATAAACACTGCAAATTCAAAAGAAAACGTCTCACTTTCGAAGTGCTTAGTACAGAAAATCACTACTTTAATTTACGGTACCTACTTCATAATATCAGACTGAGGAGAAATACATGCAGCATTGTACACGATTAGTAGATAAAAAAAAAAAGTGTTTCATTGCCGAGTTCAGTTTGTTGCAAATGCATGGACCAGGCAAGAATATCAGTCTGTTGTGAAAGCATTGTCAATACAAAGGCAAATATTCCTTTTGAATGATAATTAAGACATAACTGATGCTTAACAACTCACTGTCATATATTGTGATGCATTATGCCAAAAACAAAGGAAAATATTTGACACGAGTTGGCGACAACGCACTCCTGTAATTTCACATTGAATGTCACGATAGTGAGTAACTAATATGTGTTTAAAATCTATAGTATGATGCTACATGTATAATCTTATACAACAATTAATATTTCCGTAAACATATAAGATTATGTAGTATTGTGTGAAATATGTAATATTAAACTAAATATTTAATAATATGTAAAACAAAAATTTGAAAAAAAAACATTCCTACTTGTTTAACTTAGCTGGTCAATACTTGTCTTTACATTGTGCATAAATATGTGGCATTAAAATATGTAATTGCATAAAATTCGGGCTCTAGTTATCACTGTAGTTTCAAAACGACACTTCCCATTACAGGTTGTTAAACAGCAACAATAACGCAATATGGAACATAATATGATGTCGCTCACTAGACTGTTAACTAGCTTGTCTAAGAACGATAGATAATTCTTCTGAACTTCCCTAGTTCAAATTATAAACATTAACTTCGTATATTTCTGTCCTTCTGGAGGGTACTATAGGGAAAGTAAGTTATGCTTTTAAGAAAGTTAATTCTAATCATTTCAGTTTATTACTGCACGGCAAAACAGCAATGGGTACAAAATTTTGAAATTACTACCACCAATCAAGAATAACCTTTAATTTTAGACGATTAAAATAAAGAGTAACAATATTTTGTAATCAATTTCTTAGACAAATAAAATCACCAATACATAGAACCAAGTTAAAAATCTGAAAACCCTCTACAGAAACATACAAAAACAAATAGAATGTCTCAAGTTGGTTTCTCAAAGCGCTAAAGCTTGAGAGCAGCTGTAAGTTGCGTATGTCTCTTGTTTGTAAACAACAAAAGTTTTTCCAAAGGTTCTCTTACATCGCATTTCACTTTTCCTGATGAACTATTTAGTAGTACGCAGTAACCACTTCTTGTTTATGTTGTATAAAATGTTGAGCTTCAGGGAAGTGTGGAGAAACTCCTTGTACAATGAATTTTACGCCTACAATTAGTCACGTCCAGAATAACCTTACACAGTGCTTTATAGCATGTAGAAGTACTTGAATAAAAATTAACCAGCTATTTTCTGCCCAGTCTTAGATTAACTCGAAAGCTTGGTATTAGCACATGGATTTTTTTAAAAGTATTTACTTTCATTTCTTTTAGAAGCATGGTTTTTCTACATTTTGCATGTTTGAATGACAAGGAATAATTAAAACATACAAAGTACTCGTATAAACAACAAGAGCACTGCGATTTATAAATTATCAAATAGAACCAGCAGGAAACTATTTTGTTGATTTAGTTTATTTAAGGACACTCTTTAAATCTCAGGTCGTCAGCGTCCCGTTCAATTCAGCGCGTGAAACGGCCGACAAATTTAGCTCAGAGGTCTCTTATTTCAGACTTGAGGTTCTTTTACTTGCCGTAAATTTACGACACGGAACCCACGGCTTACTTACCTTCCGAAGGAAGCCATACTTAGGATTTTTACGCCCGAAAAAATCCAATGGTCCTGACCGGGTTTGAACCCGCGATCTTGGGTTTAGAAGGCAAGTATTATTATCACTACATCACCAGGATCAACCTAGCAGGTAACGATTGAATATGAATTTACTGCTTCCCAAAGATCTGGGTTTAAAATATTTAGAAAAGTAAGCAAGTTAAAATAAATATATAATAGTATTTAGCAAATATCGATGTGATACTTTGAGAGGAATGGGAACATTTCTACAAACAACTTGTAAGCGAGAATAAACTTGTTGGACACGATTAAACGGATCCAATTCCATTAATAGGACAGATTTTGAAGAGACGTAAAAATAACTTAAAAAAGAAAAAAGCTCCCGGTATGTATCATATAAATATGGAGTTTATAAAGTAAAATAGCAAAAACAGGATTCTACAATTTATTAATAATATATTATGGAATGCCGGAAAAATTCCTGTAGAATGGATAATATCTCAAATATATAGGTAAATGAACGATAGAGAAATATTTTCACCCTACATAGAGGTCTTGAACAGCTATTATAGAGAGGAAACCAGTGTGGACGTTTCCAAACTTACACGTTAGTAAAGTTTCAAAACGGCATGCAAGCCAATGACGTTTACTTTTACTTGCAAAAACCTGTCAACAGATTGAAATGTATGATATGAATGACTTCCATCAGAGAATTTTCTCTAGATCTCAGCACCTCTTACAGCACAGCCTCTTGCTTCCCCATAAATCAGGTGCATTTCGTAGGTTCAGAAAATCTCAATAGTCCATAAATTCAACATGTTATGTCTATTATCATAGATTCGCTATCTTAAAAAGTGCTTTTCTAAAAACCCTCTACATACAGTGAAAACATTCCCCTGTTGTTCATTAAGACATTTCGCATAGCTAAAATAAAAATCACCTGTTAGTAAAAATTACCTGAATAATTTTAGCATTTCCGTGCGATTCATTAATACTTCGCATAAATTAAAAATAAAGAACAAAGTAATTCTTAAAGAATAATATAGTCAAAATAACAACAATTAGTGGAAGCGGAAAGGAATTTAGAGCTACAAATACATGTCTTCTTCTGCCTTTGAAGAAGAACGCAAGCGGTTCGAAATATTCGCCCTTTATAAGACTATTTCAGGGTTTTATTTTCATCTGCACTTTGTCGTATCTCAACATATTTTATTGCATAGACTGACTTTTTGGGTATTGAGGGAGATAGATAAAAGGAAAACTGAAGAAGAAGAGCTTCCAGATATAACTCTAAAAGGTAGAACAAGAAGCCAATGCATAAGAAAATAATTGAATATTAAATACATGATGTTTGAAAATAGAAACTTTATCGGAATAACTAGTTGAACGTGTGTATAGGATTCTATCTCTGGACTACCGAAGAAGAAGAAGAAGAAGAAGAAGAAGAAGAAGAAGAAGAAGAAGAAGAAGAAGAAGAAGAAGAAGAAGAAGGCCTTTGAAAAAGAACGCAAGCGGTTCGAAATATTCGCCCTTTAGAAGACTATTTCAGGGTTTTATTCTCATTTGCACTTTGTCGTGTCTCAACATATTTTATTGCATAGACTGACTTTTTGGGTATTGAGGGAGACAGATAAAAGGAAAACTGAAGAAGTACAACTTCCAGATATAACTCTGAAAGGTAGAACAAGAAGCCAATGCATAAGAAAATAATTGAATATTAAATACATGATGTTTGAAAATAGAAACTTTATCAGAATAACTAGTTGAACGTGTGTATAGGATTCTACCTGTGGACTTTCGAGGGAAAACTTTTTACGATATATTTGTAAATGGGACATTGGAAGATCAAGAAAAATAAACTGGATTTAGACATTACTTCGACTTCCTCGCAGCGAACTTTCAACTTCATGGGCAGATGTATATGCAAAAAATGTACCATTAATTTAATATTACAGTTTACTCGCGTGTCCATGATTCATAACTATGGAAGGAATATATTCAAAGTTGCCTTAGTATCAACCATACAACGTAGCTCACCCCGAGCTTTGCCTAACGTCCCGATGTAAGCACTAAGTTTCCGGCATGTAGCCCTCCTTCCTCTTAATTCATGTGCCCTAACTGGCCTCAGGCTTATGCTGATCTTGTCTAAGAAGCATTTGTCCCATTAACGGAAACATTCTATATATTTAGTTGTTGTCACATATTCATTATGCTTATATTTTAATTTCACAGTACAAAAGCCATATATTGTTAACAAGGAGATTTTCGAAAGGAAAACGAGTTCAAATTTAATGATAGATTTCTAGGAAAATTACATATTTACAAAACGAGAGTAAAAAAAATATTCATTACACTACAGTATTTTTAGAATAAAAAGTACATTTTTTATCTTCGTTGCTGTCTCAGTCTTATAAATTTTCTTCAAATAAAAATAAAACACATTCGTGAGTATCATTTGAAAATGTCGGCATATTGAAATGAAGGATTATTTTTGAGCATACATATAACCAGTTCTAATATTTATCATTAATTCAGTAATTAAAACACCTATTTTTAGATGTAAAACTCATAAGCATGGCTTCCTTTGAAAGAGAAGTAAAGCCGAGGGTCCCATATTGCAGATTTATAGCACATAAAATAACCTCAAGCTGAAAGAAGAGGCCTCTGAGCAAAATTTATCCACAGTTTCACGCCCTGAATTGATTGGACGACGATGACCTGAAATGTTAAAGAGCGTTCGTAAATAAACCAAACACTACTACCACCACCAAGAGTTAGTTCTAATATTATTGGATGCAGTTGCCTCAATGAGATTCTTTTTTGTTGGATGCTTTCCTGGCACTGGAAAGGTAAATGTCAGATAACTAACTGATGAAATCTCGTATTATTTGCTTATGTATAAGAATATTTCATATTTTACTCAACAAGCCCTTGTTGGTGATTTGAGTATAGTGTAAATGCCGCTTTTAAACATTGATCCGTATAAGAATAAAAATGAGGGAAATGAGGGAATTCACGTGAACATCTCATGTGCATTCTTGACATACTAATGTATTATATCATTACTTGAGTTTTAATGTCAATAATCCACACTCAACCTTCACAGGTTCTAGTTTTTTAACCTACAAGTTAAAGTGTTTTAGTACACGATTCGGCTTCGCATTGTGTACAATGTTTCGCTTTTTACGTAATAATGCTTGGATTCGATTCTTAATGGGTACAATGTTCCTGAGTTTTTCCCGAGTTTTCTCTCTTCATTAAGTGGATTGTAGGTAAGTGGCCAACGGACTCGTGTTCAATCATTTATCAATTCCTCAATAATGTCAAAGGTGTATAAACAGCGAAACTTATTGCTGAAATATCCTGCCTTTGTATGTCAGCTTATAGCCCGTCATCACATCCTAACACATGTGTGCCGGAAGGCATGGCCATTAATACTCAAAAAATGCGGACTTTGTTTAATTAGGTAATGGGAAAGCGGCTGTTGTTTTGTGACCGTTCTGCTGGTAAGGAGAAGCGATTACACAATGCTTATGAATGAACAATGCGTAAACATTTCTCCATTTTCACGCCTCTCTATTTTAATAACTATATTAGACATCATATACCCGAATTGCGCGTCAAACTAGAGGTCACGAGCTCGAGTGCTGTGCGCGAACACCTGTCCTATTTTGGCTGTGATTGTTTCACGGTTTGTTGCCTTTGAAGCACTAGGCCGTACTATGATTTTTTTGTATGTGATAGAGATGCGTGGTTAAGGAAAATAAAAGTTTTTCAGGTAGTGACACAGACAAGGTTAAGTTGATACTCAACAGATGGCCGAGATTGACGCTAGTGAACATATTTATAGAATAGGCTTGGAACTCTCTTGGAGCCGCCATCCTGACCTTGAATATTTTTATGGCTACTTAGGCGATTTCACGAATTTTTCTATTCTCTCGTCCCATTTCATTAGATAGTTCCAGTTCTAGATTGCAGATAGAAAGAGCCAGGCGATGTGGGCTGGTGCTGTGCGGCGTGGCGGTGGATTTTCGATTAAAGAAGTTCCTGCCTTAGCTACTGGTGGGTTCTGCTTGGGGGCGCTCACGAAAGTTACTTTCTTAAGTCTTCTGGCTCTGGGTCTTGCCATCTAAGGCAACGTAACCCAACGGTTTTTCATATTTTTTCCCAGGAATGTATCGAAGATCACTTTTAATTGTAATGTAAATTATTATTTTTATTACTATTTTGAAAACAATTTCTATGGTATTCAAAATGGAATCACTATGTAATAATATATATGTATACGCATATATTATCTAAGTATTTGAACTAATGATTGATGCACAATAAGTCAAATTTATCCCTTTATATTCACACACACTGCGTTGATTGACTATACTAAAGATCCGCTGCTGGAAATAGCTATATTCCCTACCCCGCTATTTCATCTTCTAAGGACATTTATTTGGAGCTGAAGTGACCTTGCACTGGAGATACTTTATTTTCACAGAGGCATCCAGATGGGACGAAGGTAAGGATTTGACCCGTGTCAAATTTGTATAGCTTTCCTAGTCCACTTATTCAACTTGTACGAAGGCACTGGATTTGATAAATAAACCTCATTTTTAAGTTTTTAAGGAATATCAGAAACTGCATCCTTCGATGGTCAGAGAAAAGTGCCTCTGTGCCGTATCTGGCCCGAAGGACGTCTGTTGAACCACACTGATCTAAAGAAGTGTTAGGGATCTCACCGGATATATCTCTTCATCCATTCCTCCCAGAGGTTCCTCCTTGGGGAGCGCAGGTGCAAGAAACACTCAGACCAAGGTACCGAAATATCTTTCTCCGTCCTTACTCTCCTTATCTTTATACTAGAGATATAATTTTTTTGTTTCCTTTAATATTCATATATGTACAAAACATAAGAAGTTTCAAAATATTTAATATATGCATTAAAACATAGCTTTTCTATGCCGCTAAACTATGCAAAAGTAAATTAATAGTAATTGGTGTAACAAAATAAATCCACATAGCATACTAAAGTAAAAAGAGATATTTCAGTTTCCAAGTAAGCAAAAAGATCTCGTACCTGTGATAAACATTTCCGGGGTATATTGACACCCAAAATACTGTTGAGGTTATGTTATTGTCGGTAAAAGAGGGGGAAAAACCCTGACAGTATTAAGTTACTTCTAACACACTGATGTAGAGAGAAGTGCAATTTGATTCCTTGCAACCAAACTTGACATAGTACAATAAAAATGTTGTTTAATGTTATTTTTATACTTTAAATAATATGAATATTGTACAATGTCAAGTGTGAATGAATCTGCATAGAATCAAATTACACCTCTTAGAGTTTTTGTATAGATTAGTTTAAAATAATAATTAATGAGTTTAATTATCTAGATGTAGTAAATATAGGCCTTGCTTCTCCCAGAAGGCAGCCGCGTTCTGTAGGCACGTAGTAGCTCAAATAAATTTTTGTACGTAATATTATAAAACTAAATAAAAACAGGAATAAATGCAGTTGTTTAATACTGTGATCTGGACATAGAGATTTAAAATACAATCACAATCGAGGCATTTTGTCAAATACCGGTAGCTAAAATATAACTTTGATATAAATTATTATGCTGTATATTATCTAAAAATGACCTCATTATATTGACTAACCGAGATGTTATAAGAAAGTTTTAAATATTTTTTTTTTTCAAATGTTCAGTCGAACTTGAATCCGCGATATAGTTGCAAAATAAAATTTTTGTTCGGAAAAAAATATTACATGTTAAATCTATTTTATGCATGATAACGTATTGTTGTTATCAACAAATGCATAAAAGTCAGAATTTATGAGTGTTGAGAGAAAAGCAATTTAAATTATTAATCCATTGTTTAAAGGATGCCATTTTCTTCAGTTTTTATAAACAAAAATGTTTTGACAAGAATCGTAATTGCCTAATATCAGTAATAAGTTATCTATATTATTATTTTGCCTTATCTAAAGTGTTCTGCTTAATTTTGCATATCGTATGATATCGTTTTTATTTCAAAATAAAAATATTTGTAATTTATTTCCTGAATCGTAACATGCTTAAATAAAGTATAAGGAAACGTAACTTTAGAATACTTCGGAACTAGACAATGAGCAATTATGAAATACGATCTATACAACCTTGAATATGAACCAGATATAAACACTAAGTACAGATGTTAACTAAAGAACAGTGCGAAATCTTTATCTCAATTTCCCACACATTTAAAACTGTAATCTACACGTATCTCTTTCTCAGGTGCTAATGAAGAGAATGAAGGTTAATGCTAACAACATTCATACTTATGTTGAATAAATAATTAATTAAATTATTTCTATTTGTAAAATCATTATTCTTTTTTTTTAGCGTGGGTGTTTTTTTTTTAAACCTAGGTAGTTAAACTTTCAGCGAGACAAATGCATGATGAAGAAATATACAGGTAATAAAATAACATTGATTAAAAAAGCAAATAGATATCAAACCGTCTTAGAATATATACATTATAAACATTTCGTTTAATTTACCTTATATGGCTTTAAATTTCAATTAATGTGTAGAAAGGTACTATTTTAAATGGCATTTACTCAGATTTGTAATTGTAAAAATTTAAATAATTAATGTAATATATAATAATATTCATGTAGTATACACAAGAGCACATTGTTGATAAAGTCTAATTTCTCAATATGTATACAAAATTAGCACCCATAATACTATACAAACCTAAGAAGAAATTTCTGGAAATTAAAGAGAGTATATAAATAAGAAAGAAAGCATACATATAATAACAAGAAAAAAATATATATGCATTTTCTGAATAAAAAAGCCTTTATCCACATTAATATGTACTAAAATTAATACAAATGTTAAAAGAATAAATATGTATATATGTCAAAAGGAGAAAGAGGTTGCTATCCAAATCTAAGGAAAATATACATATTGAAAAGTGAATATTGTAAGTATATGTATTATTAATAGAAAAGCACAATTATTTCAATTTAAAGGCATAGGGAATTATTAGTAATCAAATAGATTTGTTAGATAGATGTACAAGATAAACGTACAAGAAAGTAGGTTTGACTCCGAACATGGTCCTAGCTGGATCATTAATTAGCAGTATAGTATAATTCAGTCTTTCTCAAACTATTTTAAGTGCAGACCACTCTCTTAAGTTAAAAGATTACCATACTCTTGCATTGGCATTGCAATGTTATCATGTTTAATTAATGTTTTAATCATATATTTATTTAAAACCAAATTAATTAGAATGTCCTAAATTTTTTTAATTAATAGTTAAAAAAGTAATATTTATTTTCAAAATATAAAAATATCAATAGTAATTTATAAGCCTTTATTTATTAATCAGAATTATTTGTATTATTTTGGCCTTATTCGTTTTAAAAATAGAAAAATAAATATACGATAGATGCATACTGCAAGGAATTTCCAAACACACTGGACAGTATTTAACACGATTTCATCAGAGAAAACTTTTATAAAGGAAACTCCGCTTCTTTGTGAAAGATATTCTACATATATTGCAATCCGCGAATGATTGATTTTTTGTCGTCTTTCTTGAACTAATACTAAATAAATGTTAAATCTACAGTTAGGTTAATTTAGTTACTTACTATCTGAGCGCAGTAGCTTACTGGGGAAGTGTACCACCGCAATCGGAATAAAGAGGGATACATTCGCCGCAGGTAAAGCTAAAATCTTTATTTAACTTCTATATTTTTTACTGAAATATAATATGATTCTGTATTTAAAACTGATAATAATAAGCACTAACTTGTACTATAACAGATATTGAAAATGATGTCACTTAACGGCAATACATAGCAGGTTAATGCGTAGGAAATTTCTGTATTTCATCTAACTTTACTTCCCTAATAACATGGCGTTTCGAAACACGTTTCATATCATTTAGATGTTCTCGTAAACTTTTAATAAGTTGGTAGAACATGATTGCTAAGATATTTTATTGCAAATACTCTCACCACTTCTCTGCAAGACTCTGTTTTCACATATGTATCGTATTAAAAAAAAAAAAAAAAAAAAACGCGCGTGTGCGTGTGCGTGTGCGTGCGTGCGTGCGTGTGTGTGTGTGTGTTGGTCCTGGTGGTGTAGTGGTAACCATACTTGTCTTCTAAACCAAAGATCGCGGGTTCAAACACGATCAGGACCGATGGATTTTTTCGGGCGTAAAAATCCAAAGTATGGCTTCCTTCGGAAGGGAAATAAAGCCGTGGGTCCCATGTCGCACATTTACAGCACGATAAAGAACCTCAAGACTAAAAGAATAGGCCTATAAGGAAAATTTATCGGCCGTTTTACGCTCTGAGTCGAATGGAACGCTGATGACCTGAGATGTTAAAGAGCGTCCTTAAATAAACCCAATGAACAATCAACCGCCAAAACTTTCTGTAACAGAACGGGAAAACTCCATGCGACGCCACAAGCCAACAAGTCAACCAAAAACATACCAAATTTTTGGAGAACAGAAAAAAAAAAAACCCAACAATAAAAACAACAGGAAAAAAAATGAGAATAACTCCAAACATCCTAACTTTGCCCACCACAAATTTCATACACAGTCACAAGAATCGAACTGGAGTCCACAGTCGTGGCAATCCTATGCTCTAAACGCCACAATGTATAGTGAGGCTATTTGAATTAATATGGCGGCGCACTGGGAGAAGTAAATCGTACAGGTCATATAATGCGTGTGCACGTATCAGTTTGTGGTTAGAAATGCAGGACTTTCTTATGCAAAGGCCGGCAATGTGCTATCACCTAGGGGCATCATTTTCAACATCTCTTACAACACAAAAAAGTGATTATAAATACTATAATGAGCTTAAATTTAACATTAACAGGAATATACTTCCTCGCATATTTACTGCTAATTTGTCATTAATATTTTAAAGCGCGTTCTTTTTTACGTACTACTTCATTTAATATTATTTTGATTTTGACTCTATCCTCACAGAATGCTAAATTTAAAATTTTATTTTATGAATTTGTATGTTATATTCCTCATATAATTATTGCAATTTGAGATAATATTATGGATATTAAAACTTGAAAAATTCACCTCCTTTATTTCAATAGAATTATTTTAATTCACACAAATTACAATATATTTTTTACAGATTCAAAGTGAGCTAATTTTCAAATGTTCTAATAGTCATTACATTCACCACCCTTTAAGATTTTATTGTATTCTTATCGAGTGTTTTCTGATATTTATAGATTGCGTTCCTCTGTAGTTAATTCTTACTATTCTGCATACGAATGGTAAAAGTGGCGAAGCGCTTTAACGTACTGCCCAGTCACTAAAACTATTCTAAAGACGACAAGGTTAAGGAAAGCTCTCGGTAAATAATTTGAATTCAGGTTTATGTCGCGTGCATAATTCACGCTGGATAGCGGCTGTTTTGGCGCCAGATGCCACAGTGTGCTTCGTCATAGTAAGCTTGTTTCCCTCCTGGCATCTAAGAATGACCAACTATTACACAAGAATGGACATGGAGGGGGCCGGAGAACCGCTGAAGTTGAACCATCGCAGGTGGGATACTAAGATTTACGCCGCCCCCTCTATACCGTCTAGAAATGCCAAGTCTATATATATGGGGCCACTGCACACGACAACTGCTGTTGCCCCCCGTGTCAGACGGTTGCGCCTCTTTTCCTAGCGTAACCACTTTTACTTTTGCAGGCGAAACGGTCAGGCTACGGGTATTTCATCCTTGCTTCAGTGTTACTTCACTTTCTGACAGTGTGATATGAACAAGAGATCCCTGATCCACAAACAAGAAACATTTAACGTTGACACTACCCAATAAAAGTCGTTTTAAATCATCACTGTGCGTGAGAGAGTGTGTTTGTGAGGGGAGTGTGTGTATTTGTAGAGGAAGACGAACCCTTTCTCTACGGACGGCAGTTTCTAGTAGAGACATGTAAATTACTTAGTGGACGGTGGATCCAGTGTGTACTCTTGCAACATGTCGAGGTGACAGCAACCGCATTAGAAGTCGAGGAACTGCTAACAGAGGTCTTTTTCTGAAGGTGGTTCCACTGGTGCTAATAAACCTACACGTTAATTGCATTAGGTAAGTTACAGTGCAATTTAAAGGTAAATAAGCTTAAACTGGGGCTTCTTTTTCACCTTCTTCCTATTTTTATTCTCCTGTGTAAAGTATATGTATATGAGAAATTCCTAATCCGTCAGAAATGATAAAGAGGAACACTACAAAATATTATTCTTAAAATATTTGCACATTAACCTAAGTGTAATTTAATTTCTCTGTTAGCATTGCAAAATTCCCAAGCTGGAATATGACTCTTGTGCTTAGTATTTCAACTTTCTCCTCTCTTCTGCCATAAAATACTTCACAAGACTCTTTGACTGTGAACGATTTGACTGGAGTGAATCCTTCGTGCAACCGTAGGAAACAGTATTTGACTTTCTTCGATACTAAAGAGTAATTGTAGTAGGGGACCCTTGAATCGTAAAGTCATCGGTGCATAGACCGTAAGCAAATGCTGAGAAACGGGATGACTGGAATTCGCCACTGGGGGTTTCCGATAGGGATCCAGAGAACTTGAGGGACCTGGAAATGTCGGTTATTTCATTTATGTCGATTCACCATGACTGCTTATAAAATAAACTCCTTCAACTGTTTCTATTCACTCTTAAAAATTCTTGAGATTGAAGAGATCTAATTAGCTTGTCTTGAAAAGTTAATGATGCAGTCGTATTGCAGTAGAAATGAAAACTTAATACGCAACTACCCCTCCTACTGTGAATATATGATAAATAAAGACATTCAATTGCGATATAGCCTCTTATTATTAAAATATAATTACATATTTTAAACAAGTTTTATACGTTATTTTTGTATCCCAGAACTATAAAAGAATATTAATAACATAAAAATAAAATGAATGTCGATTTTCTAATGTACTCTGAAGCTATTGCCTTCTTATACTCATAAGATCATTGTACAGATGGAGATTATTTAGTTCATTTGTCTATTATTGTTTTAGTGAAGATGGATTTATCGAAAGACAATTTAGCCCAAGCTGAAAATGATATATTTACTTGTTGCTATGGTATTTTATGCATCTAACCATTTGATTGTTTATAATTACAGTAAACAAAATGCAATAATAGAAACTAAAAATGTTCTAATTTAATAAATGTTTACGTTAAGAAGAAAATGTTCTTATAGCGCATAAAAACAATGGATATTTCCATATATTCAAATGTTCCTTGAAAAAATGTGTATAGACTCCATATTTAAATTCAAAGCTTTAAATATAGTTTCTAGTTTTAATGAACAAGGGTTCGACTCCTTTTTGCTCTCTTTGAAAAGAAAATAATGGAATACATATAGCTTTCAGTAGTATGTACATTATAAACTAATTAGTGATGTCATTAGTAAATGTTAAAAGATAAGAGCAAAGCAAGTTCGTAATTTTGAACAAATTCAATAATTTTATAACATTATAAAATAGTTTCATTTGCTATGTTTTGTATAGCAGAACTATAAAAGTATATTAATAGTAGTAACTAGAAGTAATATTAATGACACTTTTCTAAATCTATACAGGCTATATGTATCTGTAGGTTAAGTTCCTTCCTCTTTTCTATTATTTGATTTACTGAAAATAAATATTTTGTCTAAACAGTCACACCCTTTCCTAAAACACTTTGGTTTTCGAATAATATCGACTCTGTTATTTTTTCTAATCAGGCATTGTTTGTTTTTAGTAGTGTTTAACGCCCGTTTTTACTACTGAGGCACCACAGACGGTGGACACTAATGATACATGAGATGAAATGATAAATTGGGAAAGGATTTTTTTTAAGGAAGGAAACGTTTCAGGCCTATGTTTAGGGTACCTCCCCGGCATTTGTCAGTTATGAGGACTGAGAAAAACCTGGAAAAAAACCGTCAGTCAGGGAGGATGGTCCTGGTGGGATTCGAACCCCAGACCTCCCACTCACGAGTCCGCACCTTAACGACCTCGGCCACCCGTGACGATCAAGTATTGATGATTTAGTATATAATCATTAAGCAGAGTTTAGGAGACTGGTGCCTCGATGGTTCGAACATTTATACCGTTCACCTTTCTTAAAAATTAAGATTACATTGGTTTGATACCATGACTTTGAAAATTTTCTTTTCAACACTTAATTATATATTTCAATAATCTGTCGTATTGTTCTTCACCTCCATATTTTAATAATTCTGTGTTGATACCACCAGATGCTGAATATTCTATTTTCTCCATATCATACCTTTATTCCTATTAGTTTTAATTCTAAGGATAGGGACTGACAAAGTGTATAACTTGATTCAACATTTTCACCCTGATAGTGACGTTTTTGGCGCCTTGAAGCTATCTGGCATTCGCCTTCTCAGGATAAGGAAAAACCTAAAAAAATAACTTTACCCAGACAGCTTAACTTTACTGGGATTCGAACCCAGGTCCCCATATTTATAGCCGCAAAGCTACTACTAGAACAGGGCGGCGGTTTGTTTAACTTTAGGGTCCATAGAGACTACTGCAATTTAGAAACGTAGAATTAGGAAAATATTTTTCAATTTATCTTAACAGAAAAAAAAAAAATGGAGCAGTAAAATGATTTGCTCTTTTTAGTGAAGTTGCAGCGCTCTGCCCCTTCTTTACAACAGAAAAGCAGTCACAATTTGAGAACCTGAATTAAAAAAAAGTATTAAACCCATTCGTATTTACAGTCAGTAACACTGGATCCTTGACGTGAACTTCAATTTAAAACCTAGTTCTCTCATGGTCACTGCATAAGGACGTCTTGTTTATTGACTAAACAACAGAGTACTATCACAGCAGGAAAAAAGAAGAAGAACTCTTTTGCTGCAGCTAACGGTGAGACAATAAAACAATGTGAATAAGATAAAATAAGAGGATAATATGCGTTGTCTTATCTATATGTGAAACATGTGTATTACTGTTAAACTACAAAGAACGCAATGAAAAACTTGCTTCGCAGATGTAGAGGAGGTAATTGAAGGCGTAAGTGGTAAATTTCACTGTCTGCCTGTATAATTACAAATACGGCGCATATCACTTTCTGGTTTTGCCTCGTTACATGTTAATAAATTTATTTCTAGTTATATTCAGTGTGCTGTGTCATTCAACACTGGTGGGCGGATTAATGACCTCAGATAGTAAGAGTTTGCGGTTAAATTCGCGAGACTAGAGTTGCTGCTTAATAAAATACTATTTATTTGCATTTGTCCCCCATATCACGTAATCGAGCGTGGTGCATCAGACAGTAACGCTTGAGATTTGCATTGGGGAAATTCAATTCCCATTCGGCCGGCTATCCTGACTCTGTATTTTTTCGTGTTTTTTCCATGTCACTTATGGAAATGCTGGGATGGATGTTTACATTCCACGAATTTTTCGCTCTCTCATTTCATTTCGTAGTTCCCTTACAGGTGGAAGTTGACGGGACGAGTGGACTGGCGCGGTGTGACGGTACTTGTGCTTTGGAAAGATTTCTGATCCGGCGTCTGGAAAGGAAGTGGACTTTCCGAGGAGCCAGTGCAACTCGGAGAGGGGCTCCATTGGTGTCCGGGTGTTCTATCGGGAAACGTGTTAGGGGCCTTATTTGTGTTAGCGCAGTTAAAACCCGTAGGTCTTGTCCATCCACCCATGCATCCATCCATCCGTCGGTCCTGGTGATGTAGTGGTTACCACACTTACCTCCTAAACCCAAAATGCGGGTTCGAACCCGGCCAGGACAGATGGATTTTTTCGGGCGTAAAAATCCTAAGTATGGCTTCCTTCTGAAGGGAAGTAAAGCCGTGGATCCCGTGTCGTACATTTACGGCACGAAAAAGAACCTCAAGCTTGAAAGAGAGGCCTCTGAGCAAAATTTGTCGGCCGTTTCACGCCCTGAGTTGAATGGGACGCTGATGACCTGAGATGTTAAAGAGCGTCCATAAATAAATCAAAAAAAAAATCCATCCATCCACACGTAAGGTATTGCTGAAATTGCCTGCCTTCATTTTAGAAAATGTTCAATTATCCTTCTTAGTTCTTTTTGAGGAATTGAATTAATCTCTAGTATTGTTCTTCTTCAGTTCGTTTAAGTGTGTGGATGTTGTTCCCCAGAGATAATCGAGGAATCGAATGGAGCATATGTTGTTGAATGAATGAGTTAGCACCTCCTTTAGAAGATATGGCTCTCTTGATCAACCGCTCAAAGTGAGTTTGATAGCTAAAGTTGCCAGTCTTAGCACCTAAATCTACAGTACACGCTTTCCATATATTCAGAAAGGAATGACAATTGCATGTTACAGCACTGTCACTTCCTAAGTTCTAATGTTATTCTGTTTACATTTTGTAGAGAAGCTTATTTGCTTGCTCATTATATCAGTTAGTGTTCGGCATATTGCGTATACTACTTCCTGGTTCTCCACTGTTGCTTGTCCTTTGTTTTCCTTGTCTATCGCGCTCATGAACCTCAGCCGTGGTCTTCCCTGGCTTGTTCTTACAATGTACGGGTTCTACACGGTGGTCGCATGCGTCCATCTAGAGTCTAGACTACTGACCTCCCCAATTCCACTTCATCATTGCTCGTTCCGTTGTGTGGGCCTTTTATTTTTTTGCCTCTTTGGAAGAGTTTCAGTGTTTTCCTTTGCATCTCCCACTGGTATACAACTATTCTTATTTTTTAGACAATATTCATTTATAGAAACCATACATTGGAATTGGAAATACGTAGGTCTTTAGTACCTCAAACTTGTGCATACAGTTTGTTGATTTTTTTAAAAATAACTTTATACTTCAGAAAGTTGTTCTTTTATTTATCCCCCTTCGGTGCTGCTCATGCAGGAAGCTGTTCGTCCTACGTTACCAGTGTCATCAGTTACTGATAAGTAAATCTCCGAATCCACTCAAAACAAGTTGTCTGCAACTTTATCATGCAGTACAACGTGATAGCTTTTTGTGCAGCGATGGGTCTAGCGGGTCATTCAGCCGCCTCTAAAAGCAGCGAGATAAAAAGTATGAAAAAAAAAAAAAAAACATAACAATAACCCTCATTTATTTGAGCAAATTATAAATAAAGCAAACTGTTCAATTATCCCCCATGCAGCGCTGTAAACATTGTTCCTCTTTCCACTATACGTTTGAGATCACTAATCGTACTCCATGTGCAATTAACTCTGCAACAGTCCGCATTGTCTGAACATCAGTGGTAACTCAATCGTCATGCAGAGAAACATCCGCAGAGTCCTTTTGGAGAAGTGCTAAGTTACATTCCCTGATAGTTCATTTAGCCAAAAATATTTCTAAAATTATTTGCGCCTTCATATAATTATTGTTTCCTTAAAAATTTGGATCTCTTAGTTTGCTATCGAACTATATTTCCACTTTTTGGTTATAAAGAAGCACATTAGATTTTTCTGAAATTCAGAATCGGCAACTTTGTGATTAACGTTTCTAAATAAATGGAACAAAGCTTCATATGACATTTTACTTCTATGCTATGGATCGCCCAGCATCACAATTAATTTATGGGATTTTAACTTAAGCATTTTCGTAGCCACTTATATCATAAAACGTACTAACCGGGTTTTGAACCATATTAGGACCTGAAACTGGAACATTTCGAAATTTCTCTTGACAATGCTCTCCTTAAAGTGTGAATGCATTCTGTATGAATATATGAATTATAAACGAACACTGTTGAGGCATAAAACAAAGATGACCATTGTTTTTAATTTTACTTTTCCTAGCAGATTGTGTGCAAATCAATCAAGTAAAGAATTGCTTCTAGTGTTCATTCTCACAAGAGAATGCATACCTCAACAAGTTAAGCTATTTTATCAGAGTTCCTCCCCCCCCCCCCAAAATGCCGGCTAGAGTTAACATCCCGCTGGAATTCCGCACCGCTCGCATAGTACTTTGTTCTGTGATAGACTAGAGATTTATTATGTTATAAATAATAAATACCACATTTAAATATTTAAAAAATGAGACAAGGTTGCAGTATCTCAGCTACTATTTTGAACATCATCTCATAACGGAAAAGAACCCTTATTTCGCCAATTAAAATGTACCAAAACATTTTAAGTGTAAATATTTTAATGTATGCTGATGACACTGTACCGATTCAGAAAAATTAAAGTGATTTACAGATGTTACCACACATCTTAAATGAGATTTGTAAAGATTACAGCTTTAAATTTTTAATATAGAAGTTCGAAGTTTTAGTCTTTTGAGAAAAATTGCTAATTCGCTCAAAAATATTACTAAGCAATACTTCATTCAACCAAGTTTTACATTTTAGCTATTTACGATGCGGCACCAGTGTATGAAGAGAAATTATTAACCAAACAATAAAGTCTAAGTTTGAAATAATATGTACAACCGTTCATAAACCCTTTAAGAAACAAAAACTGAGAAAAAAAATACAAAACAATGACAACAACCATAACGACAACAAATCTCTGATTCCGGCAAGTTAAAGTAAGAAGTCAAATACGAAGTGCAACAAATGAAAACTTTAAACAATTAAAAGATGTGCCAAATTTCAAAAAAAAAAAAAAAAAATGAAAATATAATCGGAATTACAAATATATTCACAAGCAACAAAATAGAGGAATACAGCAGTTCATGGAAAATCCGGTGAATAGAATAGAAAATAAACATTGCCAAAAACTGCACTAGGGTGTAAGTCAATCGGAGGGGGGGGGGGGGAGAAACAAGTATCACAAGACCGCTAGCAGATGGAGGGATTTACAGTAAAGTCGGAACCGGCTAGACCTACATTGTAAGGTGTAGATGATGATATTAAATACCGTATCTTTATTGCAGCCACTGTCCTAGGCCACAAAGATTTTAACGCTTTATGGTTAAACGAGCATTGAATCTGTACATACTTAGTACATAAGTTTTTGCATTCATTCTCCTGTGCACGTTAACGTTGATGTCATTTGTTTTATTTATGAACGCTCTTTAACATCTCAGATCATCAGTTTCCCATTCAATTCAGGATGTGAAACTGTAGATAATTTTTGCTCAGAGGCCTCTTCTTTTAGGTTTGGGTTTCCTTTACACGCCGTAAATCTATGACATGGAACCCCGACTTTACTTCGTTTCTAAAAGAAGTCATATTTAGGATGTTTACGCTCGATAAAATCCATTACCCTCATCGGAATTGAACCCGCGATCTTGGGTCTGCGAGGCAAGTATGATTTTCACTAGGTCACCAGGACCAAGGTACGTTAGCGTACAAATATATCTGTCTAGTCTTAAGGATTGTAAAGAAATTCGCTAAGGGAATTTATTTCTGAATTGCCTCACCCTTCTTCTTTCTGCAAATACTTAACCATGTTAAAATACCATGGCTTCCGCGTGATTGATTGATTGATTGATTGATTTATTTATGGACGCTCTTTAACATTTCAGGTCATCAGCGTCCCATTCAACTCTGGGCGTGAAACGGCCAACAAATTTTGCTCAGAGGCCTTTCTTTCAGGCTTGAAGTTCTTTTTCATGCCGTAAATGTACGACACGGGACCCACGGCTTTACTTCCCTTCCGAAGGAAGTCATACTTAGGATTTTTACGCCCGAAAAAATCCATCGGTTCTGACCGGGTTCGAACCCGCGATCTTGGGTATAGGAGGCAAGTATGGTAACCACTACATCATCAGGACCGACAGGCTTCCACGTGAGCTAAGTTACATTTAATAAGCGAAAACTTGCTCATGGAAATGATAAATTACAACTTAACAGAATTCTCAATTCATAATCCGACTGGAATATTAACATGCTTTTGGTTTTATTTCAAGAAGTAATATCAATTTCGTACAATAAGTGTTACCATTCGTTTTTATCTTCTAGAGCTCCTAAAACGTTCTAGATACTAAGGTATGCCTCAAAGCATGGCACATATTTCTAAAGATACCTAGGCAGTGTTCCAAAGACCTTCCTATATGAAACACTGCTCATAAGTGGAAACAAATGTAATTAATTGCATACCTATTGTCATTGCTCTTAATTAGGGCGCAAAAAGTCAAGTAATGTAAAAGGAAGTGAAATATGATACAGTTTTATTCCTTTTTTACAATGAGCTCTAATTTTGGTGTATTGTGCAAGTCCAAGAGGTTAGATAAATATTAATGAAAAATCTAACCCTCACCGTCACGTTTTAAGGGTACCTTTCACTTTGATAAAACCTCAATTTATAGGCATTTATCGACAAACTAAATGATAACCGATACTTTTTAATTGTCTTTAAATCGCCTAGCAAAGTCCGTCCTTTCTCAAACACAGGAAAGAGCCTCCATAAATAAACCAAATAAATAAAAAACAGGAAGAACAACATAAAACTTTTATTATCTTCACAAAAACTCCAAATACCTTTTAACTGCTTAATAAAAAGAGCGAAATCATTTTAAAACTAAACATAAATTTTTGCTAAATGTTCCCTAAATGTACGTAATTTTAAGGCCTATTAAATTCTATGACTTTGGAGTAATATCAAGTACTAATACACACTATTGCTTTGTTTCAGTGAAGGACATAGCAAATCTTCCGCTAATTGTGGGAACGCATAACTGCTCGATTTAATCATGGATCGTCTTTGATTATCAAGGTTTAAAATATCACAAATTATCTTAAAATAAACGATTAGTTAAATTAAATCCTTCGGCTTCTAGGTTGTATCTATGTACCAAATTTGGCACATTCTGTCTGGGTACTGTTTCCATTCCTGTCTATATTATTTCACATGTTCAACTAAGTTTTCATGTTACAGTTTCTTTCTTATTATTTCATTAATTATGTGACATTTCTTTCAAACACCTACAAGTGTGTGGACCGCCACGGGTGGCCGAGGTCATTAAGGCGGACTCGTGAGCGCAAAGTCTGGGGTTCGATTTCCGCCAGGACCGTCTTTCCTTTTTTTTTTTTCCAGGTTTTCCTCAGTCCTCATAAACGGTGAATGCCGGGGTTGTACCCTGAACTTAGGTGTTGAACGATTCCTTCCTTAAAAAAACATTTTCCAATTTATCGTTTCATCTCATGTATCATAAGCGTACACCGCCTGGATGCCTCAGTAATAAAAACGGCCGTTAAATACTATTTAAAAAAAACTCTTAAAGTGATCTAGGAAATCTCATTAGGGCAGCTTTTAATTTCTTTTTCTGATTTAATGAATGTGTAAATTTCAATAGTATATAGAAATGTAGGGGTATTGATGATATTAAGCATATTTAATGAAACGCATCCGTCGCATGGTCAGTCCTGGTGGTCTAATGATAACCATACTTGCTTCGTAGATCCAAGATTGCGGGTTGAACCTGGCCAGGGTCTTTCTGAAAGAAAGTAAAGCCGTGGGTCCCGTGTCATAGATTTACGGCACGAAAAAGAACAAGCTTGAACCTCAGAGGCCTCTGAGCCTCTATGATACTTCCACATCACGGTCTATTGTTGCTTTCGATCAGAAATTTCATTTTTAAATAATGGACAAGATAAAAACAAGCTAATATTGTTAAAACGGATAGTTAATGGGTTTAATGAAGCTTGATAGAGGCTAGAGTACGTTCGAATATAGTACAACCAAGTCCAGATAAGAAATCTTATGAAAGAGTCGATTGGGATTTAGAATACATATTGGCGTTTGCTATAAATATATTATTTACTAATATGGACGGTGAGTTATCGATATACCTTATTTTCAAACACTATTTTCTATGATGATCGGTGTTCCAGCGCAATGTAAACCTAAACTAGTTTTGAAACATCGAATTGAGTTAATAGCAACGTCTAATTTGATAAGAGTAGGGTTTAAAGCATTGATGTAAAAACAACGAGAGCCAAACAAGTATTGATCATTCGCACGATTTTTACATATGTAGCTAATTGCTAGTAGATCACAGTCATGTGTCGATAATTTAATTGAAAAGAAACTTTCCATTAATACTAACTGTACTTCTCCTTAATATTTTTACAACATAATCCTATTTATTTAAATCCTGTAGAAATTCCAAGCTCATTCTAAAAGTACTCAAAATTCTAGATATATATTAGCGTAATAAAACACATACCATGCCGAGCTATAACCAGAGACTGGATTTTATGCTATTACATAATGCTACTTATTTATACACAAAGAAATTGCAATTTTTTTACGAAATACACGAGTTAGAAAGTTTTCTATAAATTTTAATATATATTGGAATATTTTTTACAATATATTTCACGCCGTACTACCTAATTTTACATATTTTGGTATATTACAGAATGTTATTAATATTAAATATTTTCATCGTATTACAAAATGTTCCTGTTTTAACATGCTGGAGTAACATTCCAAGCGAAATTACAGGAGGGGAGTAGTTGATTACAGTGACTAATTGAAAATATTTCTTGTTCTTAAAACATATCAGAATTTGTAACAGTCAGTTGTAAATCATAGCATTAGTCGTGTTATCATCCAACTGAATTTGTATTGACAATGCTTTCACAACAGACTGTTTTAGGCAATGAAAATATTTATATGAATTTAGTGCATTTTATTTGTGTGGCGCAGGCTTTGAAACAGAAAAGAGTTCAATTCTAGGAAGTAAACAGACTTATATCGGCAAAGATTTTTTTTTTAATTTCCGCACCGTGTACAGCGCTACAAGCAGCATACTGTTGTATCTCTGCCCAACGACCTATGATTACATATAGTAAGCATTTCGAAGTTGTGAAATCAGATGGGGCACTCTTCTTGCAAAGTGTTTAAGTCAATGAAGAAACTGGAGACTTCAGATATGCCTCTTCAATAATGAGTAATTCAGAAAGTTCACCTCAAGAAATACTTAGGTCCCTGTCAGATGGCTTTGAAGACGATGGATTTGCAACCTGTACATACTTAATTTCTCCTTGGTAATTAAAACCTTCCTCATGGGAGACGCCCATGTTTCGGGACGGAACGATGGGTACTAACTACTAATTTCAGAATGTTAAGGTTGTATCAGGTGAGATGCCCCGGTATTCAAATTTACTTATTTGCGTCACCTATTTATAATCAAGCTATTGACTCCTCAGATAATATTATTGCTAGGACAGTTGATTTCTAAACACGCACCATTGATATCTTGCAATGCCATACGGTCTTTCTGCGAGAATAAAATTTTAGTATGTATGGCGCTTAAACATTTGGAAAAATAATTATTAATTAAATGTGCATCTCCTTTCAATGTAAATGGAGAGCGCTTGCCTTTCATTACTTTTGCATTCATTCCGATAGCACAAGTAATTCACTTGATTACGTATCATTTTGAAATCATTTCTCAGTTTCACTACACAGAGTGAATCCGAACTCTACGGACACACTTTCACAAGCTGCTAACGGCTGTTTTCTGAGCATTTTGATATAAGGAATACATCGTCTCATTACGGGTAATTTCATTCCTTTTATTTTTTAATAACTCAACCACCTTTGTATCTGTCTAATCGCAATATGATTGTTTCCAAATAGAACACAATATTTGACTTCTGTAGAGCATGTTCACATTACGGCCCATCAATTAATCAATACTAATCATTTCCTGACTATAGCAATTACTTATTTTTAAGGATAGATGACAAAAAATTACGAACAATTTACATGGAAAACCCCAATTACACTGTTTAAAGTAAATGTTCAAAATGTGGACAGCCATGATCACGACAAACTTCACAGCGAAGCCTCATGGATTGTCCCACACACTGTAGCATCCCAGTAGATTGACGCACATCGTCAGCTAGCTGCTATAGTGCTAGCAACCAGGTCCATATTCGTTTCGACAGGAGTCATGTGCACTAGGCTCTTCACTTGACTCCAGAAGAAAAAGTCCATGGGTGTCAGATCTGGTGATCGAGCTGTCATTGAAAACAAGCACTGCTACGCTCTACTATAAAGATTGTGTTTTGTTTGGAAACAATCATACTCTGGGTAAACAGATTCAAAGGTAGCTGAGTTAAACAAAACGAAAGCAATGAAATTAGCCGGTAATGAGCCACCGGAGACCACGGATTTCTTATATCAACTCAGAAAACATCCCAGAACAGCTTGTGAAAGTTTGTTGGTGGAGTTCGTATTCATCCTGTATATAGTTTGAAGAAAATTAAAAAGAGAAATAAATCTTTCTTCTAATACAGTTAATAATTATATTAAATATTTAATGTTTTCCTTTATATGTTGATCTACATATTTAACATTTGCCTAAATATTTAGGTACATATTTCTCCATTTGATATTACGGGTTATAGCTATAAAACACTTTGCAATTAATGGGCATTCCCTCACAGCAGCCGCCTTGCGTGAACTTGTTTCCTAGATAGTTAGCGAGCACGTTCCTGTAAACCCTTATAGAAAAAGTAGCACGTATTGTTCATACCTTTAAGTTATAAAGCCTCATCCAATGTAAGTGGCAACACGGACACAACACCTACTCTCTAAGAGATTCAATGACGGTTTGGGGGTCTGGTTGTGGCACTAAAAACGTTTTAAATACAAATAGCACATTTCATATCACTCTTAATGAATTTATTATAAAAATACAATAAACAACAGAACAGTAACACTCTTAGTAAATTCTCATGAACAATAAAATTCAACTGCTTGAGCTATTCTGCGAGAGTGAACTCCGCTCCGCATCTTTCGAAAGTTTTACGCACTGTTTTGTAGAACTTTCTATGGTCGCATTAACCGCACAGGGTTATGTAATGCACACCACTGCAAACTTTTGAAGGAAATACTGTTACGTGTGGTGTTGCATTAGCTAGGATATCATCAGAAACCGGTATTGTGCTTGGAAACTTAAAAGGATGCATTCGAATAGCATGAAAAGAATGTAAAAACCAACTGTGCTTTCCTACATCCGGTTGCGTTAATTCATTTAGATACGAAAAGTAGTTCCCTTGCATAAAGCAATTTAATAACAGTATGTAACCAGTAAATTGCCTCTGTCGCTTGGCATCGTAATGCTTATGTCATAATAATTAATATCCACTCTCTCTTCTTGCTAAACGTCAGCTTTTTTTTTTTAATAATTTGCACCATTATACCTATAAACTCTATCGTCGTCATTAACCTGTTCCTTCCAAAAAGTTTTTCTATATAGATCTTGGTCTTCCATGAGATTTTTATTTCTGTTTGTTTTATTAGATTTTTTGTTTATTATTATTATTATTATTATTATTATTATTATTATTATTATTATTATTATTATTATTATTATTATTATTATTATTATTATTATTATCTTTGAGGTTGAATGTCATCGCTGTCCTCAATTCATATAGATAGAAAAGAAGTAGTAACTAACTAGATAAAGATAAACATATACCTGCATTTTAAATTAATTAATAACCTTTTACGTGCATTTTGTGTTTCAAGCCTAACAAAAAGCACGTTAGTAGTGGTAATGGGGAATACCGTTGATGTGCTTCACCATTAATTATTATGTATTTTACAATGAATTCATTATCAATATAAAGGCGTTACTTGGCTATATTCAAATGCAGAGGATATTCTTTATTTACATGTGTAAATAAACAATGTCGAAAGATTTTATAAATTTCATAAATTAATTAGTGAAAATTGAACTTTCGGTGTTTCCATATAATTTGTTTTACTGTAAATATATAATCTGAACATTAATCCATTTCGCAAACTATTCTGATTTTCGGAATTTATAATTCCGCTATTACATTTACCGTTCATTTTAAAGTTCTTGCATGTTGTTTGTAATGACTGTTCAATAGACTAATTCTCTTGCATTTGGAGCACTTTTGTTTGCAATCCTTTTAATACACTGCTGGTCATAAAAATTGCAACATTATACGTATTCATAACAGCCATACGGAAATGTCTGTCTTCTCGTTCGATTGTGTGACGGGATCCTTCACGTCTATGTGTTCATCCTACCTCGATCCAATGTTCGTTTCGTTATGGATGGATTTCGTCCAACACGAGCATCAACTTCTCGGAATGACATCCTGCACTCTCAATATGCTATAATTGTACTTTCAACAAATCCAAACACTTGCTGGTATTGTTGTCGTATTTTCGACGAGTCATACTCGTTCCTTCTGTTTAACGCGTCTCTTATGGACGTTGTAATTTTAATGAACACTAGTGTATATTCATATTACTTTTACTATAGGCAATTCTTCCTTAATATATCCGGTTTTCGAATATATGTTTATAAATGTAATAATATATACTTCTATAATATAACGATGGTCATTTATTTCCATTTGCCTTATTTTTTTATTTTCAGCATTTAGTTATTACCTAAAATTGTACACCCCATTACAAATATTACGACTTTCATTTCTATAGCTTCAAAACATTTTTTTTATTTTTAGGTGTTCTGTGCAGTATATTAGGAAAAAATCAATAAAGCAGCAACACTAATTTTCATTTCAACATTTTCTATCATCTTATATAATACTTCTTAGGATTATTCCCTTATATCTTCAACAAATAGTTTGGATTAAAATGTATTTGAGCGAAGATTCTGTTAAAATTATATTTGAGTTGTGGGAAGAAATTTTAGGAGTGCGGATTTAACCAGGATTTTACTTATTTTAACCTGGGCAAGGTAATAATATCGTTTATTTTTATGATGCTTAAGGTTTATATGAACATGAAGTACAACAAAAATTATTGATTGCGTCTTTCTGAGGCTGTAGGGTGCGCACTTCAATTTCTGCTTTTGATTCTAATAAAGTTAAGAAAAAATATGTGTAATTGGAGATTTATATATGCACAAATAAAATATCTAATATTTTAGCATGCAGACTAATAATATTTGCTATAACGTTACTATAAATAATATTAGGAATTTAATAGCCACACTTTAATGAAAATTAGTTATAATAACAAAACATAAAATTTATGTATAATTTCAGAGTGTACGGTTCAGAATTTAAACACATTTATAAACCTACTTGTTGAATTGTTATTAATATTTATTTTAATTTTGGCTCTAGACAATATCCTGCGTTATTTTGAGGGATTTTTACATTAACAGTTTTTGTAGTAAGTATCTAGATGGTTTCTAAGGACACTGGACTTTTATAAGACATTGTAAAATGATAAGATGGTTTGCCTGGTGCTAGAATATGACATCTCGTTTAATACGAGTATGTCTAACTAAATAGCTTGACCATGTGCGCGCCATGCTGCATAGAGCTTTCCGAAGCGATCATCTTGTAAATGCCGATGAAAAAACGCAATGATTTCGGACGATGATACTAAGACGAATTGCTCTTAACAGTTATAACTATCTCCGGTAATTTCGGGGGCTTAGGCGCTTACTAAAGATACAAATGTCCGTTTCCCTGAAGTTTTTCTTTGCACTCAAAAAATTTCATCTCATTTGTGCCATTATTAACTTCGTTCATCGTTTAGAATTACCGTGGTATGAGAAAGTTAAGAGATAGGAAAAATCTGTGAAAACAAAGAAAAAATATACTGAGCGGGATTTTGCTGAATTTCTCCTATTATTACAGTATTCTCTTTCATGTTAGCACTTTGTCTCTATCCTCAATTCTATTTTTGTTTTAAATTCAAGACCGTTCATCATAGAGTTCTTATTGCGACAAAATAGGGTACCTGTAATAATAATTTGCTCACAATATTAATATCCATAATCGCTGATCAACTTAAAAACTTCCGTTAGAAACGAGATAGCCTTTTCTTTTACATTTCATTTCTTTCTTTGCCCTAGGCCGGTTGATTATTTTTCCATTTTGTTTTAAACTTACTCCAAGAATTACTTGAATATATTCTCATAGTTATCAATACCATGGTCTCATTTTTGTTTATATCTTTTCTGGTGACCTCTTACTACAGATTTTCTGTGTGCCCTGTTTGACAAAGAAAAAATGTAGAGTCCTTCAGAATAGTTTCGATCAGGTGGGTTCAACTTGTTAAAGCACACTACCCTTAAGCTAGACTAGTTTGCAGGCCATATTGTCAAGTGTTAAATGGTATGTATAATCAACCAGTCATTGCATAAGATTAAATTCAAAAATGCTAATTTGTAAATGTTATTGTAAAGGTAATATGCTAAGGGCGTTCGGAAATTTACAATTTACAAATTTATGGGTACGCCCATTTATAGCCTGATGGACTGATACTAGTACATCATGCAGACGCTAGGTGGCGGTTGTAAGCTCAGTGTGTAGCGCAAAGACAGTGTTAGTTTGTCATAAAGTAGAGAAAGACGTAGACAAGATGGAAAGCGACTGTCGACGAAGATGAGCTGAATGTATTTATGGAAGAAAGGCGTTAAAACTGCAGAAATTCATATACATTTAAATGCAGTATGTGGTCGAGAAGCTTCTGCACAAAAAAACGTTTACAACTGGGTAAATGGGAATATGCACACAGGAATGTTGGCCGTCCGTCAGTAACGCAGTCTCCTAGGAACACAGAGATTGTGTCTGGATTGAATGTGGCCGATAGGGGCATAACTTGGTTGCGCTTGGTTGGCTGCGCACCCGGCACACCCATAATTCATGGCGCTTTGATATAAAAAGTGTGCGCACATTGGATTCCATGGGGCTTGATATAGGCACAGAAGGTAAAAAGTGTTGAAGTCTATCGTTGGCTACTGGACTTTTTGAAGAAGCTGGTGGCGAGCGGTGTCACTTCCATACACCAGAGAAGAAAATCGAATCCATGCAATAGAAACATTCAAAGAGTCCCCTGCCCAAGATATTTCGTTCTGTTGCACCTGCGGGCAAGCAGATAAATACATCTTTTGGGACACTTCAGGTATACTGCTAATGAATTGGCTTCCTCGACAGCGAGGTGTACTGCGAGACCCTTCACGTCTAAGACGCATGTATCAGAAACTGCGAAAAGGAAAGAGGAAGACATAAGTGTTGCTCCAATGCACGGCCCTATACCCAGCAACACTACTACCGCAAAGTTGGCATCACTGAGGTTCATTGTTGTGTTGCACCCATCATATTTACCGGATCTCGATTCGCTTAATTATGCCTTATTCGACAACATGAAGGACTCGCTACAAGTGGAAATTTTTGACAACAACGAGGAAGTTCAGGCAGCTATCCACGAGTGTTCACTTAGGTACTACCAAACAACGAAGTTGCCAGGAAGATGATACAACCATGCATTGACATTGATGGGGAGTATATTGGAAGATCCCATGTTCTTTGAACCATGTTACATAGTAAATAAGGTACAAAAAGTACTACTGCAAATCATTTCAGAATGCCCTCATATATAAGTATATTAATTTATTAAAACTGTTATATTCAATCAAAATGTTTCTCATGAACAACTCTCCCAGTATCAGTTATGATATATGAGGCAACTCAAAGAAATCTTTCCAGATGACCGTCCCTGTCTCCTAAAGTTATTTTGGAGAGCATATGCTATCGACGACTTATATGAGACGAATAGCGTTCTTCTGAAACTCATAAAGGGAAATTATTAAAATTAATTTCTAAACTGATGCATATTCAAAACCGACACACTACAATTGCAAATACTTGGAGACTTAATTTGTGTTGATGAAATCTGCCATAGTGTCTTTGAAGTCGAAAGATCCTGTTTTGATATAATTTTCAATAAAATTATTTTATTTTAAAATATTAAAGTTTTAGATATTAATGGATAACCCGTCTAATAATGCTTTGTGGGTAGAATACCTAGAAGCAATTAACTTTTTTATATTTTACCGTTTTTTTTTTTTTTTGCTATGTACTTTGTAGTTACTAGGCAATGTTGTCAAATATACAGACCTTTATGAGTGAAGTGTTGATCAATATAAAAATAAACTCATGTTCAGGAAATGTTCCGTTTGTAGGTATTATGTCTTGATGTGTCTAACCCGGTTCTTAATATAAAGTAATACTTGTAATAATCGAACTGTTACGGGATGTTCATTAGGGCATGTGGTACTGTGTACTACAGCATTTTTCTCTGTATATCTCACATCTCTTTAGTCATCGGATAAGGAGGTTCAGGAAGTTGAGCTGGCACATTCTCAGTGTATTTTTTCTTTTTGGATTATCTCAATGATGTTTCTGTTGTTAGAGATTAACTCGAAAAAAACCCTTATATCAAGGCACATAATTATCAATCTTAGAACAGGTACTATAATCAATGGTGCAGCACTGCCATGCTGTAATGAAACTACCAGGGCACATTTTAAACACCTACTGAGGATAGCTTTAAACGTTCACAAATACAGAAACTAAAGTTTGCACTATTATTTTTTGTGTAACTTAGACAGGATGGCCCACACATAAGTATTAAATTTTTCGTACGTGTACTGTTCTATTGGTTTATCTTTACCACCCCTATAGTCTGTAAAATAATCACGAATACACCTTGTATACCGGTAAAGTCATGTATGTACCTTTATGAGTGAAGTGTTGATCAATATAAAAATAAAATCATGTTCAGGAAATGTTCCGTTTGTAGGTATTATGTCTTGATGTGTCTAACCCGGTTCTTAATATAAAGTAATACTTGTAATAATCGAACTGTTACGGGATGTTCATTAGGGCATGTGGTACTGTGTACTACAGCATTTTTCTCTGTATATCTCACATCTCTTTAGTCATCGGATAAGGAGGTTCAGGAAGTTGAGCTGGCACATTCTCAGTGTATTTTTTCTTTTTGGATTATCTCAATGATGTTTCTGTTGTTAGAGATTAACTCGAAAAAAACCCTTATATCAAGGCACATAATTATCAATCTTAGAACAGGTACTATAATCAATGGTGCAGCACTGCCATGCTGTAATGAAACTACCAGGGCACATTTTAAACACCTACTGAGGATAGCTTTAAACGTTCACAAATACAGAAACTAAAGTTTGCACTATTATTTTTTGTGTAACTTAGACAGGATGGCCCACACATAAGTATTAAATTTTTCGTACGTGTACTGTTCTATTGGTTTATCTTTACCACCCCTATAGTCTGTAAAATAATCACGAATACACCTTGTATACCGGTAAAGTCATGTATGTACATTAAATATATTCTTTTCTTCTTCTTTGTCTGCTTATCCTCCTCCGGTATTAGTGCTTAAAAGCGAATGCCCGCGCCAGTAGCCTGTTGGAGTGCTAGTTACCTCTGCAACATATACAGGGATTTCCTAAATGGGTAATCAGTTTAATACTATAGTAGCCTCAAACACCGCACATGTACAGATGAACGATGAAACAGAAGCTGAATCCATCGCACAAAATACTAACTTGTCATTTCTAAAAATAAGACTGAGGAACACCACAGAAAATTTCCATCGACCACAGGATTTGAACATAGGACCTATCGAATACGAGTACCAGCACCAGCCATCTAAGCCAATCTATTTGTAAGAATGTTTTCAAGTCCAAATAAAATATTTCCAGTGTTATTCACTTCTTAGATTCAAACTCACATCCTTTAAAACACTGCAATTTACATTATATACAAAACTCTTATCAAACATTTTATATGAAAACGAAATTTAAGTAATTGTGATCATAAAAAAAAACACGCACGCACGCGCACACACACACACATGTTAGTAAGTCATTCAATTAGTTCTTCACCTCACACTGTCACAATTCTAATTCCAATACTTTTATTGAATTTATATAGTTGACGCAGTAACTGTTTCTTTTTCAGTAGTGTTTAACACCCATTTTAGATACTGAGGCACCACAAGCGACGAACACTGACGATACATAAATTGAATTTAACTTAGAGTAGAATGAATTTAAGTTTAGAGTAGCTCTCTGGCATTTTACAATGGGGGCTTACAAGGAAGCTTATCTCGAAAGCTTATCTAAAAAATTACACATAATATATGAGATAAGTATGTGCAAAACGTGAGCCTCCCCCACGGGTGGCAGGTGGTTAAGGCACGGACTCGTGAGCGGGAGGTCTGGGGTTCGAATCCCCCCAGGACCGTTCTCCCTGACTGAGGTGACACCACTAGTAGAGAGGTGGGAAAATCTTTGTATATCTTTATTCAAGTTTTCATTTCACATCCATTTTTATTCAATATGTTGCACTTCCTATCAATGTGTAAAATTTGAAAAAGATTTCTACGTGTACTACGAGACAATTTTATTGCAAGGAGTGCCTATATTAATCTGAGCAGGAATCGAACCTTAGACCTTTCGTTTACGAGTCCGTGCCTTAACAGCCTCAGCGCAGAGCAGTTGCTGCTGGAATAATTTTACTTGAGTTGAATTTGTTTTCTAAGTAGCTGCTTCTTAAAAACTAACCACTAAATGCTCTCTAAACACTTCCGTTTCGAAATGACGTAGACTTACTGCACTAGACTAATGCTTAAGCATCCAAGGTTTGCTAATGTCTAATGCATGTACCGGTAGCAGCATGTAGTTAGTTTGAGGGAGGTTTTGTCAGCGAGTGGTTTGTGTATGTTTGTGTTCCCCGATGCTTTCATTGGGTGTAAATTGTCTACTAATTGTTCTTTGTTAGTTGCCACTACATAAAAACTGATACTTGCAGAGAAGTGCTAAAGACAATTAGGAAGTAAATATCCTGGCAATCTTATTCCAGATGGAGAAACTGTTCACCAACTTATAAAAAGTTACGAGATTCGGTATTTCCCAATGAAAGAATCGCATTCCTAAGTACTGTGTTATTACTGAAGAAAAATTAGATGCAATACAGGATTTCATATGCACACGCTGACAACGTAATGCCGCTAAGGGGCAACATTTTCAGTATTTCTTCCAACACAGAGCAGTGCTTATTATCAGTTTTAAACATTAGTTTAGCATTCAGTAAAAATATAAATACCAAAATAAATACTAGCCATTAGCGCCATGACTCTTATTTCCCTTTTTCCGGCTGCAGTAAGCATAAGCAACCGTGCTTAGGCACCCGTAACACAAGCAATCTACCTGTATTTATTTCATTATCTTATGGAACGTATTTTTTTTTTCAATGTTTGTGCAAAAAATGTACTTATACAACTGACTTTCTCTAATCTCATATACCACTGTTTAGTAGATTTCTTCGAGTTAATGCTTCACTGATATCGAACTTTATGGTGAGATAATATCCTTGTTCGCTGACGATGTATATTTTAGGGTTGTTTGGGTCTGTATGTTTCGTTAAACTAAAATGAGAATTTGATGTTATAGGAACTTCTTGATGTTTACATGAGAAATATTTTCAGTTGATATCCAAAGTTAGAAAGCTTAAAATTAGCTTTCAGTGTGTTGCAGTTTTTTTAAAAGCAATTGCTCAAAGTATTATTTCTAATATACAAACTTAGGCTTTCACGGCCGGCGTCAATCCAATAAAACGATGATTTATCCGGGCTTCTTGGCCGTGGTCTAGAGGTAACACTAGTACCTGACGTTTCGCCCGCCACTCCGTCGGGCATCCTCAGAGGTAGACTCATGACTGACAAAAACTCTGAGGATGCCCGACGGAGTGGCGGGCGAAACGTCAGGTACTAGTGTTACCTCTAGACCACGGCCAAGAAGCCCGGATAAATCATCGTTTTATTGGATATTATTTCTAACTTTAATAAAGCAATATTTACATGTAAGTAGTGATGGTATATAGTTTTAACGAGTATCTAAAATTCGGAATGTTTTGTTACACTTTGCATTGCCAGGTTCGATGGCTCAATTCCTGCCACCAGCGTGGATGGCTCTAAATGAGACGAGAGTGTGGCTTCCCTCAGAGAGGAAGCTAAAAGCAGTTGATCCCGTAACGCAGTTTAGTTTGGTAAGTTGCAACTTCATTAGCTAAGTGTCTGTGATAACGTCAGTATATTGCTTTTAAACGGATATGTGTCACTCATTTGTTACATTTAAATTATTTTTATTAAATCAATAAAGCAAATGCTTTAACTCTTTAAGGTACGACGTACGTATGAGATTAATATTTGCTTTCGCTTCAACAGTAATATTATTTTGTTACATTCTTATTACATTTATACTTTCCTAACATGTACAGAGAACTTGAATTATAAACCTTGTCCGTTTATGCAGTGCTTTACTCCTCGGCTCTTAAGCGAGCCATGAGCGGCAACTCCGCATGGTAAAACTTGTGTGAAATACTTTATAAAAGTTGCTGGAACTGGCTAAACAGACATTGTATCCGGAAGACACGATCGTGTTTGGCGATCGAAAATGTTTTACTTTACATTCCCATGCTAATTTTGACGACGGTTTCGTTGGAGAACGTTAAAAATTGCACCAATTTCGTCTAGATTCTCATCTGCTAAAACTGTACGTATTTTCTGGTGTTTTTTTTTATTTGCACTGAACTGGCGTATTAAAAACTGTGCACGATATAGAGAACTGAATAAATTCTGTACACACGACGAACTGTTTCATATTTACAAAAATATTTACACAAAAAATCGTGTTGTGCAAAAGTCAATTGTCTAACCATGTTTGTGAATGCATGCATACTGCCGTGAGCCGGGGCAGTTCAGAGAACGACGTTAAGGGACTGACAAAAAAGCGGAGAAAGGAGTTTTGCCACTAGCTGCAGTGAGTCTACACGCTGTTCGCGCTTATATTTTAGGCATTTCTCCGCGTGCTGCTGCTGTAATTAGGCGATTTGCAGCATAACTATCTGCCACAAAGAGGATTTTACCAATTTCACTGCAACAAAAGCCATACAGAGATCTCCTTCTCTGTTAGCGAATTCCGAAGGAAAATAGCTATTGCGATTGTACCCTTGAAACCAGGCGCGCGCGCGTGCTTGTGTGCGTGTGTGTCCGTTTACTTTTGTTTTTTCTAAACAAAATTCGACATCGGTTAACAAACTATTCGTCGAGTTCGTTAATCAGCAAAATTGGACTATTGGGGATGACGGTTAACCTAAAACGAAAGTATTTTTTTTTAAAAAAAGTTAAAAATCGCTATAGATGCCGCAATTTTTGTGTTTTCTCAACGACACTCTGTATATTTCTTTAAAATAAATTGATAGTCTTCAAAAATCAAGGCAATCGGACCATTAGGAAATTTAAAAATCGCATTAGCAGGCCGCAAATTTAATTTTTTTTTAAAGGAAACTAGGTATATGTCTTTGAAATAAATAAGTAAAATGGATTCTGAAAATCAGAGAAATCAGATTATTAGGAAGGAGGATTTACCTGAAACTCAAAATTTAAAATCACTCTAGTGGCATATGTTTATTTTACCGCAACAAAATTTCGTATATACCATTTAAAGAAAATAAAAAAAGTTTCTGAATATTGGGCAAATCGGACCATTAGGAGTGGATTTATCTGAAACACAAAATTTAAAAATTGTTCTAACAGCACCATTTTTTCACAACAAAACACTGCATATATAATTTAAATAAAAAAAAAAAGTGTCTGAAAATCAATGAAATGAGATTATTAGGATTGGGAGTTTACCTGAAACCCAAAATTTAAAAATTACTCCAGCGGCTTCAATACTTGCTTTTTCGCAACGTAAATTGATATGTGCCGTTTAAATAAAATAAACGAATGATTTCTGAAAATTAGGGAAATCGGGCTATTAGGAGGGAGAGTTTGAAACCTAACATTAAAAATCTCTCTAGAGCACCAATATTTGTTTCTTCACAATAAAATTCGGTATGTATCATTTAAATAATATAAGAAAAATAGTTTCTGAAAATTAGGGAAATTGAACCATTAGGAGTAATGGAATACTTGAAAATAGAAATTTAAAAAGTGTTCTTTCGCTTAATTTACCTGCTGTTGTTTGAAAATAAAAGGACAAATTAATTCATCCTAAAAACTGTATTTATAATGATGCGGCATCGTCTTGAAGGTAGCAAATGTGAAATATATTAATGTAATATGTGTTTGAGAATTATATTTGCATGTAAGAGTGCTCTGTAATAAGCTTCAGGAAACATTTGCACATATTTTTTCTACAATAACACACAAATAAAAATTCAAAGTCAACGAAAATTCATCAAATTTTCGATTGTTTATTTTTGATTGTGTATATTTGCTTAGTACATTGTAATTGCTTTTAAACAGTAACATGTTTTTATTTTATTGAAACACATGAACATAATCTTCTTACATACGCAATTTAACTGGAAACTTTCTGTTATTTTCATTAAAGTGCATGTAAAGTTGATACCAAGGGCTCAGTTCATAAACATGGTTACATTTAAAAATGTTTAAAAATAACCACATAGTATAGCTTTGTCTATCAGTGGCCATACATTTAATTTGATTAATAGTATACTATTAAATTTTGTGGTTTAATTCTTAATAATAATAATAATAATAATAATAAATTATTAATAATAATAATAATAATAATAATAATACAAAATGCTAATTTGTTCCCTTAATATTACACAGTAATGCCATAATTTATTTCAGTTCATTACTTAATAAGGCCATAAGTTGGATTTTATGTTCTTTTTTAAAGAATACTACGGATCTTTATCTCTTTCTCCTTCTAAAATGAACTGCCTACTTGCACCTCAATCCTACGCATGCGTTTCGTATCGAGATTGCAAAGTGAAATTTGCGTTATATATTGTATATTGTATATGCAACTATTTCTATAATTACAGACAATATAAAGTGTTTTGTAAATAATTCTTGTCGAGTTGAGTTACGTTTTGCTTTTGCGGATTAGAAAGCGAGCTATACGCCTCGGGTACAGAAACGACTCGTGTAAGGCTCAACTAACCAATTAGCTTTTATTCGTACAGGCACTTCTGTTTACAATAAGGGCGAATACAGTACTGTAGCCCAGACGTGAAATACCACGTGAGTGGGCAAAATTTATATAGCTAAAAGCCTATAATACCAACAAATAAATATTCTTTGTTTATTTTGAATGAAAAATATAAAAGTGAAAGCATTCAGACAATCGGTATCATGAAAGAACTTTCATATTGTTTGCACTTCAGAATATGCCGTTCGAAACAGAACAGACCTGCCAACTAAACAATTAGTAATACATTGGTTATTGGTTATTTCAGAAAATATTTCGTCAGATTTACATGGAAGCTACTAAACATCTCTCAGATAAAATAGTAAAGCGAAAGCTCAAGTGAATATCCCAGAATCTTTAGTGCCAGAGCTAGTAAAGGAAAGAAGCAAGGTGTATTTGAAAACTCACAGTAATGCTTCATCTCGTGCACATCTGTGGAGCATGCGCAGAATGCTAATGACTGCTCCCATTCCCGTCGACTACACTTTCCTCATTTCTATGATACCAACATCAGATGTCAAATGATAAAAAATTATCTTCCTCCAAACAAATATGGGACATTAGTTCTGATTGGATTCGACAGAGCCGGTTTCTTGGCAAGAATCATGGACAATCCAAATATCTGCTGACAGAGCATTGGAGCTCTATCACATCACATCACATCACATCACATTACATCATTATCCCTAGGAACAACTTTCATTCTCACCCAATCCCTGATGAACCATGGTCGTTTGCAGTCAAATTTACACACAATGAAAATATCCCTTACGCCACTCTGCCACTGCCTGAAGGAATGCGAACCAACGGACCAAAATCTGCTAGTTCTAGCTCGTTATGCGCCTATGGCTGACCAACTATTCCTCGTAACAATTCTCAAACACCTCAGTGTCTCCAGATTTATTCTTTTAACATTCGTCCCAAAACTGATACTTAAGAGATGTAATGTAAATATGTAATACATTTCTGCTTCAATAAAACGATAATTTGTTTTTCAATCCCAATTAAATTATGTAAATACCCGGTGATATATAAAGAAGTGCAACAAGGTTATTTTTATTTATTTAAATAACACTTAATATACAAACATTACAAAATGGTTAAGTTCTATTCCAGGCCGCCAATATTTTGACTTACACAAAATGTTTAATTAACACATTTATTCATACAATTCAACTAACTGTATTTGTTGAGACTCATTCTTCGGTTATCCTGCCCACCCCCCATACTCCTAAATGGAGATAAACTATAACACACCAAAACCACAAGTTAATAATCACCCCAGATTGTCAATAAATCCGCTCTCATTTATAAACTCCTGTCTTAACTATCTTACATCCAACTTCTGACATCTACACATATAATCACAATTATGCTATTAGATAATTTCCCAAGGTAAACACAACCAAACTCACAGATCGTATCTCCTCATTGATCATAACCATTTGTTCTTAACTGTACACAGGTATTTCCCAAGGCTCCTAATTTGCCTTTGGTCACCAAACATTTTCTTTGCTTATTTACCCTCAACCATTTACCAATTATCGCTTGTTGTCTCCATTCGCTTGTTCCTGAGGATTCTAACAGAATATGCGCTACATTTTCCAAATTTCCATGCAAACCCCATGCTCACAATTACTTCCAAAACCCCTTAAGCCCCAGATTCCTAATCTAAACCATGCCATTCCGTCTCATGCTTATTACACTTACTAATACATTTCTCTTTTAGCAGCCCTTTTATCTCCTGATTAGTGACCTCTTTCTCCTCATTATAAAATGTAATATCTGTTCATCTATATCATTACCCCCACGAGTGGCCGCGGTCTTTAAGATGCGGACAATTGAACGGAAGGTCCGGGGTTCGAATCCCGCCAGGACTGTCCTACCTGGCTGAGGTTGTTTCCAGATTTTCCTTAGTCCTCATAAATGGCAAATGCCGGGGAGGTACCCTAAGCTTAGGCCTGGAACTTTTCCTTCCTAAACAATTCTTTCCCAATATATCATTTCATCTCATGCATCATCAGTGCCCACCGTCCGTGGTGCCTCAGCAGTAAAAACAGCCTTTAAACAATATTCAAAAAAAAATCTATATCATCAAACCTCACTTTAAAATGTTTCCAAAAACTTCCCTCTTAATCATGTCTTCTTTAACGTATATTACCAATTCCATTTCTTATTAACTCTTCTCCAACTTTGTTAACCCAATAAAAGTCCCCTACTGTAGACTCCTGAAAATTTAAACATTCATTTAATAATTTGACATCTCTTGTATTCTAAATCAATAGCTTAAAGCTCTCTTCATTATCCACTCTCTCACACCGACCATTCCCATTTCCAACAGTTTCCCTGTTATTTTGTGGGATTCCCAGCACAATTTTACAAATTTTACAAAACCTACCGAGTTTCCTATCCATCAATTTCCAACTTTGCTCTATCCCTCATATTTCGATGCCGTATGCCCACCTTGACTCTACCAATGCAACAAGGTTATTTGTAATTCTTGCTGGGGGAGGGAGCAAATACCTCTTTCGGCGGAGTAACTAAAATTTTAAAACAATTTTTTTACAAAAATTATTAAAGCAATTTTTTACCATTAGACAACATTTCAAAAGGTATGATATCTTGCTCAGTATTTAAACAAATTTAGAGAAATGAAAACTTTATTTAAATGAAGGAGCTCAAAATTTCGGAAAAATATTCAAATTTCATAAAGATTATTTTTAAATGTAAAAGTTGGATCGTATTTTTAATAACGGCCATTTTTCCTTCTTTTAATTCTTACGTTGTGTTAATTTTCAAAGTACAGTATAAATTACAGAAACGTTTTGAATTATGTAGGTCGGTTGCAATAAAGGAAACAAAATGAGAGCGTCTCCGTGGCTTTGTTCAGCATGTCTGCCTGCAAATCCGGAGATCCCGGATGCGAATCCTATAAGGTCAATTTCCGGGAAAAGGTAAATGCCAGGTAACTTTAGCGTCGTGGCCTACGGCTCATTTATGCTCTCGTTATATTAATCATTCATTGATTGTCTTGTCATGAGGGAGTAGAAGAGAAAGACGAAGAAAAAATCGAGACTTTAAGAAATCCTTGTGCTTGATAGCTTGCACTGTCAACGAACCTGATTATCACAAGTCGCAAGGCGCTACATTTTATTTTATTTATTTATTTAAGACACAATCTCTGTGCTATGATGATTTTATCCGATAAAAGTCAGAGCGTCTGGTTGATATCTAATATTAAGCCTCGACTGGACACATTTGCTAATAAACCTAACACATTTACATTCGACATACTTTAACATCATCACTTGCATTGCAAGGTTAATCTAAAAACATTTACACTTATTTCAGAGGCACAGAGGAGCAAACCAAACGCGTTATAAAACCACGTTATAATATTGAATATAACACGACTATTACGTGTCACTTTCTCATAAAGCACTTTCACACAACTACACGAGTATCTTGCTTAAGCAGATTTTTTTGCAGCGGAATCGGTCAAGCAAAAAACGGGTTTTTCTAAGCACTTTTTTTTAAGTTATAGGCTGTTAGAAAAGTTGTCAATGCTGTTTGTTTGCATTATTTCATATTTAAGAAAATGAAGATTACTAAAGCAGCTATTTAGGAAATTCATTCACTAGTTTAGTACCTAAGACAATCAGTGAAACTCTTTCAAGAAATCCATTTTTCGAGTATGGACATTTAGTAGTCACTTGTCTTAATATTGATCCGTTTACATCAAGCTTTTAGAAAAACACATCAGGCAAGTATTTCAAACTACGAAAAGGTTCGCAGATTTCTCCTATGTATTTAGTAACAAGTAAGGAGATGTAGCAACTGATCTGTTTTAGCGCCAAAAGGTTATTTATTTGGTTTATTTAAGGACGTTCTTTGGCATTTAATTCAGAGTGTGATAAGGCCGATACATTTTGCTCAGAGGCCTCTTCTTTCAGGCTTGTGCTTTTTATGTGCCAACACGGGACTCGTGGCTTTACCTTCCTTCTGGAGGAAGCAATATTGTAATGTGAAAATTACGATGATCATTAAAAAATTCGGTAAATTTATATGAAATGAACGAAAATTGCAAATCTACAAGACATTTTAGGCAGTTGAGATGCGAAGTTAACGTATGACCAATATCTAAAATGACCTCTGAAGTAAAAATGGCAAAAAATTCTGTGAAGTGATAAAAAAAAAAAAAGATTTGAGTAAGTGGATTGCCTTGCAATCAAAGCATAGCTGAATGAGATTCAGGATTTGTGCATCGGCGCTGAAAACTATCTATATCTAGATAAGTTAGTTACATATACGAAGATAAGCGATTTCTATTTATTTATTTATTTATTTATTTATTTATTCTGGCAGAGCTAACGCTATTAGGTCTTCTCTTCCGCTCTACCAATCTAATAATAATTACACCAAGTATCAATGGCAATACCACAATAATAACATGAACTGTAGCAAGGACAATATTTGTACACATATAAATCTATGTCAAATATAGAATCTATAAATAATTGTATGCTAATAAATAGACATCAAAATGAAAATAAACATCCAAAAATATTAACTTAATAAGATGAGCAATAAAAAGAATAATAATACAACAAATAGTAACAATAACAATCCATACACACATAAAACTATTTAAATCATATACAAGTAAAACATAAAAATGGAAAACACTAACAATACTATGAGATAGAAAAATGCATAACAGTAAAAATGTATAACAGTAAAAATGTATAACAGTAAAAACAATAATAATAGAATAAAAATTTACTGCAGGTTAAAATAAACAAACATTGTAACATAAAGAATCAAAATATAATCACATTAAACAATTTTTTATAAAACGCCCCCAAAATTTGGCAGTCTCTGACATCCCGCGGCATTCCAGAAACGGGTAGTTTAAATTGGAAGATGATGAGTAAAGTGATGTTCAGTGCAGTGTAATGATAATTTTAGAACGTGTGTTAAGGTTATGAGAGGAATACAAATTTTGGGAAGATAAGATGGAAAAGATGTATGCATAATTTTGAAAATGGTGTGAGACAATGTTTCTTCGGTCTTTCAAGTGAAACAAAACAATACACAAACCAATTTAAAGAGCTCATTACTTACTAAATTATCAAATGAGGTGTTGAATTTCCAAACAATAGAGTTTTAACTTTATTTTAACCAATTTTAACGGTTTTTTGTATGTGGAAATAGAAGGACTATTTGATAGGTGTTTGCAAACTCACAAGTCGTAGTACTAGACTTAGGTAACCTGGTGATTGCTGGGGGATCATGCATATGGTTACAAGCTTTGTTTGAGAACGATTTTCCTGCTTAAATTTTGCAGAAATATGAATATCGTGTATTAATTACACATTACTATTTTAAAAGGTAACGTCCGCAGAAACTAAAGCGAAACTGGACAAATATTACGGCAAATCTGCACCTATGCTTAGAATGGATTATATGGCCCGACGAGCACAAGCGATGCGGACACATTCGGATGTCCTGTCGAGGCGAAATTATTGAAAAAAATTTATTACCTGGTGCTGAGCGATCGGAAACCAAAGCTGCGGGAAATTGCTGAGGCTGTGGGTATTTCTGAATCGGGTGCATACTATTTTACACAATAATCTGCAAACGAAAAGTTATCGGTGACGTGGATGTCGCACGACTGTCACTTCGGCGCATTTGCAGCTATTTAAGCGGAATCCAAGTGAAATTCGGAGACGATATTTGACAGTTAACAAACGTGCATGTCGGAAACTTAGGAGCAGTCGAAACAGTGAGTTGTAACCGGAGAAAGCGCTCCGAAGGAGGCAAAAACAACCCCATAGTAGAAAAACTGATGGCGACTGGGATTGCCATGGCGTGATTTTAACTGTCTTTAACAAACCATAACGGATTAATATTACGCTATGTTACTCAAGCAATTACATGACATGATCATGAAGAATCGTCCACATCTGAGGATTGTTACATCACGATAACGCACAAGACTGCCATTACAACCTCAAAATCATTGGATTATAGTTATGGCATCCTTCCTCATCACCCGTACTCTCCGGATTGAACTGCTTTGTTTCGCAACATGAAAAAATGAGTAGTAGGAAAGAAATTTGCACCAAGCGAGGACGGTGTCGCAGAAACAAATGCGTATTTTTCAGCGCTGAAGAAATCGTATTTTATGGATCGTATAAATAACTTAGAAAATCGATTGAAAGGAGATTATGTTAAAAAAAACTTTTTCTTCACGAATTTATCGAATAGCAGCCATACATTACATATATAGGGAAATTTCTAAAATAAGTAAAATGAAAGAGTTCGTTTATTCCCGTGCTCTGATTCAACCTGTTCATAATGTTACTGCACACCTATAAACAACGCAGTAACTCATTTTCTCAATTCTATGGCATAGCAACGCAAATTGTAACTGTATGTAAAAATGTATTCTTTTGTTTTCCTATTGCAGATACAAACTGTGTGTGGTAAAGCGTGTACCGACCGCCACAGTTCACAGAAACACTAGCCGTCGCAAGTAACCGAGGTCGTTAAGGCGCGAACTCGTGAGCGGGAGGCCGGGTTCGATACCCGCCAGAACCGTCATTTCTAAGGGTTTTTTCCAGGTTTTCCTCAGTCCTTATAAAATGACAAATGCCGGAGAGGTACCCCAAACTTAGGTTTGGAATGTTTTCTTCCTTAAAAAAAATCCTTTCCCAATATATCATTTCATCTCATGTATCACCAGTGTCCACCGCCTGGTGCCTTAATAGTAAAAACGGGAGAGAGAAAAAAAAAATAAATAAAACCTGCCTCCATAGCAACTTCTGTCGCGAGAAAGCATACGAACTGACTCTTAGTAATTAAAAGTACGATATACAGACTTAATAATACGTGGATATTTCTGGTAGGACGCTATAATAAACAGTAGAACATTGAATGGGCTTATTTTCCTACCAGCGGACGAACCATTATGATTTTAAAACAAAAAACTGGAGAGGATAAATGAAAACTAAGTTGCAGGTTTGAGAGACGTTCGATTGAAAACTCGCTGTGTGTCTACTTCCCTCAGAGATGATAACCTTGCAAACACTGACTTTCACCTATTTCCGCTCTGTAAGAGGATACCGGTTTGTTACGGATGAGGAAGAGAACTAGCCGCGTGCAGCAAGTTCACGATCAAGTTCACAATATTCTACATTCAGGACAAGGAGAAAGAAAAGGAGGTCTCTTTTGCGGTTCAACTCGAAGCTAGCCTTTCTAATTATATCGAACTTCGCATTAATTTTCGCTTTGTGGCCTTGTCCTCTTCAGCTTCCAATTGTTTCCAGCCTATCAGTTTTCATCTATAACACGTTCTTCTTGCTCTTCAATGCAAATAAACTGCTGCTATTTAAAGCCAGTCTTAGCAAACAAAAGAACTTTATTGACCAAATATCAAACATAAAAAACCTTTCAGAGTCAGATATCTATCAATTAATTAAAATTAAATGGAAATTAAATGGGAAGTTGTTGAAAAAAGCGCAGATACGTAAATTCATATTTTGAAAGAATTTCCTTATAACAATCTTTAGATATTCATCTTACAAAAGAGTTAGTAAGATTTTATTTATGAGTGAAAATTTTATCTCCCGAGTGCATTAAGTATGTTTATTCTCATGTTGCGTACGCCATTTCCCCACTACTACCACGAAATAACATTTCAATGAAAATACTATTTACTTTCAATTAAATTATATCCATTTGGCATTTCTTAAATCAAAGCCGACGATTCTCGATGGTAATATGTTGTTTGTAATGGATATATAAAATAAATAATTTGAATGTATGAGGCTGCTGGATGAAAATGTCTAAAGACAAGTATTTATTTATACCGAAGATGTTTTAAGTGAGATTAAAGTCGCTGTCTCTTTACTAGTTCCGAAGGATTCTGTTTCGCTATATGAAAAGGAAATCTTAATTAGAATGTTGTGTTTATTATTAAAATTATTTTAATTTTAATCAATTTGAAGTATAGAGAACTGTTTATATATTGTAATAGAATTACAGTGTACAGAATAATAACTGAAAAAATTGCACAACCGAGAAATTTCTGTTCAAAGAATGAACCAAACAGGGTATCAAATGTTATTGCAAGTCTAAAGGGGAAACAACACCAGAGAGCACTCTGAGCAAGTAACGAAATAAACTGATGCCAGGAGTTGTTGTTCTTCATGTATATAGTGCATACCTCAAATCAAAGTTTTGTTTTAATTTTAGTTGCAGTTTTTGTGACAATAGAACAAATTATTCAGTAATCTCCTTGATCTTGGGTTTAGAAGGCAAGTATGGTTACCACTACACCACCGGGACCGACTTCAGTCTCCTGAAAATATGTATTACTAAGTTAAAGCACTTTTTGTGTTAATCTAATTTTTAATGTAGCCAATTCCTGAGGTTTGACTTGTCCTTTAGTACGAAAAAAAAAAAACAAACAAAAAACAAATTACGAATGATGATAATGAATTTGAAGCCCTACCTGACATTCCTATAAGACAACAAAGAAATTAAATCGGCCCTTATGTAGTGAAGCAAACATTTCATCTGACTGAGTGATTGAATAAAGTTTCATATCAGAATTTCAGCCAAGCAAATGTTTTATTTTTTATTTATACTTTTCTCTGAAAATGAAATGTGCACCATAGATGTTGATAGTACTCATACATTTGGTTTGGCTAGTACATAGGAATAAGGTAAAAAGTGAAGAGAGGAAAGTATACAGGAACCATAAAACACGCCACCATATAACATAAATGTTTGTGATGCTCTTATACGTGAATTTAATGGATCCTATGGCGCCACAAATCCTATCTGCCTGTTGTCCAGAGAAACATTAGTGAATCCTTACAGGCCAGGGGATGCAGCCCTGTGTGAATAACTGGCACTGGCCACAATGTGCCCGAAATACAGATCCCAGGGTGGAGGGACCAAAGTCCTAAGGGAACTTCAGAGAATCAAGTTCAGGAATGCATAGGGAATGGAGGACAAATATCTACTAGAGCTGATAAATGTCAATATTTTCCATACTACACAGCAGCACCGAGAGGCACTCGCAGTCTTAACAATGCAGCAACCGGCACGGCGTACATCACGATAAACTGTATAAATCTCCAGGTTTCCCAACCACATTAGATGAGAAATGTTCCTCACAACATCTTGCTACCATAGGTCAATAGGGTCAATCGGACCCAAAGTTGCTGTTAGAAACGTGCCAAGCAGAAGTATGAATGAAAGTCACGGCATGGAGAGGGAAAAAGAATTAAAAGTCGTGTTATGCAAGACTCCCGGAATCAACATCGAACATGCATATATTAAATGGAACCGAATTTCATTCCTCGCCAACCCACATGGTTAATACGAGCTTCATGGCAATAGGTAACTGCAAAGTGCTGTAGCAGTCCTTTACGTACATTTTACAACTGTAAAACGAATGTATTACATCAAGTGCCCAAACAGACCGTAATTATGAAATCAAGAATATTATGAACACAACAGTGTAATATATAAATAATAGAAAGAGAGAATATTTCTTCCTGAATATTAGAAATTATTATAGGGTGTAGTAGGGTTGTTAATCACTTGCAAGCTGCTAAGACAGGCACAGAAAGGTTCGCTGCAAGTGGGCTTTCTACTTTATTGTGTACCTGGTGTTAAGAAGTGAATGTTTTATTTACGCAGTGTTATCTTTACATTGTGATTGTTTGCTTAATAGTTCGTATGTCATATTCATGCACATTTTGCAACTGCAGATGCTCGAAACCTTACGTGAACACGAATTTTCCCCTTCTGACCCAATTCCAAGCCTTAACCGTGTAACCACATGGTGAAATCTGCATAAGCATAAGCATAAGCATAAGAATAAGCATAAGCGCTTGAGTCGCTCTTAGGATTAAAATCTCTGCAACGAGATAACCTTAGAGATTTTCAGAGCATAATAAAATTCAGACGGGGAAGATTCGCGGCTATGATGGGGGCACAGTGCGGTAGCTCAGATGGCAAGAGCGTGGATAGGATTGAACGAAGATACGTGGTTCGAGTCCGGCCATGATATCCAAATTTTCCCATTTGACTTTGATTCCAAATAATATGAAGAGGAACAAGGGGGAATGAAGATGAGTGGGGAATAGCGATCTTCTTCTTTTTTTTCCCCCTATTATTAGTGCATGTGCGATCATTCTGAATGGTGCTGCCATGTGGTCTACAGTGCCAATGACCATGTGTTTCTTGTAATTTCTTCTGGTTGTGTACGAAAAGAATAATATTTGTACTTGATGTTGCACTTTATGAGCAGTAGGAATTTAAGCTGAAATCTAACACTACATTTAGTTATAAATAATGTAAATTTTTCAAGGTAACATTTAAGACTGTGTTTATATCAACCTGATTGCAATTTCCCAGAGTAACCTGGATTCCTCACTCGCGTTTGTCGTGCATTTAGGTAACGGTATATTATATATGAATATAAATATAAAACAATTAAGAGAAAACTAGAATCAGAAAAATTGAGAGGATGCGTTAAAACCGGAATTGCAAAGACACCAGCTTTAGCTACGAAAGTCAGATTAAGGCCGAAGATTAGATTGAACATAAAAAATACTGCAAATATGTTGTATGGTTTGACCCTTTTCGATGTGAGACAAGCTGCATTTGGAAAGGTTTAAAATCACAAATTTAATGTGGTAAATAGAATAATATGCATTTAGGGTTTTTGCAAAGAAACCCTTTGCAAGAATTCGATGAAAGAATTCGAATCGAACAATCTTCATTCTTTAGAAGATAAAAGTTTTGTGGAAAAATTGTCTGGCAACAAGAAAACAAATTCAGTATGGGTGAATTCAGAATGGCAATTGGTACTGCTACACACTTTTGGATTTGGACTCATTCTCTCTGTTCTGGATGGGAAAACCCTAAGGAATTACTTGTGACGTAAGAAAACATCAGTTCAGTCTTAAAATAATTAATATAAATGTTAAATATTTTCTTATGTTTTTCCTTTCAATTTATAGTCGAATATTTCTATTCCACAATTCATTCAACGTTTTATCTTGACATTTTATACCACTTATTATTTCCAATGCAATTATAAATTTAACTAAAAGGATTGCCTATATTCTATATGGGTGTTACATATTTATTCTGTTCCATTTATTGAAGTGAACTATACCACGTGTGGATGATACCGATCAATGCAGTATGTAAATTTTGTCATGTTTATGTTCAAAAACAAAAACAAACTGGAAACAAAGAAGTGTAAGATATAAGAGTATGCGCAATTTTTGTGCTTTCAAAATAAATTAACGACTACAGTCTACGTTTTTCCTAAAATGATCGCCATTTCTATCAATCACCCCACCGTTTAGTCTAGGGAGAACGACAATTCGATTAATTTCTACAAGATGCGTTTTATGGGGGACAAAATGGCCGGCTGAGACACTTTAGTAAGCGAGACTTAATATTTTAATTTAATTACAAAATTGAGTGTGAATAGAGGTGATAAAGGTTAAAACATTTATCTATTTCAGGTTGCACATTACGGCAAAATTATCAGAAATGAACATAACTTTTACAATATGATCGCGCTAATATTTGTAGAATTAAAGTTTGGCCGTTGAAAAAAAAATTATACAGACCCAAAAATAGATTTTTGGTTTTTGCTTATGCATTTTTAAATATGGTAATCAGAGTAAAATGGATCACACAATTTAGACGTTTGAAAATATTAGTGCAGATAGTACAGGTATGTACAAACTTTTTCTAGAAGAAATCCCACCTCAAGAAACATTGCACAAACCCAAGTTTTCCATAAAATATGAAGCATGGTCAAAGGAGATGTGGAATACGCCTGCATATTTTCAGGGAAATCGGACATTACGTGTTACGCACGTACCCAACGCCTTAATTTCCAACTTCTTCATTGCATAATATCAAGCAGCTGTATTTCGTCGCCTACCAACAAGGCTAAATCTACATCTGTTTATAATGTAATGTGACCCTTACCAACATACTTTTTTTTTTCTCCAAGGCCTCACACCCTGTCATTAAACTCAACTTAACTTTCTATAGAGGTTATCTTTAGTATAGTGTCAAGAAAATCCTCGTGCGCATTCACACATACACACACATAAACAGAGTGTACCCAGGCTATACATTTACGTGCACAAACTATAATAGGAATTAACCTATATATTGAATCTATAGCCAAGTTACCAATTGAACACTACCATATAATCTTAAACATCTTCTAAATGAAGATGTTTATGGTTAAAAGTTATAAGAAAAATTATAGTCTTTCAATTATATCACTAAAAATTTCCCTGCGACAAAATATTAGTTTTATCTCATATTTTGTCAACAATATATAAGGGTTTTTATTTTCCATGGATATGATCTGTAGAGAATAGATTCGATTGTCAACCTCCCTAACGTCCATCTAAAATACTTATTGTACAACTCCATAGGAAGAGATGCTTTCACTGTTTTACCAAATCTGTTCTCTGAACAAGTCGCAGTTTTGGTTCCAATGTCAGCGTCTATTTCCAAGTCTTCCCTGGTTACAGAGAGAGTAAGTCTGTTTCTTACCAGGAATGGACAATTAAACAGGATGTGAGAAGCAGTCCCCTTTCATTTGTTTGCATATTCTGCAAATAGGTTCATCTTTTATAGAGTCCCACTTTACATAAATGTTTTCTGAAGTAACCATGTTCAGTAATTAACGCACCTACTCCCATTTAGGAGAGATGAGGAAAAAGTGTTTCTTGGAATCTGTAAAGAATAATTAGATCTGTAGATTTTTTAATTAAATTATATATAATTAAAATAAAAAGGTATTAAACATTATAAAATATTTTTAGGGATACTAAGAGCAAACAAACCCAGGATGCTCGTTGTTTAGCATACATCTGTGAGCTAGTATAGTTCCTACGTAAGGAGCATTCTGTAGGAAGGAAAATATAAAGGAGGAGAAAATAATTTTTAAAAATATTTATGCATAGCACACATTAAGAAAACCTCCTAATTCATTGGTTAGGAACTTGGTAATTATTTCTCTCTCTTCTGCTGCTACTTTATTTACCTTCCTATTCCTATCCACACCCCCCCCCCTTTCCCTCTGAAGAATTCCATTTTTCACTTCCGTTAACTTGACATTAATCGCGCTAAAATGACATTTTTCTTGTTCTCTTCGTGATCGTGATGATAATTACTCACAGAAAGATAATTAGTTTATTGTTTCAGCACTTAGGGGCTCTGTAAGAAAATGCAAATATTTAAATTTTTGCAAAGAACTCATTAAACTTACCTTCATAGAAATGATATTGCAGATAATAAGACAAGAACAGAGCAAAGCACAAAGAATAATTGATTTCGATATATTTTGTTTATTATTATTATTATTATTTACATATTATTTACTTTTTCATATTTGCAGTACACTAATAGCTGTACTGGTTACTTGAGTTTCAGATCATGATATCTGATTTTTACTCAGTGGCTGAAATAAATTTGATTTTATTAATGATTCAGCTTGCTGCAAAGTTGGTTCTTCAAATATAAAAGTGATAAAACGCTGTTGTTTTCTCACATTTACTGATTAATATACTAACATTTTACATTTAATGTTAATTAGTTTTTCCTGAAAAAGTAATGATTTAGAGAATACCAGATTTATAAATCCACCACTTGTTTAATTGGGAGTGAAACTTTAAAGTCGGACATGAACATAAGCTCAGATATTGTAGAAATAAATCGTATAATGTTCCATAATAGATATTCGCTTACCTCATACAAAGAAGAGAGAGTTGGGGTTACAAAATAAATTTCGCCCCACGAAAACATTGTTTTATTGCGAAATCGATGGTAACATTAGAAAATTAAAATGCAACATGCTACCGCTCATAGCATACTTTCCAGCTCTTGGAATGTCGAACGTGATGATAGTCGAAGAAGGTCAGCAGTATTCAAACTTTGAACTTTGCTTTTACCAAAACTTTCGTTCAAGGACCGGGGTAAACACAAGTGTTTACATAACAGTACCCGGTAACACTTCTCATGTGAAATTGTGAAATAGCTTAAGACGTGTTTAGAACAGCTGTGCCCCTCAATACATCAATTGGCCAATTGTAGCACGATATTCGTACGTGGTTATCAAGAACGTTAACATTGCACTCCGACACGTAGAGGTCATTCATTTGTTTTCAGACACGAAGTGTAAGAAAGAATTCAAATTATAATTAATGGGTAGTGGTTTTGTAAGAAGTAATTTACAGTAATAAAAAATACCTAAGAGTCAAGGACTAAGTAATACATCTAGTAGAAAAATTCCAAGAGTAGAATAATGGATAACAATACAATTTATTTAATATGGAAAGGCTTATGTAATATAAATTTAAATGTGACATTAAAACTTAATCTTTAACACTTCCTAAATTATCGAAAAAATAAGAAGTGGAAAAAGAGGGATTAAAAGCGAATCGCAATAAAATTCTAAAATTGAACCTGCTTAAAGTGAAGAAATTATTACAAAGAAAAACACTCCGAGGAATAAAATCCTTTATTTATGATACTGTTCCTTACTACACAGATTAACTCTCACTTTTAGTTTTTCATATCAGCATCAACTTAGTCCTCTTTTTTTATCATTTCAATAGCTTAAACTTGCACATAATTCTAATAGTGTATTTTTAAATATTTCACTTTTATTCATTCTTGCAAATTTTCTGCAATATTCCATTTGTCTGTGGTAATGGTGCCATAGAAATTAAAAACGTCGTGATTATACAAGGCAACTATTATGACATCAACGATAGACATGTACGAGTAATAAAGGAAAAAATATTTGACAAAACAAAAAGAGTAACAGTGCACATTCTTTTTATTTTTAAACAATAAAACTTACCAAACATTTTTAATTACTGAACATACATTATAAGTATGAAAAACTAAAGAATTTATAACATTTAAGAAATATACAAAACGTGTTTATATTAAAAATACTGATCTTTGAACGCTGTCAAGGCAATGCCAAAAAAAAAAAAAAAAAAATCAAACTTTTTGTTTATTGCTGAATGGTTCTATTGCAAATTAAGGAAGTAAAAACAACTCTTTCCAAAGTTTAATAGTTTTTAGGTTAGAATTCTAAAGATTTGAATGATGAAACAAGTTCTTAAGATTGGAGATTTGAAGTTAGGGCGGGACTCCAGAAAATCGAACACGACCAGTCAGCCTTTGATTCATACGCTTCTATGGAACGTTAAATGCGCGGGAGCTCCATCATGCATGCATTGCACTTCTCTAGGTATGAGTATGAATGGTGGTGTTTAAAGTGACTCAGTAGATAATGTGCTAGCTGGGAATGAAACGCCAAAGTGAAGCCTAGTACTCACGCAAGAGATATATTGTGTTAGTAAACGCCATTCGTTTGTCATTATAACAGACAACTCCCACGTTGGGACTGCACTGGGCGTCCGTCGCATTTAATGTTATACCTCAAGTCTTTGTGTTACCGCAGGCTGTTGGTACGCTAGTGTTATTAATTACAATGCACCAGTGAAATATCAGACACGCTCACCTGTCTACAGAGTGAGTCATGGGTTCTTCTCACAACGAACAAGGCACAGCTTATAAACGAGTTTAGTTGCCTTTCTGTGCTAATGCATATTAAACACAAACTGTTTCCACCTACAGTGATGGCCGAGGTCGCTAAGGCATCAACTCGTGAACGAGTGATCTAAGGCTCGAATCCCGCCAGGATTATTCTCCCTGACTGAGACATTTTCCAGGTTTTCCTCAGTCGTCTCAATGCCAAATGCCGAAGAATTGTCCTAAACTAAAGTCTGAAAGACTGGCGGCTCGTAGCCCCTGTAGAAAGGTGAACTAGGAACATAATTATATGACACCCAAATGGTGTAGGGGAAGATCTCTTTTATCCAAACTTATATTCCTTCCCAACATTCTCTCTGTCGGTCCTGGTGGTGTAGTGGTAACCATACTTGCATTTTAAACCCAAGATCGTGGGTTCAAACCCGGCCAGGATGGATGGATTTTTTCGGGCGTAAAAATTCTAAGTATGGCTTCCTTCGGAAGAGAAGTAAAGCCGTGGGTACCGTGTCGTAGATTTACGGCATGAAAAAGAATCTCAAGCCTGAAAAAAAGAGGCCTCTGAGCAAAATTTGTCGGCTGTTTCACGCCCTAAATTGAATAGGATGCTGATGACCTGAGATGTTAAAAGAGCTCCGTAAATAAAACAGATCAACAATAGACATTCTCTCATAACTGTAGCGGCATCGTATGTTTCTGCTATAAACTTCTGGTTTATATGGAACTCTTCTAATTCAGCTGATAAAGTACATTATAAACCGTCAATCAGAAACACCAATGAATTTTATGACTCTTTCAACAGGTTTACCCCCATTGATGTATCGTAATATCACAATAAATTGTGACGTGCTTGTAATATCTGTCGTTTTGTCGGCTTGTACAGAAACGGGATATGCCTTTTTCTATTTATTTTTTATTCCTATTCCTATAGACAAGACACATTTCTCACTTCACACGCTGTCAGCAAAGATGTTTTTTTCAAACCATAAAAAAAAAAAACTTCTTCATTTTGGTACGCTCCTATAGCTTTTGGTTGATAATGTCCAAATGGTTTCACTTCCAATTTAACAGTTTTTGAAAATAAAGTTTTCAATAAAACGTATACTTTATTCATTGCTACAAAACAGATGCGTTTTTTTTAACTTTACAGTTAATACTAAAAAAAGGCCAACTTTAAACTGACAAACACCGAGGAATTCGCCCAATTTCAAACAAAGTGCAAAAACAATTCCTAGTCAGTTAAGAGTGATGCCAGTAACGCGACATCTTGTTTCTAAGAAAAGAAAGAGCACTGAGCTTTGGCATGGGCCTCTTTCTACTGGCCCAAGAGAATGGAAAAATAAGCAGAAAGACCAATCCATCTTGGAGGAACACAACTATAACTCCTTGTAAGTCTTTGCTGACTCATGAAGGTTATATGTTTAAAGCTTAAAATTTTCTGGGTTTGCCTATGAGCTGTCCTCACTAACGGAGGACCCGCACGTTACCACTACTACAGTAGAGAGTAAATGAGCTTATTGCGTAATATACAATTAAGAACTAATATGGTATGCAATGCTGTTTTCATGCACCTTTTGTTTTTTAAAAGTTGACTAGAAGAAGAGAAATGTTATATATATATATATATATATATATATATATATATATCGCTTTTTCTTTGGGGGGCTGTCTGAAACGCTTTCTTTCCCAAAAGATTCCTTTACTATCTCATGTATCATCAGTGTCACCGACTGTGACGTTTCAATATTCTGATAACTTCCTGTCTCCTGAAATTTACTGCGATAGTACATATTATGAATTACATACAGTAACTTGCTCTTTAATAGAAAAAAAAACATATTAAGTCACACACGTATTGATATTCTTCTCACAAAAACAGGTCACAAGATAAACGCCCCTTAGTACAATATCTTACCTGACCCTGATAATGAAATAAAAGAGAGAAATGTATGGAACAGGTTTCCCATGAATGCCTCAGTATCCACGTATAAAGGTGGTTTTTAAAATCTATTTTCAAGATATATTTTTGAAAGTCTCTAAAAGTTTAAGCTAAAAATATTTATTGATCTTCTTTGTGAGAGCTATACTATATTGAATTACACTTTAATTTTTCCTCCACCCATTGTTCACCATTTGACTTATGAAGACAGTTATGGTAGCTAGTGTATTGTTCCACCACCTGGTAACAATATTTGCCAAGGGGATGCAAGCTATGTGCACAGCAAAGTTCAACTGCCAGTGTATGAGCGGGCAGCATTGAGAGTGATCGTAAAAGGCAGCGTTAGATGACTTGCTTTCTCTGGAAAGAGGATGTGACCACTGCAGAAATTCACAGACAATTGGTAGTGGTATGTGGGCAACATGTATCTTCACTTTACAACTGGATAGAAGGATGGGTACAAGAGGAAAAGGGGACTAGTTCCGGAAGGAAAGTGACAGTGTCAACGCCAGCCAACATTATCCGCGCAGAGATGGCCATCCAAGAGGAAAGGTGCATCACATTCTCGGAAATTGAGGAGGCCATGGGACTTTGCAGTCAAAACATTCGAAATCCATCTGACGATGGTCGTGCACGATGCAGGATGTTTCTGCAAAGCTGTAAGAACGTGAGCAATGCTATGACCAAGATGCAGCACTCATCATCCAGACTGGTGACTGGCGATGAGACATGGCTTCATTACCATAAGTCAGAGATCAAACAGCAATAGATGGAATGAAAACATAAGGACAGTTCTCTGGCAAAAAAGTCGGAAGCTCGGGACCTTTGAAGAAACCTCTGCATGGTCGCCACTTGGCAAACTTTGAAGTGGGTAACCCGCACTCCAAAAGTATGGTTTCAGACTACCAGGAGATGGTAGCAAAGTGCATACATTAAAGGGAGACTGTATTGAAAAGATGGATCTATCAGCTGATGTGGTACTTGTACAAATATGACAGAAAATAAGTGTAAGTCAATGTAGTACCTCCCTGGTACATTGTTAGGTAAATTTTAACTGTTTACTTCATGTTACAATGGGATAGTAGACTGCCGTTCGTTAGTATCACAGATGGAATATAATATAGTTTTACGAGTACTTAGGAAACATGACGAGGTGCAGAGCTTTTCTTCTAAAATCAATTATTTTAAATTCAGTAAAAACGATTATTGTAGCATTTTAAATGTGTAATTTTATTTCAGTTGATTTTAAATTATTCACACACTTTTATTTTATAACATTAATAAAGAATACTACACTAAAATGGTAAAAATTGGTTCAAATGCTATACCACGGCCTTCTTTTTGACCGCCTGTGGTGCCACAGTCGTAAAAACGGGCCTTAAACAACATTAAAAAAAAACCTTCTTTATTATCAACATATGTCATTGTTACAAGCTATACACAGAACCTTAAATTTTAAATTATAATAACTGATAAACATCAATATATAACCTTAAATTGAGGTTGTATATATTATATTGCAGGTCAAATTCGGCACGAATGTTGCAATGTTTCTCTTCGCAAATGTTACTCGTAGGTAGTGTGGCAATAACTCTGCATTTTAAATATTTCTCTAGAGATTAAGGATGCAGATTTAAAAGGAACAACTTTGAATTTTAGATTTTATACGTCATGTTTTCTAGGAAAAGTCCTCGTAAGTCGATAATACGTATATCAAATCGATAACGACTCGACAGTACTAATGAATAACAATGTAAGAGTGTAAATATGGCACAATATTGAAAACATTTAAAGTTGTGTTTTTCTTTAAGAAGTGAAACACCTGTCACAGCAGTTCTACTAACAAAAGGCTCTATGAGAATTTTTTATACGTTTCTACATTTTCCCTACTTGAACGTAAATATGAACGTTTCTTTAATTTTAATTAGTACGTCAGCTTATTTACAATGCCATAGTTTCTTAAAGTTGTCTCGTAAAGCTACAAATCTCTAACTAGTAAAATTACAACATTAATGTAGCTATAGTAAAGCGTGTACGCTATTATCCTTAACAATATGTAAGATATAAGCACAAATCACAATTTTATGAAGCTATTCTTCATTTTAACTCTCAGTAGAATAATCTGTCTTGTTACAAAACATTTACTAAATATAATCTAATTCAAATGTAATATGGTAGAGAAAGAGTTGAATGCTGTGTTACAATTGTAATAAAACCCCTTTTGGTACATGTTAACATTTCAGATTTTGTCTATTGTTAAAGTTATGCGTAAAATTTACACTTTTTCTATAACATCGTCTGTATTTCTTGTATAAATAATTATTGTCATCAAAATTAATTCATTTGATAATTTAAAAAAAATGTAAAGAGTTCCAAGCATTTTAAATAGTATTTAACGCCTATTTTTACTGCTAGAGAACCATAGGCTGTGGGCACTGGTGACATATGGGATGAAATGATAATTTTAAAAAGGATTCTTTTAAGGAAGGAAAATTTCCAGCCTTAAGTTTGGCACCTCCCCGGTATTTGCCATTTATGAGGACTGAGGAAAATGTGGAAAAATCTGAGCCAGGGAGGACGGTCCTGATGGGATTCCAACCCCAGACCTCCCTTCAAGAGTCCGCGCCTTAACGACAGACAAACGTTTTGTAGCTCTCTAGAACAAATATTTTGTGCTGAATAAATATCTTAGCATATAGAACTAACTTTCATAAAAATGTATATTATGCAATTTATACGCTTTTCAATTTTCATATCAAGAAATTTGGAACTTTAAAGTGCCTCAGTTTGTAGTGTTTTTTATTATTTGCTATATTTGTTACTTAAACATTTATTTTGTTAACATATTAATAGTCTACGGTATGAATTTTGCTTAGCAACAATTTTTCGGCTTCACTTATTTGCCAATTTTTCTCTCAAGTTGCTTTTAAATGTTGAAAGATGTAAAACTTGCAATGAATTATTTTTATTTTCAATCTCAGTTCTCCGTAATTTAATGCTAACAGCAGTAACAATATTGTACTATTGAATACGTTAAAGGTTAAAAAGCTACAAAAGGCTGAAAGTATAGCCGCCAAGGATTGCTTAAAAATGCTTATATTATTAATATTAAAGAATTGCGTGTACATTTACTCCTCCCCAGAAAGAAAAGAAGAAAAAAGCGAATGCATTCCACCAAAATATACTGCTGTTTTCCTATTATTCGTAACCATACCTGCGTATATAAGCGCTTTTTAATCATATTTGTAGCTAAGAGATAATTTGATATTACGCCGAGAGTATACATGGGCTATCTTTGTTTGCCTTACCTATGCAATTAATAAAAAATTCAGCAATCCGTAAATGACATCGCTCTTTGTGGAAGACCTTAGCACGGACCAGCATAAGTTGATAGTTAATGTGCTAATTACCAAAAGTATTACATTTGTTACAGCTTCATAATAATTTCAATTAGATAATTTTATTCTTAAGCAATCGATAAAACTGCCATAAGACGCCAAAAAATCTTTTTTTAGTAAATATCCGAAAGAATATTAAGAGAGTTTGCGATCTATGGTAGCAAGTTTGGAAGTTCACATTAGTCCCTCACTTAAATCTCAAGCTAATCTAAACTTCGGCAGTGTGAGAAATACATAGCTAATATACTGTAATGTGATTGTTACTTAAAATAACGACGAAAATGGAACCACTCTGGGAAGAAAACACACTACCATTTCGATGTTAAAATAGTCTTATTCCGAGATTATCAAGTAATGGAAGAGTCGTGGTTTCCATCTCCAAGAAATACATCTCGTATGTACTAACGAAAATGTAAGGTGAGGATACACTTATTTCAGATGGCAAGAAACAGGCAAATGCCAGCCCTAACCCCGAGATAATCAGGAAAGGTTAAGTTTGTCTCTTCCCAAATACAGAAACGCAGAGAGCTATTTCGTAAAACTGGAGATCACAGCTACAACTGTGAACCCCATTATAAATCAGAGGCGGTCTGGCCTCATCAGGATAACGCTTTAATCCATACACCTCCTTCAACACGCAATTTATTTGAGGATAAGGAGAGAGAAGGAGAAATACCTATCATCCCTTTTAGCGATATCCTTGTTAAATCATTTGATGCATCGCCAATGAATTTCAATTGAGTAATTGAAAAGGATCCTTAAAAGCAGACGACGGTGAACTGTGAACGTTCTCTAGAAAGCCTGTCAGAGGAATGGACTCATTGTATTTCGCATCAACTTGCTACAGTGGAAAGTTGCTAGTGAATTGTTTGAACTATAATCCCTGGTACATTAATAAAAACTTCTAAATAATGCATACAAAATTAAAACAACTGTAAAACCAAGCTCTGAGGCTAACAACTGTTAATGTCAAAACAAAACTGAAATTATTATACACTAATAATTAAGAAATTATGATATAGAAGTACTAATGACAATGAAACTTCTTGAAACGTATAAATAATAACTTAAGAACTTTCTTTCAAATCTCTTACGGAAAATCCATTTGAACTTATCGACATACATCATGTTCTTAACTTTATTCAAATACTTAACGATATCCTTAAAACAATGGCACGTGCCTCATACAGAAAGAAGCAGATGCAGTGACTTGGCTTGCCGAGTTATTAGAAGTCACTCAAATGAGCACCCCTTCTACTATAAACAGCAACCACAAGTGCGGATGAGAAACTTCGAAATCGACTACGCCATTAAGGATGTCAGCCGTAGTCGCTGGGAAAGGTCTCGGAAAAGACAGGAATTCCAATCGACCACGGTTCTAGGCTGGAAGTATTCGTTATACATGTGACAATTCTCTCTATTAATACTCTAATGTTTCGAGCCTTAAGAAGAAGTAAAAACGGAAAAAGTGTTTGAATTGACAATATAAACATTGAGCTTCAAAAGAAACTCTGTAAAGCTTTCTAAAATGTATAAATAAATGCTGCATGCCAAGTCATATATCTAATAGCTGGAAAGAAGTTTTAATGTCCCTATTTTTAAAAAAGAAGACAGAACACACTGTAAAAATTATAGCGAGACAAGTCTATTAAGTGAAGGGTACAAAATTTATGCGAATTTATGACAAAAGTACTACAAAAAGTAACACATGTTTTAATTAGAAGAAAAGTCAGGCTTTAGAAATGAAAGAGGCGTGTTTATTTTAAAACAGCTAATTGAATCCCACATCGACCTCAATAGAGAACTACATCTACTGCTTATTGGTTATGTAAAGCCATTCGACAAAGTATTAAGATATAATTTATGGAATACCATGCATCAAAGAGGTATACTTCAGCTTTAATAAAGGTTATAAAAGAAATGTATGCAGATATAGAGCAGGCGAAGTTGAATTAGCCAATGGAGATTGTATTTTTGAACTTTTAAAGATAGGCGCAAATATTACGCATCGTTGTAACTCGGTTGGCATCGTTAAGTCAACGATTGTTTGATTGGTTGCTTAGCTGGGACAGGCAATTTTAAGTTTTACACGCGGCGAGACTCGCGTAGTTCGGCAACTCATTCATTCCTCAGATGCAGTCATAAGTTCTACAAGCCGCGAGAGGCAGTTTTAAGATACACGCAGTTCGCAGTACTCATTGCTCATTATAAGTTTGACGTAACTGAGGTACGCGAACCATAGGATCAGTTACGCAGTCCCGTTATATCTGTTGAGTGGTTTTAAATTTCACGCGCCGCGGCACTCATATTTAAGTTTCATAAGCGGAAACTAAGTTTATATTGGTGTAGCTAAGTGTGTTGTACGCAAAACACCAGAGGACGCAAACGATTTTAGACATAATAAAATAGCAATATGTATTAGGTCGCATCGCGTGCTTATTTACCCTCTCCCAATCCTGTTGAGTACCAGTTAACAAAATAGGAGAATGCATCCTTTGAAATTGTTGTCATCGAAGTGTGCAACAACACTGAAGCGGCCAATAATTAATTTACAAAAGTACTTCAAAATTGGCATCACAACGTGAGGCCACACGAAGTCAACAACAAATCGCTTCAAAATTGGTGCCCTACTTCGGGTACATAGCCGGAGCCTACTAAACAGTTTCGTAATTAGGTTCTAATTGTTAGGACCAACAACAACAATGACAACCACTAAACCACTTCATATTAAAGATACTTTGAAAAGAAAGGGTTTTTATGAACAGTTACGTTTGTGGATAACTAAGTTTTAATTCTGTATAATAAAAGTCGTTTACAAAAAGCTATACATGAATTAAATAGTGTTATTAAAATAACAGTTTTACTATTTCTACAGAAAAGTTCAAAGTTATGGCATTTAAAGGAAATTTGTCGATAAGGTCAAAAGTAATAGTTGAAAACAAAAGCATTGAACAAGCCAAACACTTTAATTTTTAAGCTGCAAATTTTAATAATATGTACCTTACTATTAGAAGTACGCTAAGGAAAACTAAACTACTAGTCTATAAAGTAATGGCAATGATTAGTTACCTGTATGGAAGCGAAAACAAAGAAGGATAAAAGTAGAATTCGTGTTCAAGAGATGAGATATCCAAGAGAAGTGTAAGGAGTCACACGAGAAAATAAAATTGGAAGTGAAACTATATATATAATATAAATGAAAAATAAAAATAAAATAACACTATTAACAATGTAACAAATTAACAGTAATAATAACAGTAGATAAGGATAAAAACACTAACACTAACTACTGGAGTTCGAAATATAGTAATTTCAAGTGTGACTTTATCTTAGTGTTTTATCCTTATCTACTTATATATATATATATATATATATATAGTTAACTAGATATAACGCGCGCACACACACATATATACACATACATATAAGAATGAACTGAAAGTATAACAGAGATTCGGATAGACCTTGAAAGCTGTAGAAAGACGAGTTCTAAACAGCCGCAACGGGACTTAGGTCCGAAAACATGAAGCAGATGGTAATGTTTTGTGGAGAACCTCTCGGACCGCAGTTTGAAAACCGCTGCTCTGGAATCACTAGCCTAACCGATAATAGCCGTATAAACCAAGAATCTTTAATCGAACCGGCTTTACAGAATAGCAGACAGGAATTCTGATCACTGTGTTGGCCGATCAAAGTGTATAACTACAACATTTTTTATTTCTTTTCTTGTAATGGTATCAACACCTAAATGGAAAATTAAACTCTTTTATGTAAACGTAACAAATACATTTAGGTCGAAAATAAATTACCTACATATTTTGGATGCACGAGTATAAAAAAAAATTAGTGAAGCAAGAAAGCTATAAAATGTAAACAATATAAATATTACGATTGCATTAATTTTTTCGAATTTATTAAATTTACCGTACTATGAAAATGCTATCTAACTCGATATTTCAGCAACTGCCTAGAAAAGCACCAACTCTGAATTTTTAGCCTTAACATGGCCTCAACCAAGGTAACCGGAGTTGTTTAACCTTTAGATGCGTCACATCTGTCGTTAAAAGAGCATTATGTTTAATATCTCTGTTACATAACGCCAAACATACCGGAAGTGTCCAATCATATTTTTGTGCCTCCACGGTTACATATAGGACGATCGCCGGATGTCATACACATTACTCTGTCTTTCTAACACTGCTTAGTGATATTCTTTTATTTTTCAGCGTTAATACGGATTATCTTTCGCTGAGCCTCAAGGGGAAGCGTCATGTTCGTTCTATAAATAATACAAGTCATTTACCATCTTCGAAGCACTTTCATTAGTCGTTCTCCATTGTTTTGACTACTTTCAAAACACTTTTTACTTCAGTGTGTTTACGGAAACCGGGGAGTTGGCTCAGGCGGTAACGTACGGGGCTCATATTTGGAAGGTCCCATGTTCAAATCCTTTGGCTGACTAAGGTTTTCCTTGATTTTCTTCATCAGTTCATTTTCAGAAAGGGAAAATGCTGCCATCGATTCACCTTCCATTGCATCATCATTGTATCATCTGTGTATCTGCGTCTTCTTTGTTTGTGATGCCATCGAGCGGCCCTGGCATAGGATTGACCATCTATTCAGGGAGTGTCCCCCCAATGTACTTGTGTAATCTGCGTGTAAATAGCTTCCAGACAGGGGGCTGATCCGGGCATTATGTAAGTCGTACAAACGGAGAGCAAATACGCGATAGATGTGAACCATAAGGAATGTTGCAATTAGGAAGCTCTGCATTAGTTGCAAAGAGGTGAATAACATGTTATTTTAATGCAATGGAAATAAACGTCAATCCGTTTCTTTCGTGCAACTTCAGTAAAAATTACAGGAATAAATCATACAGATAAAACTAATTACATTATGTAGTTTATGTAAAAACATTTTAAAAATAATTAAACTCTTCCGAACTGTTTTGAAGTGGTCCATGGTTTAATATGCTACCATAGATTTCAAACCATGGAAACCAGTTCTTAGAACAAAAAACTACCCCCTCCCCCTCCTTTCTCTCCTCTTCTACTATACAATAATATGATCGACCTTCTAAAACCAGAAAGAGACGGATCAATACTGTCGTCTTTTAGCAGTCAGGTGTTGTTCATCGCCCACTGATGATACCAACCTCAGTACTTGGTGAAAGCTATGGTAGCATATTAAACCATAGACCACGACAAAACGGCCCAGAAGATTTAAACTGTTTTAATTAAAACACCGGCCATGAAAGCCTAAGAAGTGTTAAAAATATTTTTGTTGGTTTTGGGGGAAATGGGTTCTGGTTGGAAGTACTCTTTCTCTTTCGAATATTGGCGCATGCGTAGACTATGTACAGATACAATATAGATATAGTTTATGTTATTTAACTAACGTACACTGTACAAATTATGATCATAGCACCGTTTCAAGTATACAAACCTTGTGGGAGTGCATTACATAAGTGTTCATTCTGTAGACAAAAACAGTTATAAAGATAATTGCTAATGACATCATTTCGGTAGTTTGTGTTAGCCTCCAAAGGCATATGCACTTAGCGTTAAATAAGCGTGCAATTTAAGATAAGATGACATATACAAGTGTCGTGAGAGGGACTGTTCACTAATTGCAATCTATCTCTTAATCTTCGTTGCAGTACATTGTTGAATGACGAAATGGAACTAATTGTTTAGGAACAGCATGCCATGTCTGATGTTGATTTGTGGAAGTGAATTATTATGTCATGATGGGAAAACATTGTAGCGAAATATAAAGAAGAGCTTGTTATAAACAACCTTGGGAACCTCTCTCTGCATAAACCAAATAGAATTCTCTGTTTTGTAAACAGTTAGTCTCTTAGTATATGTGTTTCAATTCAAAATGAAAGTCTGTGTATTTTTTTTCCACTGATTTATTTATGGACGCTCTTTAACATCTCAGGTCATCAGCGTCCCATTCAACTCAGGGCGTGAAACGGCCGACAAATTTTGCAAGGAGGCCTCTCTTTCAGGCTTGAGGTTCTTTGGCACGGGATCGGGATCCACGGCTTTACTTCCCTTCCGAAGGAAGTCATACTTAGGATTTTTACGCCCGGAAAAAATCCATCAGTCCTGGCCGGGTTTGAACCCACGAACTTGGGTGTAGGAAGCAAGTATGGTAACCACTACACCACCAGGACCAACCAAGTCTCTGTATAATATACACTATCAGTTCCATATTTATAGGAATGGAAACCCCAACCATGACCCTAGTTGAACCAAGGGAGCCCGCCACTGACTTAATCTTCCATCACCAATAATATCACAAGCAGCGTTTAATACAAATAAGTAGGTGCGTCTCAGTACATTGCCCAGGCTGACTTGGATTAATCCTCATTTAAATGGATGTTTAAGAACTTTGGCTGAATCAAGACCAGCATCTACTTCACATATTAGGCTATATAGGCCTATAGGCCAATCAACAAACATTGATTGAACCATCTCTTCTTAGACCTCTTTCCAGCTGGCCTATATTTTGATTTTTTTTTTTTTTTTGGTATATAAATGAACCCATTATTCACTTCTTTGCTTCAGTATTATATGTTCTCAACCTTTATACGTCTTCATACCTTCAATACTAACTTGTTCAGTTCCTAGCATTCCTTCCAAACTTCACTTCTAGTATTTTCTACTTTTAAAGAGTTCAAACCTCTGCTCCATGTAAACAAGTAGGGAATGCAATAGTTTCATAATTTTTTTTTTTTTGTTTCTTTCCTAACTTTATTTTTTTAAATTCTATAAATACTATCATTAATTTCACTTGTTTAATAAATCCTTTAAGTATATCATACAAGAATTATAGGTCACTGTGCAGGATCTACAAGATCTCCATATGGGACCCCCGGATAGGAAAAAGAACCCAAAGCAGACCCATGAGATGGAAAGACTTCAAGGAGCGTGCAGGTCATGAGTAGCAACAGGAAGGGGGGCAAAAAATGGAAATGTCTCGAGAAGCAACCAGTTCGGTGAATAAACAGCGTAGTGAGAGAAACGGCATAGCCAAAGAACAAATCTCACAGAAGGTCTTAAAAACATAACAAAAGATAGCGTGGAATAGCTCGCCACGTTAGGAAAAATCGAGCTCTCCCTACTTATTAGGAACCTTTGCCCTTTAAGAGACACAGTAGGCTATCGTTATCTTTTATCATAGCCAAAAAGTTGGAGGACGTAACTTGTTCAATTGTGACAATCTCATTTCTTTTTATATAAGATCCGCATGAAAGACATTAAATTAAATTACTTTATAATGTTCTCTAATTCGATTTTTGTAATATTTTTCAGGAATTATAACCTGCTCGTGAGTAAATCTAGTAAATAGTGTGTTTAGTCCCTGTTTAGTAAATTAACTTTCCATTCTCGTAGAATTTCGTCAATGTGTAATAATTTTAAAGTGGGAATGGTCTCATTTTTCTCACGATCCCTGTGCATATTATGCAGCCAAATACAATGTAAAAATTAAAAAGCAGAGGTAATCGGCTATATCTTTTCTTCCTCCTTTATTTATTATTATTAAATTATAAAATATGATGCTTTTTATTTTTTACCTTCTGCCAATTTAAAGTTCTTTGTAATAATTATGTGCTGCTGATCAACAATGTTAAGGAAATAGCCCTCAAACTATGGAAATTTGTAATGGTACGCATTCGGGTAATTCAAAGGGAAAGAGACGGTTCATGCTATGGCTTTACAACGATTACCGTATAAATATCTCTTAAATGCAATTACAGTGGATATTTTATATGCATATGTATTTAACGCCTATTTTTACTGTTGAAGCGTCACAAGGCTGGACACTCATTTACCCTCTTTGTTCATTCAAGTTGTTTTTGTAACTTATTTACCGGAACTTATCCTAGTTAACGTCCTTGCACTTGACTGCATAATATATACAGAGATCGTGAGGTAGACCATTCCCACTTTATTACTATTGTTATTTGGGATTCCCCGTACGTCGGATAATTCATACGTAGAAAGAGACGCTTCATATATTGTTTTACAAAATTACAATATAATTTTCCACTTAAATGCAATTACACTGGGTATTTTTTATATTTATATGTGTTGAACGCTAATTTTTATTATTGAGGCACCATAAGGGTGGACACTGAAGATACACGTGATGAACAGATAATTTTGAAAGAGGATTTTGAAAAGGAACCATTCAGGTATAAGTTAAGGATTCCTTCCTGATTAGAGCTGAGGAAAATATGGGAAAAGCCTCGGTTAGGGAGAACGTTCATGGTCAGATTCGAGCGGCAAAACTCCTATTCACAAGCCCATACTTTAATGACCTCGGATCACCATGCCTTGAAAATAGATATAACAGCTCATTATATATACAATTTTAATGCATCACATGCAGTTTAAATTTGAAAATTGCAGCAAAGCTACACAGATAGTTCTGTAAACATGAAAAATAAAACTTCTTAGAATAAAGCCAAGTTAAAAAACGAAAACCCTTTTTCACAGTATCTTAAGATGAAACGTTTTAAATGATAAATACACCAAACAGCACTGGTGTATTTACAAACGCTATAATATTTGATTTTATATTATGATTGACGTTGGAATACACCTAAGCACTAAAACCACAAGAATTCTTCGTACACCCTATCAATGCAAACCTTAAATTTCTGACGCTTCAGTGAAGGTTAGGAACACCTCTCCTAAAGGATTGAATCCTAATATAGATGTTCTTTGTATCTCAAATATTTGACATTCTAGGAGAACAAGTTTTTCACTCTCATCAATGTTTACACAAGTGACTGTGGGAATTCCATGGTATAGTCTCACCGGAAGCGCTTCCGGAATGGCCAATGTGCAGTAATGATTCCAACTCCTCTCCACCCCTTTCTTTCTTTCTTTCTTTCTTTCTTTCTTTCTTTCTTTCTTTCTTTCTTTCTTTCTTTCTTTCTTTCTTTCTTTCTTTCCTTCTTTCTTTCTTTCTTTCTTTCTTTCCCTGCTCAACAGACCCTTAGCCAGGGCGCTATCTAATATTTAATAAGAATTTTATCCAGTTCTTCCATATTATCTTTTTTTTTTTTTTTTTTTTTTGGTCCATGGATGTACTATTACTTTCAAGAGGCAAAAACTCTCAACATATATTCAACATTTAAGAGATACTCTCAAAATTCACTTAACATGGTTTATGACCGCTCTTCCTTGCGGAAAAATTTGTAACTGAGATTTCACATCTATATAAATTCACACTATGGTTATGTGAGAGCTGCAAGACCACCTAGATTTCATATTGCAACCAGAAGCGTCTCCGCACTTTCACCGTAAGATTCGTGGGATCGGGTGCTGCCAAAGATGCGATCAACGAATTTTGTCATGGCCTCTGCGGTCCCTGAATCTTTCTTACTTCTTACGACTTCCTCTTGTGGGAGAAAGACACATTAAATAAAGTTGGATATCAGCATGCATACCACTTAACAATGCTATGCATGCCATGCTACGATGGGTGTGAAGCGATAAGATAGTGGCATAATGTCAGAGGTCTGACATTGTCATCAAATACTTCAAGATGCGTATGGGTATCTGCAACACCTTATAGAATAGTAGCAAGATAGGTAAAATCATGACTTCTAGCAGGTATAATCTTTATTAAAATTTGCTGCACCTGCCTAAAAATATTGTGATTACACAATCCCTTATTAAATGGATAGCTGATAACAGAATTTATTCACATGTCACTGCATTGGGTACATAATTATTTTTTCTACCAATGCGACATTATTTGGTTTTGTTGCACAGCAATATTGCCACTATTAAAATTGCTACCACCCAAAAATATTACAAGTTTGGCCCATTCCAGAATCTGTCTTAGGACGGATCTTGTAGTCGTATTTATTCTTCTAGTTATAATTGTTGCATATCATATATAGGAGCTGTGTTGAGTAGGCTTTTTGCACAATTATTATAATGCATTTCTGAATTAGCCTCATTTATGGATAAAACCCATATGTTATAATGTTTCTGTACACAAACGCTAGCAACTGTTTTTCCATTTATGAGGCAACATTTTAACTAACTGTATATACATTCAAGAGTGTACTATTTTTAAAATCTTCCAGAATTTTCATGTTGGTAGACTTCCTTATTACACTCAAATCAATAAGTCTAGAGACGAGAGCATGTGAAAGAAGAGAAGAAAAAAAAATTAAGGAATAGCCGTTCACTTAATTCTAGCCGTAAACTAAATCATTATGCACGTATTATACCATGTCCTTGGTTGAGTATGTGGCACACGTTACCCGACAATTATTTCTGCTCTAGGATTTTATGTTTTTATGCTACATGACATAATGGTCTTGCACTTGAGTCTCCCTGGTCGGTACATATTAGCATATAGGGGTGTCCATGATCTCCGCTCACTAAAAGCTACAACTTAAAACGAGATAGCCGATACATTTTTATTCCTTCCAGTTTAGAAAGGCATAAGGTTTCATTATAATGTATTTTAATGAGCTACGCTCATATAAAAATTTTAAATACAAGTATAAATATTCTATTTTAGAAACAGAATAAATAACAGTTTTTAAAAATACAACCCAGTTTTTAGAAACAGCTTTTAAATATTAAAATCTTGTTATAAAAATGTAGTTTAGTTCGCGGTTGATGGTTGTTGACATGCCTGTCATGTTCAGACATAAACTCCACTGTTTAGCACACCTCTGCTGCAAGACCACGCACCATGCGCATTTCCGTTTCATTTTTTTTTTTTTTTTGATTGATTTATTTAAGGACGCTCTTTAACAGCTCAGGTCATCAGCGTCCCATTCAACTTAGGGCGTGAAACGGCCGACAAATTTTGCTCAGAGGCCTCTCTTTCAGGCTTGAGGTTCTTTTTCGTGCCGCAAATGTACGACACGGGACCCACGGCTTTACTTCCCTTCCGAAGGAAGCCATACTTAGGATTTTTACGCCCGAAAAAATCCATCGGTCCTGGCCGGGTTTGAACCCGCGTTTTGGGTATAGGAGGCAAGTATGGTAACCACTACACCACCAGGACCGACTTTCCGTTTCATGAAAATGCTTCTTGTTGATATCAGTAATCTGAAAAGTGTTATCTTATTCTATATCAGTTAGGAATCTACCTGGACTGCAAGATGATGAAGCAAGTTAATTACAAAGGCAACCCCCTTAGGACCAAATAACATGTAACAAAGAGCTCTTTACAGCAAATAACTTATAGGGAGTTTTTACTTATATTAATTTGGTTTATATATTAAAAAAAAAACATTTCGGATTTATGCCCTTCAAAAGTTAAAAAATATTCTTGAACTTAATACCCTTCTAGCACAGAGACTATAAATGATAAATTACTCATATTTGCATGAATCTTACTGTCTCCTGTCTGTGTAACCTCACAAGGTTCGAACAAATATAAATATAGAAGGGAGTTGGCTTATAGCATCATCAGCAAGAGGAACACAGACTTATCTAATTGGGTTTGGGATGTCAGCCATTGAAGGTGTTTTAACTCCCGCGTATGGATTTCTAGTCCAGAGGAAGGTACATTCAAACTCTTGCAGCGGATTATATTAAATTGTGGCGTTTATAATTATCCTACAAACTTACAAGAAATATCAGGTTTATTGTAGGACTTGTCAGAAATATTGTTTTCTTTTTCTTTGTGGCTAATAGACGTTTCGATGGGATCTGTAATTTCGTTTCTACCCGTTCAACTCTTGTCTAAGCACCACTAGCTTCATTACTTGAAAATTGCTGCCATTTAAGAAAGAGATAGATTTTAACTAATGGAAAACCAGTGCTTAGCAAATTGTGCATAATAATGCCACAGTATATCTAAAAAGGCTATTGCTACAGCATTCTGGTTGACCAAAGGTTATATTGATTATATTTCTCATTTGTTCACCATATGATACTGAATGAAGCACATTGCCTATAACAATATACGGCATGTCATTAAATGGTTTTGATTTATATATATAAAACAGCCACTGGTAGTCGAGTAGTTAAGGCGAGGACTCGAGAGCGGAAGGTCTGGGGTTCTAATCCCATCAGGACCGTCCTCCCTGATTAAGATTTTTTTCAGGTTTTCCTCAGACCTTTATATTTGAAAATGCTGGGGAGGTACCCTAAACTTCCTTCCTTAAAAAAATCCTTACCCAATTTATTATTTCATCTCACGTATCGTCAGTATCCACCGCCTGTGGTGCCTCAGTAGCAAAAACTGGCGTTAAACATTATTTAAAAATCTATGACAATGGTAGTTCTCCTAGTAATAGCATTCCAGGGCGACAGAAGTTTTTGAATAGAATAAACATATTTGTTTACGTACAGAATAGCAATTGTAAACATTTTAAATTATGTTTAGTGCCCGCATTTTACTACTGAGGTATCACATACGGTGCACACTTATGATACATGAAATGAAGTGATAAATTGGGAAAACATTTACCTCTCTGGCATTAGTAATTTATGAAGACTGAAGAAAACCTGAAAAAACCTCAGTCAGGGTGGATTGTCATGGTGAGAATCGAATTCCAGACCTCCTGCTCACAGTCCGTGCCTTAACGACCTCGGCCACCCTGACAGAATTGTGGCCTCGCTTGAGTTAATGATAGTGCGGGGACGGGAGAATAGATACAGGTAATTTTGGTTAATGAGAATACGGGGACTGCTGTAATCACAAAGCATACTTATTAGCAAGCAATTAGAAAGTTTGTAACGCGTGTTAAAGTGCGTTGTTTGGCGAGGCAACTTTTAGGAGATTTTTGGATTTATGTGTGCTCCCAGAATGAACTGTGGTACACATGTCCTTATAATATTCTGGGACTATAAACCGCAGCACCTGCTACCTTTTCCGTTGCAAGGCGACTTAGTGACAAAGAGTGTAGCATTAATATTGTGTGTGTCTTCCTTCTCACATGTTGTTTACTACTTGGTTCATTGTTCCAACTGTTGGAGGCTCTTGGTAAGAACTTAATTTCCCATAGAGATCAGAGTGTCAAATGGAAACTCATTCTACATCACTGTCTTGTAGGAAATTAAGATATTGCTTGAACGACAAACGATAGAAAGTTTGTCCAAGTACTTCTTTTCTCTTGTATGGAGTCCTTTAACGTGTCGTAAATTTGCGAAATGGAACCCAGGTTAGTTATTTGAAAATGTTACAGAACAATTTATTACGTTTATGTTTGGCGGTCGCTAATGAGCTGTAGCTCAGTATTTATTTAGCTCAAGGCACATTTTTTTGAATTTCGGTTATAAATGAAACAGAGCAAATGTTTAAAACGCTCTCTTGTAACTGTGTATATTTAGCAGGCAGCACTGCTGTTATCCAATGTGTTCTAATATAAGAATATAAGAGTTAAAATATTCCAGAAAACGTGCCTGGAGATGTGGAACGAAGTTGTGACGTCATCAGACAGACCCTTAACTACATGAGCTGACACGTCAGGCAGCTCTTATTACGGCGAGAAGGTTGCAGTTGGTGCGCACGTTTAAGTTTAACGTTGTGCCTGCAACCACATGGCGAATACAGTGGGATGTTTGTTAAAAATGCATTAAAAATGCATTAAAATGCATTTTTTTCTATTAGGACTGTGAAGAAGAAAGTGCAAAATAAAATATTTGGGTAGATCTATTCTAGTTCTGAACTTAACGCAAAAATGGGGGAGGAGCGAAAGAGGAATATTCAACAGAAAAGTGCACGAATACAGCTGGATGTATGGATGGGAAATTCGGGAGAGAAAATACATATATTTCTTCGTAATGTAGATCAGACGACCTAATGCATTAAAGATAAAAATATGTATCGTTTCCAAAATATAGAAATTAAACTTCAGATGTCTGATCAATTCTGCAGCAGAAAATGCGGAAGTGTGGATTTTATTTTTCGACAATGCAAGAATATTATACATTTATATTATGTACATGATAATATTAATAATTAACATTACATTTGAATGCTTTAATAAACTCTTGAATGAGTAATAGTCGATTTATTCAAGGTGACGACTCCAAGACCAACTATATTTACCAGATGCCAAAACGGGGAAAATATGCTGGCCGAAATGGCCGTATACTGCCAATAATAAATACCGAACTTTCACTCAGTATTACGTTTACAATAACAGTATCTATTATTACAAAATATTTAAATTTTTTAGGATATGAAATTGTTTACAAACAATATCTGCCATGTGTAAATGAAATATAAATTAATATGAATTAAAACTTCTTCACAGGTAAACACAACTGTTTATAAAGTACACAAACTTCGAAATAACCGGACACCTTAAAACTAATCGACATAGTTGGGACAGTATCATATTTATCATCTTCTATTTTAAGAAAAAGGACATAGTTTTCCTTGGCAATAGTTATAAACGGATGTACCTGTTTTGTACTAGCCTGCCTTGCAAAGAAGTCTATACATTATATCCTGCTCACACCATTCATAAAAACGCTCTTCATCTCTCTCCAAATTCGCTTCTTAAGTTCTTCCTGATCTTTGCTTTTCATTAACCCTAACTGTCACGTAAGATAGTAAATTAAGGAAAAAACCCACAAAGAAAATGCCCTTTCTAACGAAATATTTTAGTAAGAAATGTTTAATACGCACTCCCCGCTTCCTTTAATTACTACTATTTAGGAAATTAAAATATGAAATTATGCGGTGCACTGGCATTAGAACGATACATGTTTATACTAAACACTTTCTATTGTACAGCGTGTGATTTTACTAAACCAATATTAACTTAAAAAAAATAAAAATAAAATAACACGCTACCATTGATTTGCTTCCAACTATAAACCACTTTAATAAACCAGGTAACTGAAAATGAAGAACGTGATTTAAATAACATACAGACCACATATTCCATGTTTTGTGTATTGTCGATGCGTAATCTTGGGATCTCGTTGTGATGACTCGTTCTAGATCGAAATAGCTATAACCGCCATGCATGACTCAATAAACACACATAGTAATAGCAATTATTCTCAACAATAAATGCTAACCCTTAAAGACTGTAATGAAATATTTCACAAGATACAAGGCCTTCTTGACAGTAGCAGTCAAATCATCAAGAGAAAGTTATTGATCGAATATATTAGGAATAAAACGCTGCATCAACAATGAGACATAATGATATACATCCCACTGTAACCTGATTCAAGTTCAAAATGACTTGCTCGTTTGTTCCATTTGATGCCAACAATGCCTCTAGTAAGCAGGTCCACAGTTCTATCGGACAGGTAATATTTATGATTATTGGAAGTGAACTCTCTCATGATTCTTAAGCACTTAACATCAAGTTAAGTAGGTCAATATCAAGCTAGGAACAAGAACTGATGAGTAACAGGCGTTAAAGTGAGAGGGTGTTTTTTTTTTAATCTTCTTTATTTACTGCATGTTCCATTACTACATAATAAGTAACAGTACATGCATTGCTATCATTTCACTGTTATCCTTAATACTATTTATTTACACCGTTACATTCTTATTCTAACCTATTAGTCATATTTTGAAGATCAATTACATTACAATTTCAACTTTATTAGTCAAGTAGGAAGTTATGTTATTTACAAAATTCCAATAGTTATATTATTCATAATTTAATACAAATGGTCATTTCTTTAGATTGTTTCACTGTTACAACCCATTTTCTATCATATTAGTCAGTATGTATTAATTTCAAAACTGTCAAAATTGATACTGTTTACAATTTTTTGAAATCGTTTATTATATTTTAGAATAAGTTTACTACTGTCTATTGGTCATCACCTAGTTACTTTTCCTACTCCTTTCCGTAATGTTTCTCGCTTTTTCTTCAAGATGTTGCAATCCCGTAACATGTGTTCCAGCGTTTGTACACCCTCCAGGCATATGCAAGATGGGTCCTCTGCTGTTTTGAAGCAACGAAAGTAGGCCCCAAATTTCCCATGTCCTAAGAGGATCGCTGCAATATTGGTTTTTAACCTTTTAGCTACAGTAGGAAAATGTGGTTTTGTAGTTGCTCCGTTCGTTATCATTTGCCACTCTGTTCCCCATAGTTACTTGCTTCTGCTTCATTCCAGTTTTAGTACTTTGTAATTCCACATTCCTCCTTAACATATTCTGAAATTTGAAAGGCTTGTCCCATATCTGAAAATATTGAAATAGATGGAACTGTTATCATTTGATTTGGGATGCATTCTATTGTTCATCATTCACTAGGGGGAAGATATATTTGAACACTATAGGAAATTGACTAAAAGTTTTAGATATTCATTAAAGTATTTACTTTTTGTTCATAATTGGTTGATACAGCACAAAACTAACTCCAAAAGACAGCAAATAAATTAAAATGGATATTTTTTTTCAACCTCAGATCACTCTGCTACATGGCCAGACAAGCACTATGTCTGCCAAGGCCAAGTTCAATACCTTAGTTGGAGCTGAACCACAGGCACTTCAACATGGCCGGCATGATTGATACTCCCGCCAAGTGCGAGTTGGGAAGCGTCATTCATTTTCTACAGGCAGAAGGGAATAGAGCAGCAGAAATTCATCGCAAAATGAGCCGTGTTTATGATAAAAACTGTAAAAATGAGGGTGTTGTGTGTGAATGGTGCGGAAAATTTAAAGAAGGTCGAAGTGATGTACATGATGAAGGTGGACAAAGACGCAGGTCTGTCGCTAGTGAAGATCTTGTTTAGCGAGCTGATCAAGTGGTTCGAGAGAGACGGAGGTTTACCATCAGTGAGTTGTCTGTAGAATTCCTGACATTTCAAGGTCAGCTCTGTACATGATTGTTACCTAGGCTATCAAAAACTTTGTGCACACTGGGTTTCGAAAAAAAGACCTAACCTCCATACGCTCTCGACAACCTTCTATGCAGAGGATAATGGAAAGCTCGTCTATCGACATGACATATGTCTTGATGGTTTCACGGCCACTATGTGGAAAAGTGACTAACTGTACTTGACTCCTAGTAATAAAACCGTTTTGTGATACACATTTGCCTTTTTGTTATGTCTCATCGGAGGTTAAAAAATAAAACAGCCCTCGTATGTGAAATAATAATTTTAGGATATATATAGATAAATTAATTAAAATAATGACATTTGTAAACACCCATTACAAATATAAATATTGTTTCACGATATAAAATAATTTTAAAGATTAGTGTATTACATATCATAAACATCGTGTGGAAGAAAAACTAAAAAAAACTAAAAAAAAAAAAAACCTAAAAATGAGACAACACACGAAGCTAAATTAAGTTTCACAGATTGGCCGAGCGTTTAGTTACAGAAATTAGATTTTTGAGATCAGCGGCTGGAGTCTTTGTCATGGATGGTAAACTTGGTAAAGAAATAAAAATATGACTAAATATAACAATAATAAGTAGGGGATTAATAAACTTGCGAAATAAACGGATGAAACGGAACGGAGATCGCTAAATCCTAGAATACATTCTATAAGAAAAACGAAATGTTGGATGACCGAGATAAATATGGGTAAATTGGCTTAAATGATGATGGTTGTGGTGGTGCTGGTGGTGAGTAGGGGCAAATGTAATGCTAGCCGAATGCGATTCTGTTAAACATTGCCTCAAGTTCCAAAAGCAAATCAGCCGAGGTTGTCTAAGTGTGTCAATATTAAATTTTAGACGGTTGTTTTTAAGAAGTGCAGTTCATATGTTTTTGACCTACCATATATGACCCTGATTCACTGTTGCGATGTTCATGTTATCATGATTCAGGGTGTAAACACTGCATTTCCGTTCCGGCCACGACATTCATTTGCTTGAAAAAGGTCATTTAAACCAGACGTATTGCATAATATAATATTTCAATTATTGAATACAGAGTAATGATTAAAATGTTAACAAAGTAGGCGGCCTTTCACCCATTGCAGCAACGCATTGGCGGTTTGTATGGAGAAGTTTCCCTTCATATTCTACTTTGAAAGGGCCTTGGAGGTTATCCACATGAGGCTAGAGGGTGAACTTGATAACACAAGTAAATCTCCCTTGTAGAGGCGGAAGTTCTGAGGTCGGGCCTCCTGGAAGGATGAAGTTTTCCAATACAACTGCTTCGCATCCTTTATCAACATTTGCTGATGCATAAGGTCAGTGAAAGACGAGTGCCCCGAATTCTTTCATCAGTACAAATACAAGTGCGCGAGGAATGTTGTCAGAAGTTTTAGAACCTTTGTCATGGTAACTAGAAGACAGTTTTGGAATCCACTTGACAGAGGACAAAACAATGGTTTTCTACTATGGTCCTCTTTCAAAAACAGAAACAATGAAGTGAGGGGAGAAGAATGAAGCATCCCCTAGAAAGGTCACAGTCACATATTCCACTAAAATAATCATGGTGACAACATTTTGGGGCTGCAGAGGAATTCTGATGATACACAACGGTGACTGGGAAATACTAAGCTGAGATACTTTACAGTGTCATCAAGGCAAAGCGGAATGAAATACGGAAACCTAGACAACTCACCAGTCTAGACGCTTGCTTTGTCACGACTACTGTGAACACCTGTGACTTCCAAGAGCTGGATCATCCACTATACAGTCTAGATCTTGTCCCCAACGACTATTTCTTGTTTTCAAAATTGAAACCCGATCTTCGACAGCGGAAATTCAGGTAATTTGAGTTTAAGAGAACGCTGCTTTCTAGCATTTTGTAGACACAAGCTTCAGATTATCTTATAGGGAGATTGAAATCCAGAGGCGAGAGAACTGCATTTAGGTAAAGAAGATTACAATTAAAAAAGAAGTTTTATTCTCTCACCTATCTATCATGATCAGGTGGAGACTTGTGAACCGCACCTCGTATATCAGGATCCAAACTACCTGAATTCGATTTAAAACGAAACATCTCATTTTGAGGATATTCCGCGAGTAGTAACGTTTTGAATCTCTGTCGGTGCATTTGGAGAGAACGTGCTATAAGATACATTTTCAGCTGTTGAGTATGCCCTTATTTTATTTATTTCAATCACTCTGGCATCTACAATGAGCTTCGAGCTTGGAACATAATTGATCTTAAAGTAAACATATTTTCATAAGTTAAAATTTAAGTTATTGGTTTGAAGATACAGAAGATGCATTAAATTATATGCCTTTGGTACACAAATTAAACCGCAAGAGATATTTATTTAGTTTGCTCTCTTTCATTGATTTATATATCAACACAACAAAGAGGCGGATGGAACGACAGTATGGGAGGGAATTCGCTCCGCAGTGAAATGCTACCTGAAGAGAGCACTAGCAAGAGCAGTTAGGAATGGTAACAAGAAGTGTAAACCACAAAACTGTCTGGCCTTTACATGCCGTCAGCTAAATAATTGATCAATGATGTCAATGACCAGGTTCGGGGGGTGTTGCCAACTGAAATATATGGGCTAACAGCAGATCTACTGAGTGCCCTTTCGTACTTTAGAATGTATTTCATTTATGATAATACACCTCTGAACACATTTTGGTTCTTTCAATAAAGAACAAGAACATTTTTACGGGCACAACTTCTTGCGCTAAAACTTGACTTTAAAAAATATTTTAACTTAATGCATAATGCACACATGATACTAGTTTCATTGTTGTCGCTTCCGATTCCCGCCTTTGTGAGGTGTGCATGTTGAGACATTTTGTACCGTCTACAGAAAAATGGAGTTGACACGTACGAACAATATGTTGCTCTTAACTTTTGCTTTCGTATCAACAAATCTTCAGCTGATGCTTATGCAATGTTACAGGAGGTCTACGGAGAGTTTTTTTCTTCTCTATAGCCCAGGTCAAATATGCTTTAAATTGTTTAAAGAAGGGTAACCGGGGGACCGGGCTCTCTAGTTTGTGCTCCAAAGGAAGAAAACATTAACACCATTGCTGTCATTGTGAGAGAGAACCGCTGATTAACATTAAGGGCACTTTTAGAAATTCTGAAAATTTCACTCGGTGCCACTCATACGTGGTAACTAAAAAGTTGCACATGAGACGTTTTTGTGCACGGAGTGTTCAAAATTTTTTCATTCAAAAAAAAAATGTAGATTTTGCATGCATCTTAAATGGTGTTACAGGGAGATGCAAAGTGCAATCACTATTGATGAAACTTGGTTATACCATTTTGTTACTGAGAGTGGAAATCATCATCAATATCAAAAAACAAACATACGTAATTGCTTCTGCGGGAAAATGGTGCTCATTTCATGTTTCGATATTCAAGGAATGGTTTATCAGAATGATGTCGCACCTGCAGGTACAACTATAAGTAGGCATTACTACAGCGATGTCCTGAAAACTCTGCACGCCGTATCACACGCAAAAGAAACATATAGCAAATGCTGTTGTTGAATATATTACAAAAATTGAAGTGTGTCTCTCACCCTCCCTATAGTCCAGATTTAGCATATTGTGACAAATAAAAATACCTTCGTGGGAGGCATTTTTCATTATCAGAAGCACTGGTAAAGGCTGCGGGGGTGATTCTGAAGGATTTGTCAAAAATGGTTTCAAGCATGTCTTTTAAGACCAGTATAAACGCTGGAACAAGTGCATTGCATACAACGGCGACTATTTTGAGAAAGGCCGTTCAAATAATGAGAATGGATAGACTTATGTTGCCAAAAAAATGACCATTCTTTATTACACAGCCCTGGTAAATCAAATAGAAAAATAATATAATCTTAAATTTTTCAGGGAAAAAAGCGCAGGCTCGTTGAGGAAGTAAAGAATTGTACATTATGTAGAGTCAAAACACCGTAATTCCAACACTTATTAGCAGCTACTAGCTAAAAAGAGTCTAAAAGATGAGAACATAAAATCGTTGAATTGTTATAAAACAATTGTATGATTTTTTTAAGTGCACAATAGAAGAAACGAATAAGTAAGCAGATTTAAATAGATGATATCAAAGCAACTATATATTAATATATCGCTGAAACTATAGAAACAGTTTTGCTACAACATCTACATTCCATTAACTTCATATTCACCTACCAAGTGGAAAAAGGAATTCAGGTCAATCAAGGAGAGAGAATGCAATAGCAATTTTAGATACTGTGAAGAATGTAAAGGATTTTTACACTGCTCTCTTACAGCTGCCTCGAGGAAGGATTTACACTTAAGGCATTGCATATTTCGAAACTACCGTAGTGAAGCAACTTATTTTATGCTTACCAAACATCCGTTACGCCGGTATTAATTTCTTCTGTCAGAGCTTTAATGTGTCTGTGTATTCAGACCTGTCTGCCCTAAATCCTGCCAATTAAATGTAACAACGACTCGCTCAACAACCACACATTTCAATTACTAAAACAAGGAAATCCCCTGTAGGTAACCAAAGTTCTTGCACAAACAACATCCGCTGCAACCATTGTATAACTTCTTCCCATCCTGTTGTTCTAGCCCCTGTCAATTATTATTTCCTTGACGGAGGCGCTTCCTTGCTGCATTTGTCAAAGCTAGTTATTTAATGTAAACCTAACGTAAGCTACTCATAAATCTTATGTCTGTTTGAGTAATATTTAAACCTTTATTAGTTTACAAAAATAATGTATAGCAGCTTTAGGCTTCGAGCATATTTGGTATTATTATTATTATTATTATTATTATTATTATTATTATTATTATTGTCATTGTCATCGTGATCGAAGAAATCATTGTCAGGTTTTGTTGCTCTTTTGAGGTTTAATAGTCAAAATCGGCAAAATGGAAAGGTATAATTAGGTGCGTACAGGTGTTTTGTTTTCCTCAGGGTCATATTACAAAAAGTGCATTACATTTTAAATATTGGTCTAATCATCTTAAACAACTAAACAAGTCAGCGTCGTAATATATGTATTACCTATTAATAACAAAATACAAAATCGTAGGCTTGCTTAAATCAGCACTGTTGTAAAATATTCAGATATTTTTATACAATGTGACGCAATAGTCGCTTCAACTATGGGAAAATTTATTCTATTTTGAAAATCATAAACATAGTAAATATTTTTATTCATTGATGATAGATTAAAACTTAAACGACCACGCGCGAAGTTCCGTAGTCTATATCTATACATAAACAACTCGTAGATAAAAGTAAATTACGCAATTTATGTATATAAATGTAATTTATGTATTAGATTGGGGAACTTATGTGCGCAATGGTTTGGTGACATTGCAATTGGTACGAAACAAATGAAAATGTGTTTTGTTTTTGCGTTTTGCACTTTTACAGTAAATGTCGGCTGTAAAATGTGAATACAGTTCATAAAATTTTGTTATCCATTTGTACCCTGCATAAAAATACCACGGTCGCCCAATAATAATTTGGACCACGGGTAGCCGAGGTGCTTAATGCGCGCAATCGTGAGCGGGAGGTATGGGGTTCGATTCCGGCCAGGACCATCTTCCCTGATTGAGGTTTTTTCCAGGTTGTCCTCGGTCCTAATAAATGGCAAATGCCGGGGAGGTATCCTAAACTTCCTTCCTAACGCTTCCTTCCTTAAAAAAATCCTTTCCCAATTTATCATTTCATCTCATGTATCATCAGTGTCCACCGCCAGTGATGCCTCAGTAGTAAAAACGGGCTTAAACACTATTGAAAAAAATAATAATTTGTAGGATTTGAAGAAGAGGAATGATAAATAGTATCAGAAACTAAAGAATGCTTCACCTTCCAGATTAAAAGTATACAGGTAATAATGACGTAAAAAGGTGTAAAAATGTGCTAATTTCATACAAAATATTGTGTAACATGTAGTTTTATAATTATTTAGATTATAGTTGTAAGTAACTTACCTCAGCTTTATTTAAAACCACTGTTTATGTTTGATAGCAACATTTATTTGAAAGTGACATTGTCTACATAGTCTGCATGGAAAAAAAATTATGCAGATTTTAGACTACAGGAGAAAATATACATAGACGTCAAATTGTAGTCTATGGCACATTCCTCGATATAAGTAAGAAGTTCTGTGTCCTATATTCTACAGCATTCAGGAAAACCGGGTAATTTCAACGAGTCAAACGCACCGAGCAATTATTTATGGCCATATCCACGTCTTGTAAATACGGGGGGCATGCAATCGTGCGAAAATGGAGGGGTTATCAAGTAAATACTTTTTTGTGTCCTTGTTGCCGAAATTCCTACAGATGATGCGGATCTTAAAGTAGTTGACACTGACGCTTGATAGAAGCTTGCAAAACTCCAAATGGTTGCAATTTTACATAATAACAGAAAGTATACTATAAGTTATTGTGTATGCTGCATTGTATTTTTTGTGAATAAATGTACAACAAAAGTTAGAGCAAGTATACTTCATATCAATAAGGAATTTAGTTTGTGTCCTAATGACACATGTAATTGTACTTTAATTCTATTCCATTGAAAGAAGGCATATTGAGAATTATTTTCATTAAATTCTATTTTATTACCAGCATTAAAATGTATTTAGTCTCCTGTAAAAATTACTTCACATAATTATTCGGCTTTACCTAATAATTAAGCACTACGAGAAATTTTGCTACAACATAAAGGTATAATGAAAGAAACAAGAAAATTAACTCAAAATAGCATCTAACTGCAGAGCAGCGAAACCAGCTGTTAAGGAGGTAGAAGAGGAGATCGGGATATTGAGAAGATATCACAAAGAAGTGATCTTAGGGAACTTAAAGGAGATTTGCAGAGTACAAACAATTACAGAGAAATGAGTAGAATATAAAATACCTAATTTGAGAGAAGTACTATAATCTCTTCAGCTCCACAGAAGTTGGCCAATGAATTTTAATGATATCAATGCTCATAAACAAATTCTTAAAAGCAGATACAGGCACGAGTGGAGCATGTGCCCATCACAAGGTAAAGGAGTAGCAGCATTTTATGCGGATCCTATTGGAAATAAATGACTTTTACGACCTGAGATTTTAAAACCTTTATGCTTTACATAAGCAATAAAGCTTAGAACAAACACTCAGGCATGTAAGGGGTCGAAGCCCAATATTGATGTAACGTGCAGGAGATGCAATTCTGCTCCCGAAACCGCTGGACACATACTAGGATTATGTATCGAAACCAAAAAATCCCGAATAACTAGGCACGATACAATGGTTAAAGAGCTAAAATCCACCATTGAGCATAATAAACCTACCGCGATGATTTATCACGAGCATTCTTTTAAAATTGACGAACACACCCTTTTAAAACCTGACTTAGTAATCGTCCATGAAAAATAAAGCAACAGTACTTGACGTAACAATAAGATATGAAGATGGCGACTCACTGGCCAAAGCCGAGCTGGAAAAAATCAGCAAATATAAAGTCTTGAAAAACCACTTACAATTATTACATAATGATTTACAAGAAATAATTATTGAGCCCAAGTTTTTGGATCTAGAGGGGCCGTCCCACCTGAAACCCGAGACTATTTGAAAGCCTGGGGATGGTCCAAAAATAAAATAGAAGGAATGGCCATTTTTATTTTAAAAGCAGGATTAATTATTTTAAGTTGTTTTAGGGATTAACATAATTAGATAAGAAACTATTAATAATTTTCCTTTTAATTAAAATAAATGAAATATAAAAAAGAAAGAAAGGAAAAAAAAAGAAAAGAAACGAAAGTGAAAAGGAAAAATGAAAAAGGCAGAAAAAAAGGAAAAAAGGAAAAAAATTAATAAATCACTTTAGGTGAATCAAACAAAATAATAAACAATCAATAAATATAATAAGAAACATAACGAATAAATAAAATTAGTATTTAAGGATCTAGAGATATTAAAACAAATTAATAAAGGAAAATAAGTATCTTAGATCAGGTCTCGGCGACCTAAGCCGGAAGTAGGACAGCCTTAATGAGACCGTAGTTCCGAAAAAAAAAATTTAATGAATAGATCAGTAATAGAAAGCAATTCTATTGGTGTTATTGCTGTGACTTCTTCAGTAACATGAGTCAGAAGCACATATCTCCTCATAACACAGGTATTGAGGTCGTTCACATGGAGATAAAAACACCATAAGGAAGAAGTAAAGAAAATAATGAGGTCAAGGCTAAAGGAAATAAAAAAGAGAACTTTTTATGAATCGTGGAAACTTCTTTCATTCTTTATAAAGGAAAGGAAACGACATATTATGTGTTATCTTAGGAATTACAAATCTGAAATAAACTTGAAATTACCTACACTATGTAATAACTGGTATGCCAAAAGCATGGCCATTTTAACAAGTTCGTTGCCTAGCAGGTGGAGTTGTTTACCTTGCAAAGTTAATGCTGCTCTCAGCTGTAAATATTTACATACTTTTAAAATAACATGTAAATTGTATCACCACATCAACAAACGATTTCAAATTTATCAGATATATTTAATAGAAGAATCAAAATAAAAGACAAATAAAAATACGTGGGGTCATCCAAAGAAACTCGAAAGACTACCTCAACATTTAAATATAAAATAACACTGTAGAGTTTTCTAATAGTATTATATAAACAGAAGTATTTTTGTACCCATTGTCTACATTGTTAATTTTACCATAGGAGGGAAGGTATACCGGATGTTCAACTCATCCTATGGATTGAAAAGTTTTGCAGTCCCATTGCTTTACATCAATTTCGCACACATTGATCCACTCCATCTCAAACAACTCAGTCAAGTTCACTTATATCAAAATATGTCAGGTTAACTCCCTTTGCGGAAGGTTTTGGTTTTATTAATGTCCACATATTGTCGAAAACATTCTAGATTGAGAACATTCGCGAATCATACTTATTCAAGGTAAGATCAGAGGTCAAATTTTGAAAAAATCAAATTTAGTTTTTTGTTCCAAATAATTATTAGATTTTTCTGCTTAATTTGGTATATTATTTATTGAAACTTTCCAATTGTAACTGTTTTTAATTACGTAAATTGTTTTATGTGTCAAACTACTTTTTGTAATGCCCGCACTATTGCACAAAAATTAAAATATCTCTGAGGGCATTTGTTATAGAAGTCTGTAGTCGGTTGTATTTTATAGGTAAATTGTTGTTTCAAATGTCAATAACAGTAATGGATGCTTGTGTGTTTAATTTTTTAAGCAGTTGGAAAGTTTTGTGTTTATTTTGAGTTTTAGAAGCTATTCAATCCAGTTTTCTTTCGTAATACATGTAATATCATGCCTAGGTCCACCAGGGTTTATAAAAAATTTAAAAATAAAAAACAGATCTTTCAGAACCTATCCAGTAAAGCATGGTAGTAGTGATCATGAAAACAATTGGCCTATTTCTGAAGATAATTTAAACCAATTATTTAACACTCCTCCTAGTGTTTCCAAGAAAAAAAAATCTGGTAATCATATGGAAGATATGGAAGACAACGGAGGAAATATTAATATAGTGATTGACTTGAATATTTTAATTACAGTGTGCAGTGAAATTACCTCCTGTAATATGGTGGTGGTAATATTACTTTGTGTGAAGATGCAGGTGTAAGAAATGGATTAGTATGTCAATTGGCAATTTGTTGTATTAACTTTAATACCATTTTAGTCATAAGTAAAAATTCACAATATATCAACCTTTTTCTCATAAACTATCAAGATAGAACCATGAAATTTTTACAGCTGATCTACAATATTACATTCATTGCTGAGCTCTAGTTTCAAATTATTTGTATATGAGTATCAATATAATTTTATTTTTATAAAAAAGAGAGTCTGTTACAAAAATAATAACTTATTATTTTATTAAAGACATTCTCTATACTAGAGCTCAGAACTTATTGTGTAATAAAAAATAAGCAGTAAAGGTTTTATTGAGATATCTGTAATACTTTCTGGGAAAAAGGTACATAAAAATTAACAACTTCACATTTGTAATATAGGGCCTCTGGTCTCACTTAAATCAAAATAAAAGTGTTAAATTCAAAGTAATTATAAGTATTAAAAACAAAAGTGAAATTACGGTGCTTAAGTAGTGGGGGTATCTTCTGATAGGCAAAAGAACACGCAAAGGGCCGCATGTCACCCGTGAGCCGGCACTTTGATATACCTGAGGTACAGCCAAACCTTGGTAACTCATTTCTCACAGAGAATGAAAACAAATTACATGAAACGGAAGCTATTCCGGAAAAATCTTAACACGTCACAGTTTAAAGTGTTCCGAAGTGTAATAATAAATACTCAAGCTGCGCATTATCAATCACCACGGACAAAAGTCTCAATTAGTGGCGGTAAACCTTGGAGGTGCATAATTATCTTGCATTTTGCTGCTTATAATAAAACACCATGACCTTGTACTGCGTTTAAACACAAGTCATAAGAACATACACACAATAGGTTTAGAACGTAGGCATTATGCTCAGAATAGCAGTGGATAGCATTCCATTCTAAATTAAAGCTTCTGTCGTAAATGATTACTGACAAATAGAACTTGAGCAAATAAAAATTTTCAGGACCTACCGAAAACCACTATGCACTAAATGTAGACATTTTAAAATGAAATTGATACCCCACATGGAAATGTCTATGTAACCGCCACGTACCTATTGCATGCGTGCCGTGATTCCTAAACGCTTAGAGCATTGACTTGACTAATGTTTATGCCAAAACTTAATTTCATTCTCCCTATGTATGCCGTGATTCCTAAACGCTTAGAGCATTGACTTGACTAATGTTTATGCCAAAACTTAATTTCATTCTCCCTATGTGAGAAAATATCTCCAAAGTAACCGTTAATAGTTCGCGCACATGGACCACATACTGTGATTCTTTGACAAATGAAGGGAAGAAATTGTTAAGCAAAAATATTGTCCGATGAATTTTTAAGGACGTATAATAATGTAGTAATGTTTAATACTAAGATATTCAGTGTTGCCAATCAACATTAACCAGACGATATTATTTTCTTTTCCCCTTTTGTCCAGAAATCACAGTGTGAGCGAATTACGAGACTCCCGGTATACAGAAAGAATAAAATATATTTTAAAGTTTTTCCTGCTATGCCATCATTAGGAACAAGGTATTATTAAAATTTACTTCTAAAGACTGCTTGCTATTGTTTTTGAAATAAATTACGGTTAATGGAGACTGAATTTCCGTTCTCCGTTTTTCACGATCTTCCTTCTTCAGAAATGAAGACGTGGACTATTCCAAACAACGATCCAGCTGTGTAAGACATTCTAGGTTATCCTCATTTTCCTCCTTCCGGCAGCGAGTATTTTAATGTGTGAATTTGATCAGTTTACTCAGCTGCTATTCCGTGAGTCACAATTAACAGTCAGTGCCGATAAAGCTTCTAATCATTATTATAATGAGATTTCACCCCAAACACATGATCATACCTAAGCATCGGGATTCTTAATCAATTAACATCGAGTCAAGTGCACTCAAACACAAGTTATAAGTCATCGTCGGCAAGTAAACCAGAGCTGAGAGACGGGAATAAGGGGAAAGGGTGTCATGACCTACTGTACCCACCTCCCTCCGATATGCTGCCACCAGTCCAATATCAACATAAGTTCATTTCGCTTTTAGTGCTTACGAAATTATTATGTTTAGTCATTCCATTGGAAAGTTTACCTCTCTATGCTTACTCATCAATTGCTTGATACTCTAATTTTGCCTCCTGTCTAACTCCTAATTTCATTCATTTCCATTGCCTGAATTTTACATTTTTGACATACTACTAGAGATATCTTCGCATCATACATCAATATATTTTCAAAAATTCTGGCCTTTATTTTTTTCGAGATGACCCTAGTGCTAGAACAGCAGTATAACTCCCTTTGTCTACTCTATCCTGTAATCGACATCATTTACAAATATGCTTTTCTCTTATGTCATTGCATGAAAATGGCAGACAGTTATAAAGAAAAGTAATAAAAAAAAGCATTCATTATTTTACAGCTTAGATATAAAAGTCGGAGTATCATAACTTCTGCAAATCTTGATCAGAGAATATTTTATGATCTTGTCATCTCTAGCCCATAGTGTGAGCTAAAATGTCGAGTTCTAAAAGTAGTTGATGTATACGATGTTAGCCTTTTTAAATACCTGAAAGTGACTGGCATAAGAAACTGGGCGAGTCCTTGAGACCTTTTTGGGTAACGGAACAAGCTGAGGATGTCAAAAAGGATTCCGAAAGGGGCTAAGGTGTACGTAAAACTATTCCAATTGCTCAAACAAAAATTCGTTTAAATTGTTATGTTTTGACGAACGCTGGAAAGTAAGTCTAAACTAAAGAAGGGGTTGGTGCTCCTTATACAACACGGTTCTGTTCCACTAATTCCACCTGCAACAGCTGGTAAAGCGGTTGTCTAGGCTTCTTTATGTATTTAGAATCCGTGACAGTTTTGAATAGGCGGTCAATTAACAAGCATGAGATATGAGTTAACTGAAATCTAAGGCAGAAACTGCAGATGGGATTCACAGAAAGATGGCACCAATCCACGAGTGATTCGTCCTTGAACTGGAGAAAACTGTAAAGAGAAAAATGAGGGCGAAAAATCATACTCCTCAATGTATGCTGTTTTATTGTCTCATTTCTTCGTATTTTCGGAACAACTGATAAAATTAATTGAAGAATTTGCTCAAAGGTAAGACATGCTTTACTTATCCCAACTGCATTTGGGTCAGGTTGTGACAAATCTCCTCTATCAGTAAGTAATTCATTGCATCATACAAGGTTTACAAAATTGATTTTCATTCCATTTTAATCATGCGAAGAGGAGACCTTCGTTGTAGGGTGTTATTGGCATGCAAGATCGCTGTTGCTAGTGATGAGGTTAACTGCATGAAAGATGAGGCCTCTGAGCAAAATTTGTCGGCCGTTTCACGTCCGGAATTGAATGGGACGCTGATGACCGGAGATGTTAAAGAGCGTCCATAAATAACCCAAACAACAAATACACGAAGTAGAGACATGAAATTAAAAACTACAAATGACTATTAGTTTATCGGTTAGACCCTGAAACTGTGATAAATCACATTTAAATATGACTTTTATTACACACTTGAAATAGGTGAAAGTGAAGAGAACCACATGTCTGGTTTATAGGTAACAGAAAAATATTGAGTAGTTTGAACTATCGCAAAAGTCTTATGACTACATATATACATGATATAATGAAACTCAGTGACCACAGAGCTGAACTAGGGTGAAAAATGTTCCCTATCTCTTAGGGCCATAAAGAGTTAACTTGAGTTTAGGGCATAAAATTAACCATCTCATATATTTAATTTGGAAATTTGGGTTGTATAAATACTAATCTAAGATTATTTCATCTTATCCTCAAATTAAACCTAACTCGCGAAATTTCACAAGTTAAAGCAAGTTAAAGTTTAGTAATTGTTAAATAAAACATTTCTCAGAATACAGAAATATAACAACTTCATTTACAAATAAAATGGTGAACAGGTTTATTTTAATTTTATGTACATAACGTTTATTCAATGTTTCACTTTTCATTTCCGCTAATAACAGCAGATAGACTTGCGTTCAACCGGTCTTACTTTACGCTAACATTACAAGCGGTATATTGTACATATTTCTTTAGAGATTTCTGATTATTCCGGCATCTCATCCGATGATGAATTTCACTGTACTTCTCATGTATTTCATCAGAGAAATAATTCGTTCCTAGAACTAAACGACAAGCAATACAAAATACGATATCCCTTAGCAAAGGATATTGTTCAAGAACTGGAACAGATGTTTCATTCCTGAATATAATCACAAGTTAAACGAAATCATGCTTTGAATTCCATGTTCATGATACTACAGACTTTAAGGTTCTATGCAACAGGGAACTTCCAAATAGTTATTGGAGATATATTAAAGTGGAGAAAGGAACGGTGAGTAGAACCATCCACAAAATTACTAGAGCAATTGCAGCTCTGAGATCAGTTCATTAAAATGCCAAATGCAAGGAAAGTAATGCATTCTGGAGTTTTAGGTGCTATAGACTGCACACACATGGGGTAATAATGCCGAAGTCTTAGGAATATAATTATTCTATTTGGCAGTTTCCCCCATGTACGTTCTTTATCCCTATTTGAGATGAATCTGTTTATTTTTTTCAATTATTTCTTGATATTTTAGTATAAGATACATAATAATATTCTTCTCACGTTAGCTAAAAGTTGCCGCTCGCATTCACTTTTAACTTTTCGTTATCCACATTTGAAGATATTAAGATTACAAAATATGTCTAGGAGGCGGGAAAACTGAATAATTATTGCTTTTCTCAGGTTAAACAGTTAAACATCAACTCGCTCTAAACAGGAATTTCTCTATTAGTTCGCGATGTTGCCTTAGATTTGATGGTTAGTACAAACTCGAGGTTACGCAGTTTGAAGATATTTTTATGCAACAGAAATGATGAATACCCTCTAGTTAGTTTTTAAATTAAGTTAAAAGTAATCTCCGGTTAGCAAATTTTGCAACTGGGCGTTTTGAGTTTTCAAGAATAATATTTTATATCAAAATATATTGCAACGGTGTTTAATGCTCTGCACGATTAACTTATAAATTCAGAATACTCTGATAGTAGATATTCTGAACGTGTTTATATGTATAGCTTCACTTTTTAACCCTTGTAAAAGCCAACGCTTTATTTATTTCAGTGTTGCAAAATCTAATTTTGTGAACCCAAGATTTTGCATGAAATTTTTAAAATTTATTTGCATAAAAACATTTCGAATTATTAAAAAATAGCAAAGGATGTTATTCGTTTTATGCTTATCATTATTATAATCAGCGTGTACGAATTACGACGCATGAACATATTACAGCAAATGAAAAAAGTGCAGAATGTAAAAGTGATCTTAGAAAATATTGTTGCATTTATGGCATGATTTCGCCTCTTTAAATTATGACATTGAATTCCCGTCCAGCCTGCATATTTATGCATTATAAAAGTGATGGTGTTTCATACCACATTTATTTCGATTGCTTCTGGCATAACATGACCCCCTATCATCATATCCTTACAGACGGGGCACTGTAGCATCCTTTCCAAATGTTTCACCGATCGATCTAAAGCTCTTTTGCACATACTTTCTTAATTGAAAGTGTAATAAACGTAATCTCTCAATGATAGTGATAACGCAACGAAGAAAGGTTTCACCTTCATGGTCATATTTCTCCAGATGCAGTTTTGCTGTCTCCATTCCCTGTCACTTTCCAATTTCAGTTATGTGAGGAGTCAGCACAAACAATCCGCATTTTCAGCATCTTGATTAAAAATTTATGAATAGACGATGATGCAGTGTAAAGTTCAATGGAAATTTCCACACATGTCCAGCCCTGTTTCTTGCAATAAAACCCTTACAGTGTCAACAACCAGGAATTGTATGCGTTCACAGTTCTGCCTTTCTTGACGAAATGCTTCCACTAATCTTCCAATAGTTCGGTAAGGTAGGACTTTTATCCCACACATTTCTTGTAATGCCCTAAAACAAAGAGTTGCATTTTTCCTCTTACAACTTGAAACATCTCAGAAAGAGTAACCGTATTTTCTTTAACACTTTCAATTGGAACAAATGCTACTGTAGAATGTAATGAACGATTTTAATTATCATCACTAGGAACGCTGATTTACAGCATTGTTGTTATTACTTTTCGAATGCCCTAATATATATATATATATATATATATATATATATATATATATAGAGAGAGAGAGAGAGAGAGATTATTATAGACCAAATCTATGTTTGCACGTCTAATATTTTCCATAGCCCGAAATTGGAAGTTTTGCTTTTATAAAACAGCAAAACTTAGTTTTGTGCAATTTGAAATCATTCAAAGTTCGGTGCTATATTTTCATGTCAGTATAAAAGTTGACAACTATTTTTCGTTTTGGTTCATCTTGCTGAAAATTCAGAACAATTTATTAAATAAACTGATAATAAACAGCGTTAGTTTTGGTATACAAATTAAAATACATATGAATTTTGAGATAAAACCAAAAGTAAAAAATAATTCTGTTACGAATACATATTCTTATTTATTAAATTGAATTTACAAATTCTATCACACAATATTTACTTCACCCAGCTATCTAATAAATATATGTTTTTAGTTAAATTCTTATAAAATATTCAAAACAAAAGTAAATGAACTAGAAACGGGAAACAGAAAATTTACCACATTACATGTATACCGGGTGTAACAACAAGGTAAGGCCAAACTTTCAGGATACATTCCTCACACATAGAAGAAGAAAAAATGTTATATGGATATAGGTCTGGAAACGCTTTATTTCCATGTTAGAACTCGTTTTCTACAACTCTTCATAGTACATTAATGATGGGAAACACAGTATACCACATGAAACTCTTTCTTACTTGAAAGGTTCATCATGCGCTCTTGGTTACGTCTGGTTAAGTTGTAATTCGCCCCAGTGCTTGAACGAAGGTAATATCGATGCATGGTATCAATGCTAGCAGAGAGCATTTTGATCATTTTACATAAGAAAGAGTTTCGTGTGGTAAGCTGGTACGTTCTGTTCCTGTGTGTTTCCCATGATTCATGTACGATGAAGAGTTGTAGAAAATGAGTTCTAACATGGAAATAAAGCGTTTCCGGACCCAAGTCTAATGTAACTTATTTTCTTCTTCTAAGTGTAAGAAATGTGTCCTGAAAGTTTGGCCTTATCGTATTGTTACTCCCGGTATATTATGTCTTCAGTATATACTGCACAATACTAGATTTTGTTGTTTTAAGAAGTTCACAGTAAGGAGAAAATACGTGTTTCAGACTTTCGACAGTATAAAATGTTCAAACCTAGGTTTGATCAAAATTAGCGGCCGTTTTAGGACTTTGCTCCTAACAGCTACAGCATGTAATTCAATAGCAGTGGATGGAAACAAGCATGCCCTTACTTAATACAATAATTGACATAATTTAGTGAATGCATCTTCCGTTTTACTGTATTTAATCCCAAGACAATACTTATAAGTATTACTTAATATTTTCCCTAGATAGAAAAAATATGTTTATGAATGTTGATATATATTAATAAAAATATTCCACATATGTGATGTGGATAGATTTTGCTTTATTCACCATTGCTGTCATTTATGTATCGCTAGACTTGACAGAATTAGCACAGGAGCAGTTAATCTGTAGATGATCGTTAACTACCTGCCAGAAAACAATGTAGCAATAAATGTCCTCTCGCAGTTTTAATATTCAGGTCATAGTTGTTAACATCATCTTCGTCATATTTTTGCAATCTTTTGCAAATACTCATATCTTCAAACTTATGAGAGCGAACTGCCAGATGATGATATTTTGGAGACTTCGTAGAGAAGCCAGAGAATGTTATTTCAACATTTAAGAAGTATGGGGAGCTTCCTTATTTTATTACCTCTTAATAGTTAAATACTAATGAGCGGAAGGGGGAGGGGGTTAAGCTACTGATCCCAAAAAGATTTCTCATAACATCTATATATCATTATTTAGTTGTAAATATGCAACTAACTGAACTCCTATTTAATCTCCTTAGTTTCGAGACGCCCTTGCCTAAATAACACCAATGCATTCTGCTTATTCCCAGTTGTTTCCTAGATTTGTTTCGCATTCTGGAAGAAATATGGAAATATCTCTCTCATTTATATTATTGTTACTGAGCTGCTAGAAGGTTTAAATGAAAGTCAGAAATAATATCAGCATTTGTAGCATAATGTTTAAGTACATTCTGGAAAAAGACTACCTGCAATGCCTCAAAACAGAAAACGGGTGAAAAAGATTTGGGAGAGGGAGGAAAGGAAAGGAGCATTCAGGATAGCCTGAATAAAACTATGCGTGTATTTTTACAGAAGCCATGTGTTAAGATTGAGGTTTGAAGGCAGGTCACGGCCTCGCACCACGAATCTTTGGGATGTACTATCTGAGCCACCCTGTCCAATCACAAGCGCGATTCTTCGCCATATGGAGATCTCTAAGCTGATTTTGTTACAAAGATTTTTTCTCACAAGAGGAAACTCGAAAGTTGTGAGTGAAACTGCAGAACACGGCTGATGATCACACAGAAGCAAATGAACCCTAGCACATTTTGAGTCATCTATTCCACCTATTTCATTGCGAAACCACCCTAAAGAGACAGCTTTTCTTAAAGAAATTTCGCTAAGTCATGGCAATTCTTTATACGTTCGACTGAATGACAGTTGTATATTTACTTATTACATAAGTTGTACACTTTTACACTTCAGTTGAATACTGGTTTTACTAGACCGGCAAAGTGCTGCTATATAACCGCAATGTACTTACTTCCAACGATATAGCACTGTCAAGAGAGCGTAACATTTGTGGTTTTTTCTGCTACATGAAAACATGACATCCCACAAGAAAAAGATTAAGGCTCACAGCTAATTTTCCTGCCAACATTTATATGTACTGACGAGGAAAAAAAAAAAAACAAAAAACTAATAACTTAAAATTCCATAAAATTTTATATATATTACAAAAGTCCTTCTTCGAGGTGTTACTAGTTTTAATGGCATAGCTACTACTTCTTACGCTAAAAGGAAAATAAATGCTGCGCGAAATCAATTTTTACAGACATGATTACTAAAAATAAAGTCTATATAAGTAAATTCAATGTGATTAACCTTATCTTGTATTATTTAATAATATATAAGATCTTATAAAATACTATTTTTATTCATAATAGTACTTTAGGTATGACTTTATACTATTAGGAACTGCATCTGAGTTAAATTATGTGCATGCGCTTACCCGTTGATCTTCATTTACTAGTGAAACATATACATAAAATCTGTATATCCAGATCTATTTTTCAATTTTATTATACATAATTTGTAATTATGGAAATTCCATCCGCTTCCAATTTAATACCTCAAATAGATAAGCCTGGTCCCATTTCCCTCCAACTCACACTATCAGAATTCCATGTTTTGTGTGCTTGAATGTTTGTTCTAACTTGGCTATTGGAATTAAGCGTCACTTTCTTCGGCTGTGATGTGACATGAAGCTGTTTTTCTCTTAGTGCATATGAATATTTTTCATTAAGTAACTTCAGGTTTGTTGAAGTTTTCATAATTAAAACATTTATTCAATTATACAAACATTATTTGCCTTTTGTATATCTCTTATCAATGTTTCTTTCTAATGAGGGTATGCATTTTGTTCTTGTTCTTGTCTTTTTCCTTAATTTTCTGTATATATAATTTTCTAAATCTTCTGGTAATTTTTCATAATATATTTGTTAAGTTATTATTTGTTATTTTCCTCTGTTTTTATAGCTCATTAAGATTCTTAGCTAAATTTATAACCCTAATATAAATTTATGTAAAACTTTCGTTGGGGATGAACATTCAATTTCAATACATTAAGACAACATATATAATCAGCTTATTACAATTTTAAAGCAATCATTTAAGGATTTTTAATATTCATTTGTTTAAACATCTAAAATAATAGATGATAACTTTAAACGTACTGTATACCAAAAAACGAACATAGTACCCACAACAATGAAATTTAGTGTCAAATAAATTCAAAATTAAGAGTAAAAAATATTTTGGAAACTTCATCCAAAATTTTCACTGAGAGATCACCTTAAGGAACCGACCGGTTCTGTTCTCTCTTCTCCCTACCCATGATTGCAATCTATGAACTAGAAGGAAAGGAACAAAAGTGGCGCAGAGAAAGGAAAGTTTGTGTGGCTTCGGTAGTTAACGTGGTGCGCTTGGTGTGTTGCAGGGCGACTCCAGCATGTCGGGCCTCGTGCGCATGGCCATCGACCGCTATGTCAACCTCGTCGACTCCATCAGCGGTAAGTCTCCAGAAAGTCTTCAGTTCGCACCTCATCGCACGCTTCTTGTACCAATATACTGCTTCTCGACTATCCTCTTAAAATGCAGACTAGGCTTTCAGCTCTGTTTACCTCCATTTCTCGTTTAATCTTTAAAGCCTTACTGTCACTTTTTTTATTTAAACTTTGTGTGACAATCATTAACTTTCTGCGCTAGGATCTTTAAGACACAAACTGTCCATCATGAGGTATAAATCATTTTTGTGGAACATACGCCTGAACACCATCCCCGTATTATCTTTTTGTGCTAAGAAAAGGACGTAAAAATACCGTTCAATTGTTTTGTAAAAAAGGTTAGTATAATATATTTACTTTTGACGTTAAAATAAAAAATAATGTACTTCATATCACACGTTGCCACGTTTCCGTCTGAAATAATGTAAGTAAATTTAATCGAACAAAATTTTTGAAAAGAATTTTAATATCTATAGATAAAAGAAAAATAAACCTACAAAACATGTGCCTGTTAAATATAACTTTAATATGTATACTACACATTGCATAAATTATAAACAGACTCCCACCAAAAGAAAGAAAGAAAAGAAAAGAAAAGAAAAGAAAAGAAAAGAAAAGAAAAGAAAGAAAGAAAGAAAGCAAGCAGAGGAACATTGACGCATATAGTTGGTTAGTGGTAAGCATTCTTGCCTCGTAGACTCAAGGTCGCGGGTTCAATCCTGGCCAGTTTTTGTGGGACATACGTCTAAACCCTATCTCGTATTATCTTTGAAGCTAAGAATAGCATATAAAATATTATTCGATATTTTTTAAAATGATAGCATAATATATTTACTCTGAAGGTCAACTGTTATCTATTTTTTTTTTTTTTAACTTTTTATTCCATGATGGCACCGTTTCCACCTGAAATAATATAAGTATATTTAATCTATTTGATTTTAACGAATGTTTTAATGCAATGTAATACATATACTACAAATTGCATATATTCTATATTCTAAACAGACCTCACAAAAGAGAGAGAAATAGGGAGGGACATTGACCCATAGAGCTGGTTAGTGGTAAGCATTCTTGCCTCGTAGACCCAAAGTCGAGCGTTCAATCCTGGCCGGGGTCGATGGTCCAAATCTGGCTCCCCTCCAAAGGAAAGTAAAGCCATTTGTTCAGTGTCATAGCTTTATGACACATAAAAGAACCTGAAACCTGAAAGAAGAGGCCTTTTTGCAAAATTTATCGTTTCACGCGCTAAATTGCACGGAACTCTAATGATCAGAGGTGTCGAACAGCATCTTAAATAAAACAAAATAAATAAAATACTCATATAGCTATGAGAGATATTGAATTAATATTTGGTGTTGAAAATGTAATCTTAAGTTTTGACACAATTAAAAATGTTAAATTTCATAAGTGTTTCTCAGCTTTAATCTTTACGGATACTATTTATGCATAAAACATACAATTAATTAAATATTATTTAGCTATTTACTTTGCTTTTTAATTTAAAATTCTAAGTTTAACAAAATATTTTGACACTATGAATGAAATAAATTTTTCATATTATCTAAATGGCAGAACATGTAGCACATCATAATAATATTGATTGAAGAGGTTGCTAAGCGTAAAAGTTTGGTTTTATGAAAATATGAACACTTTCTGAACTCACATAGCTACCTAAATCGCAATTTCTTCATTATATACTTTTATATTGTATTTTGTGGTCAATTTTTAGATATGTTTGTTTCATTCATTTTTTCAAAATTTAATTTCCAGTGCATCTACGTACTTTGAATATATGCTAGTAATTATTTTGTGGCTTATAACCTATTTTACGAATCTGAAAACTATTATTATTTATTAATTTAATTCAGTTACTTACTAATAGATTCATAAAGTGCGAACCATTTAAATTAGGAGTGCTGTAAGATTTGCAAATTACAAAATTTAAAAGTGTACTTAATGCCTTTCAATTAAAAGTTTTTAAATTGCAAAAATATTCATGAGCTAGATTTTTTCCCTTTTTTACTTAAAATTGTCCTAACTTGGAAACTACACCACCAGTATTTACGATCCTTCAAATTTATTGCCTCTTCTTGTCACGGATTTGGAACAGGCTGGTTTCTCCATGAGAAAATCTAGAAGAAGGAAAGGTAATTCTTCAGAACAATTTGGCTATTTTAAATAGTTTTTAACGCCCGTTTTTTGCTGAAGCATCAAAGCTGGTGGACACTGTTGACAAATGAGACGAAATTATAAATTGGAAAAGCCATTTTTAAGGCATGAAATATTGCAGACCTAAGTTTTGGATACCCTCCCGGCCATTAACCAGGACTGAGAAAAACCTTACAAAACCGCTCGAGTCGGGAAAGAACACGATCCCCAGACTTCTTACTGGGCATTAACGACCTCGACCTCCCATCAGTTTTACGACATAGTGTATTCAACACTTGGCTTTTTGGCTGGGTACTATAACGTTTATATATTACTTAAATTTCAAACTTCAGAAATAAAGTTAATAGATTCTATGATGACGTCAATATTTTTTAAACAAAACAAGAGATCTAGAGCTGCTGGAATCTTTTCCCTATACATCAAGTTTGCCGAAGGTACAAAATAGAATCATATTTCGGCAGATAATGTGACCAGTTATTTTCTGACTTCCAAACATGTCAATATTTATTCAATGAACTATTTCCCTGAAATGCACGAGTTGTAACATGGATAACTGCTTAACTTAACGAGCAGGTAGTTTTATTGCGAAATCTGCTAAAATTTTTCATAAGGCATACATAATCGCAACTCCGATATTCAAAACCATGTTTCGTTGAGGGAACACTTATTAGAATTGTGTATCAAAATATGTTCTGTTAAAATGTTCGTAAACCAGTAAAAAACTTATTTGCAAAACTGAACATTTCTATATCCCGATTTAAAACCACATTAGTTAGTATTTCATAACATTCAGTTATGCAGTGGCTTATGCAGTTCAGTTTACAGGGATTGATTTTGATGCGACAGATCTAACACAGCAGTTTAATCCCAGCTAGATACACCACTGTTCTTCTAACTTATTCATTTAAATATTTCTCTCTTGTTCAATCAATCCTTTCGTTTTCTAGATAAGCACCCCAGAAAGAAACTTTCCCTCATTATTAGCTATTTGAAAAAAAAGGCTGAATTATACTATTTTTGTAATTAAGGTACAGGGCTTCCAGAATATGTCCCTACCACTCGCAAGGGTTTTGCATCTCGGTAACTGGACATGTCACAGCCGGCAGCGCCTTATGCATCTTGCGCCAATCGCACACTAAATGCCAAATGTTCTATCATGTTGCTTGTATACAATTTGCATTTTCTAGAGCACAAATAGCGAGTATAGCGTTCACATGACCATTTTGATGGAGCCACGCCTCGTCTGAAAAGAACACACGTTGTGAGTCGAGTAACCTTGCAGTTACTGATGAAAGAAACACTCACAATAAAGCACACGTGCTACGGGATCACCTTGTCGTAGACAATGAATACGCATTTGTAAAACTTCAGTTTTAATAACTTTGTTGCTGTATGTACAGAAGACATTGATACCCTCAACTTAACATTGATTTTGGCAGTGATTTTGTTAACGAACGTTCAAGATTTGCGCCAATTTCGTCTAATTTTTCTTCTGATAAAACTGCACTCACTGAACTAGTAGTATAAACTTTATTCACAAGATCGTTAATGGCAAACTTTGAAAATTTCAAAATGAATTTCTCACGAACGCACTGATTCCCATTTATAATGAAATTTACACCTAAAAATACATTGCTCTAAAATCAGCGTTTCGCTATCTTCGCGAAGGAATATACACAGGTGACTTTCCGGAAGTTCAAGGACAGGCAAGAAGGCTGGTAGCCATGAGTGGGGAGGAGAGCTGGCCTTGGCCGAGATGCAAAATCCCATGCGAGCGGTCAGTACATTCTGGAAGCCCAGTATACTTTTGCTAGATTCCTGTGATTACAGCAATTAGTGTGAAGGCTCCATTTTCCTCTCATTAGTGATTGTCAGAAGCATTTATACTATTTTTTTTAAGTTTCCGAGATAAACATCAATGCTACAATTTGCAAAACACTTTTAAATACTTATTAGCTATTCCAAATTTAATCTCCGTACAACAAAATTGCTTTATGGCGTAGTCAATATTAAGTTACAAAATTTAATGTAATTTTTAATTGTTGCTGTCCTTATTTACTGTTAAGTTGTACTCTTAATCTATAGTTCGTTTATATTTAATAGGCTTAACATCCGGCAGATTTTCGTTTTTCTCTCTACTTTAAGGTTAATAATAGAAGCGCCTAAACCTGTAGACGGTTATTTTAGGTAGACAACATGAATTTAAATCTTCGTTTGCAGACAGAGAGGCTCATTTTTATCCTAGTTTTGTTTCTTGAGCTACTCGACTAAACATAACAATGTTCCGTACAGCCCCATTTCTGTACCATACTTTATCTATATGGATACTTCGTTCATAATAATAAATGCAATATTTTTATCATGTCTTCACAAGGCAACATTTCACTAATAAACCAAGTTTGGGTATGAGAGAACACCATATAGATATTTCATCGAGTTGACACGCTTTCGTGGACGCTGGGGCAGCTGCTGTACTGCAGGCCTTGTCCCGCCATGGTCTTGCCTGGGAAGAATATGGCTGTCATCGATGGATCCTTATCTAGTCACGCATTATTCCTTTCTTATATTTCGGGTTTCTATTAAGTTTTTCTCGACTAGTTTGCCATATTTTTTAGATTTCTGAGCGCATCTCAGGAATGTTACGAATAGTTGAGATTACTGATGCAGTCATTAGTCGGAATAGATCGACTTTGATAGAGAAGTTTTAGCAGTAAGATTACCCCGCAACAGCTTGGATTGCCTACAAGATAAATTCAACAATGCGGTCATGTTTATAGATTCAACGCTTTCCATTCAAGCATTAGGAAATAGAACTCTTCAGGTTAACGATATTCAAGAATGCATTGCTTCTACAAACAAGTTAAAGAAGGAATTCATTGCTTTCTTCTAGCCAATATTCTTCTAATGTATAAAAGACCAATACTATTCAATGCAGAAAAGATATACAGAGTGATTCGAAAGTCCTTCCCTGGTTTTGGAGGTTAATAGAACAATAGATCAATTTACAATGACAGACATAGCAAAACACTTACATCAGTGGATAAAGCATCGCTTCAAGTTTTGTACATGTCTTATAGCTTCGTTTGTGACGGGGCAGACATCAATCTTGTAGCCAAGCTCTCGCCACACACGTCCCAACATCTGACTGTCGATACCAGCGAATGCATGCGTGATCCTCTCTCGCAGCAGTGCTAAATCTTATGACAAAGGCGACACGAACACACGATCTTTGACATAATCCCAGAAGAAAAAAATAACATGGCGTACTCGTATGTCAGGTGACCATGGAGGCCACAGAAGAAGAGAGTCCCAATCCAAAAACGAGGAATTTCAGCATCGAGCTACACATGGACGTAATGGTGAAAATGACGTGGGGCTGCATCTTCTGATAAATATATAAAGTCCTGACTATCTGCAGGCAATTGTAACATTAGCCACTGTTGAAGCATGTAACTGAAAACAGTTTTCTCCGCAAAGAATAATTGACCGTTCACTTTGACGTAGAAACATATAGGGCAGTCAGGCCACAACACCAGCTTTTTCCGTGCTCCAAATGCGTATATCTTCATTTTGCCGGACACTGAAACTCGTCATTAAAAATCAAAACAGCTTCTTCTAGCCCTCTTGAAAATCAATACAGAATTGAAGACGGCGATTATCAGCCTCGAGACTGAGCGTCTGCAACAGCTGTATCCCATATGATTTCACTTTGAATTGTTGCCGTACAATACGCCAGACTGTTGGCTACGGAAGCTGCAATTTCTGGCTCGCGCGACGTGTCGACTTTTTAGGGACAAACGCTTCTCGCACACGCTCAACGGTCTCAATCCACATTCTTGACCGGCCTGTTCGTTGTCCATCACACAAGCAGCCAGTGGCTTCAAACTTTTTGCACGAAGCACGAATTGTTCAGACTGTAAGTAGCTCTTGTTGTTTCGTATGAAATAATCGTTGTGCCGTCACAATGGAATCACTTTTAGCGAATTGTAACACGCAAAAAGCTTTTTGTCCCCCAATGGTTGGCATGTTTTCGTTAAGATTGCATTATTGCGATTAAATCTTCAGATACACCATGGCGCCTGTTACGAATGCAAATTTGGAGAGATACTCTTTCCATTGATATGTCTGTCATGGTAGCTTCTGTTCTATCGACTCCGAAACCAAGGAAGGACTTTGGATTCACCCTGCACAACGATAGGGATATTGCAAACACCTCTGAAAGCGAACTCCATTGGGAACAACACAAAAGGAATGGAAAGAAAATATGAAAGACGTGCCCAACTCGGCAACAAACTATTTTACTATTATTTCCTCTCATTTGAATAAAAAAACATTAAATCAGTTTTTGTTACCTCATTTCTTCCTGTTCCATATTGTTTGAGGTTATGCCTCAAACGTTTGTGCCACACTATGTTTTAATATATTTTTAACATATACTATACTTTTCTTTTGGGGAATTTCATAATGATTAGCAGATTGTGTAAATAGCTTTGTATTTGAAATCTATGACAAGTTTATTTCAGTTTAGTCACATAAAATATTCCCATGATTATAACTGTAACTGAACTCAATTGCATTATCTGAAACATATCTTCTACAATACAGGGCGATTTAAAAACATTTATATGTTAATAGTATATAAAATATATTTAGAAGACTAACTTAATTGGTTTAGGTTTTATTCGATAATAAATAACACCAAGTTTCAATTACGTTGAGTAATGGTAGCTAGTTCCTTAACTGCAAGCGCATTAAAACATACTCATACTACTTTCACAGGTTCACAGTGTGTAATTTATATCCATGTTAATTATCCTAGAGGGGATAATGGAGGGAAAAACGTGTTTCGTTTATAGGCAAACAGAATTCGATATTTGCAAAGAAAAGTTATAAAATGCGCATATTAGCAAATAATAAAAGTGCAGGAAAATAAAAGGTACAAAGTTCACAAAACTAAGATCAAACAAATGAAATAAACCTATCCTACTACAAATATTAACAGCAATGCTGACCTTTAAAATGTCACACTTAAAATATGAATTTATCAACGTCTATTTTCAGAAGTTCATCTTAAACTGCGATTCCCAAATGGGAACATTGAGAGCATCTGTAAATTTTGCTCTTACAAAATCCATTTTCTTCTTTTCCTTGATGGTAAGTTTTCGCCCTATTTTGTAGATCATTTCGTGTTGCCCAGGATACATCATGAGGAGGCAATTTACCTTACAGTCCTCTACAGAAAAAGAAAACTACCAAATGTCTAGGAATACACCTCCACATCAAATTAAACACGAAAGAACGCATACCTTCAACTGTAGAAATAGTAACGTATGGAAATAGCATTCTAAAATGTTTAGGAGGAGCAAAACGGTGAAGCACAAAGTATACATAAAATTAGTCATAACTTCTGGAAGCAAAGTACCGATTGCTGCTACAAGCCATCAAATCAAAAGATATAAATACTACTACAAAACAATGAACTAAAAACTGTAACGGGAGCAGTGAAAGAAATAACAGAAACTGCATAAATATTGCATAATGACTTAAAACCTATCACAATAACGCAACAAACACTTCAATACTAGGTTTAAAAACAAAACACCAGCAATAGAGAAAAACTGAACAATATTTAAACGAAGTGCACTTCACATTAGAAATGGAAACTGCAATTAAACTTTCAAATCCAATACAATTAATAGAATATAATCATGCTATCACGACTAACTCATTACTGTGATGACGAAACAGCAGGATATTGCCACTGTGGAAACGCGAAATCTGCTAGAAATGCCAAAATAGCGCTGGGAATAAATATGTAACAATAAATACTATTTTTTGTGTGTGTTCTAATGTTTAAAGGTGGTTATTTTTGTTTGTTTCTTGTTACTTTGTCATCTCTAGGCATATGAAATCTTAATATATCCAGTTCATATTATCCCGGATGTATTGCGTTAGTTGAGTAATAAAAGTGTACTCTCTTTCTTACTTTACTGGCAATTGAATTTGTCCAATGCCTGCTGCAAAATCAATTTTTGTTTTTCATTTCTTTTTAACGGTAAAGTCTTTTGCGAAATTGTGGTAAGGCACTATCCAAGTTGGTATTTATTTTAGATTATAAAAAACGACAAAAAAACAAGTAAAATTGGTGGCACTTGATATTTAAGAAATATACTTCGGAACCATAGAATCAGCAGTTTCATTATTTTTGTCACATAAATAGGTATATTGTTTAACAATATACCTATTTTATTAAAATATAGCTTATAATCAATGACTACATTTATTTCTAATCTTTATGTTTAACAGTTGAACAAGCATTGATTTTACTTAAAATATTTTATGCTTAAGACTTAAAAGTGAACATTTAAAGAGCTGAACAGCTGTGAAATAAAAAAAATTCCCAATATGCCTTAAATTCTGCATATAAAATACACTCCGGCCCACTCTGAAATATAACAGCGAACTTATAAACTTCTCCAGTAATAGCACTCGAGAACGATTAAACAGAATTCACAATTTTCGGGTTAAGATAATTAGCGATAGTAAAAAGTCGCAATGGGAACACAAATTGGATTGGAACCCTTAAATATCATTAAAATCGTCATACATTTGTTCAAGTTGTTTTTTGTGTACTATCATGGACTACGTGTTATTTTGTTGCGTATTTCAGGAATGAGTATAATTAGATGTTATGAAATCGTTTGGTAAAAAAAAACAAAAAAAAAAAAAAAAAAAAACGAATCGATCGGGACGCTCGTAAACGCTGTATTCACAAGCGCATGCAGCGAGTGCATACTGCAGTGGGCGCTTTGTCTGTAAACGTAATGGTTACAGTCATTAGCATCTGGAAAGAGAACGTTAGGGTAGGGTATCGGTTTCCGAGTGGTTTAGAAGGCATTGCTCTTCTGCTTAAGCTCCTGGGTTCAAATTCCACACATTTAGTTTTTTTATCATTATTGATTTTATAAGTGTATATGTAGAACATCATGTTGCCTTAATACCATATTGTACTTTAACGTATCATTTGAGTTTTATGACATTACCTATGCACACATAAAAACGTAATCACACACTATTTACAATTAAATAAATAAATAAATATGTTCTAAAGGGAAAACACATATAAAGAAATAAACACAAATTAATATCGTATATTAACACATAACATGTATAACTGCCCTCAATCTTCGGGGCATAGATGACGTCAGATTTGTACAGTAGTGTGGACGAACGGCTACAACATTCCAGGCTTATTGAATTTGCACTCATAAACCATCTAGCGTGTAGAGTAAACAATATTACGCAACTAATTAGTCATAATGTGTTGCAAAGGTTTATTTAGAAAAAGTGCTTCATACCGGGAGGCGAACGTGCGCTCTTAACCATGAAATCTGCTAACAGCCTTGCTGGTTATCTTGTGAACAAGCGCTATTTACTTCCCTTTCTTCAAAATATTTTCAATACCGAATTAAATGCGAAACTAAAATTCAATTAATACATAGTTTTAATACAGTTTCATTTCTCCCTCTATTTATATACCAATATTTCATATAATTTCTCTAATTATTAATAATTGTGAACTGAATTTACTGTCAGTCCACATAGGTACAGTATTTATGCAATGACAGTGAGTGAAACATTGAGAGGCATTTTCAAATAAAAGTATAAAGGAAGTAGCTATAATAGTTCTCGGATTTGGGTATTGAGGTTGTTACACAGTCTGCTGTTTTACCTAACTCTTACAGCGCAAAGTGGTTGCCTGTTCGGAAAAATTGTACGGCAATTCTGGGATATCGTGTACATTAAGACGAGCAACTGTGGCTAAAGTTTGGAGAGCGAGTTAAGGGACCAAACCCAACCTATTGAAATTGATATACTCCACAACATAGAGACTAAAAATATAAACAACTCCCCTAAAGGGAGCAGAAAAATTGCTCATGAAATGCAATATTAAGCCTGGCCGACGAGCTTCATTTATTAATAGACACCCTATCTTTACTCCCTTGCCTACGGCTGTAGTTCAGCTGATCGGCCACTCTTTATCAAAATTGAGTTCATAAAAGCTGCCCTCGAAAGTATCCATAATAAACATCCTAAAACCATGACTACAGATGGATTTGGAAGACTGTTAAATCTTTAAATTCAACTACAGTTGATATAATTCAGGCCATTTTTTCAATGCATTTCAAGGAACGTTATGATGCTGCATTGCCGAGTAACTTTGATGGAGGAATTGCTGCTGATTTAGGAGTTATTAAAGAAGTAGAAAAGACTGAATTAAAAAAAAAAATGTTTTCCTAATGATTCAAAACCAACAATTCTGGACTGTAAATCCAATTAATCTGCCGAGTCTCAGCCACAATTGCTTGCTGCGAAAAATTGAAATACTATCAACTAAACATACAATAGCGCTCCAGTAGATTCTTAGACGCGCGAGCGTTCCTGGTAATGAGAAAGCCGATAAACTAGTCAAATATATTGGTTCATGTACCAATGACCTCAGTCTGTTCATGGATTGACAAGCGTGATAAAACATTGATATCGGAGCCTCGCGCTTATCAACACAGGAATGAACGTATTATCAAGTGACCAGTGCTCAATGAGGTTACTGCTTCTCATTTTCGAACGACAACGGGTCGTGACTACTTACAGACTAATTTCAGATTTAAGATATTTAAAACTGACCTATTTTTTAAATTCAACTAATTTTTTAAACATATGAAAGTAATAATATACATTCTAAAAACATAAATGTCTATTAATAGTACATTTTACTGTAATAAATGTTAAATGTTTGGATATTAAAAAGAACACCGTTTAAAATAAATGTATCTGGTAATATGCAACTGCATAAACACAAATTAAAATTATACATTATCTCCTTTTTGAAGCTTTCTTAATAGTTATATAACCAAACCAAGGGGTTGGTATTTCACTATAAGTATAGTAAAGAATTGTATTCACTTTAAAATGTTTAAATGCGTATTTAAACATTAATTTAAAAATGGAATAAATTAGTTTTAAAACCGATAACAGTAAAAGCTTACAGAAATTAAAACTTCTTTTAAAATATATTTTAGCGCGCAGTGGGGGTTATAAGCATATAGTAAATAAGCGCCTTCTTTTATTGACACATGCCCTTGCACTTTAGTTCACTGTTTAGCACACTCCCTCTGCATGACGACACACCATGCTTTCGTTCACTCGAGAAACTGTCCGCGAGTAAAAGTGATTTGAAGCACTCCCATTTCTTTATTTTCTTGCTTCCTGTTAAAGATACCCGTAATCTGAAAAGTGTTATATTATTCTCTATAAGTAAGGGATCATTTGTAGAATATCTTAAAGTGACTGCAAGATTATGAAGCAATTTAATTCCAAAAGTAACCCCTTGAGGGTAAAATAATATTTAATAGTGAACTACCTATAAGAGCTTAATTTAAAATTAATTTCTTTGTATATTCCGAAACATTTCTAGTTATTTATTACGAACGTTCAAAGATACTCTAACTTACTATCCTTCTACTACAGAAATTATTAATAGTAATTACTCTGCATGAAACTTGATGTTTCCGTCTGTATAAGTTCATAAGTTAAATATAAACATGGAGTAGTTCCTCTACAACACTGCTATGCCACAACCAGATAACTGCCCTCTTTGCAACATTGGAAGAATTTCGTCAATATTTTGAAGCAGTGTTTGTTGGCTTCGATCCCCGACCCGTTAATTAATAATGTAATCATAGGATATAATCATTTTCATATGTATAAATAACTTATGTATTTTATACTGTTTGTGTAACTGGTTCTGAGCATTGTATTTATGTAGGTCATCATACTTATTTTCTGTACATTGAAAGAGAAAGTGTTACTTAAACCCTTGGTAAATAAGCCGTAAAAGTCGGGAGAACCCAAGGACTTGCTTTTGTTATGTTTTATGACAAGGCTTGGTCCACTAGGCCTCGGAGTAATATAATAGGAACAAAGAGATCGGGGATTTCTTTAGTAAGAACGGTCGAGTAAGTGTTCTTTTGTCAAAACCAATAGAGAGCTACGCAATAGAGTATAATAATAAAAGCCCCGATGGAATTCCTTCTAAAGTGTGTAATTTATTTAGGTCACCCTAAGAAATAAACAGAGCTATTAAAAACTCAACATCGAAGCCAATCGGAACGATCCGGGATGATCAAATTCTAAGATCACGGCCAATAAGAAATACGAGAGGAGTATTTGAATAAATAGTAACCAATAGGAAACCATCTATAAGGGGAGAAAGCCAAGTTGTATTCAAAAAGTCTTATTGTCAAAATGTATATAGCGTTAAGACCGGAAGGCGGAATATTTAATAAAAGTTAAAGTTTTCGAGCCCCCGGAGATTAATTTCAGTATATGCAGAGACAGGTAGAGACACAAATCTCATGTCAGTCAGATATAGCCATTACATACGGTGGCTCAGTCGAGCAGTATTAGTTAATTATCAGAATCAGTAACGCAGAGTCGAGGAGTCTTTCAAGCATTAATCAGTTTAAGATCAGTCCTACGAGCTTTATAATGTAATATTCAGTGACAATAACAGCAATCACACGAGTCTTTCAAATTCTACGACAAGTCCTAGTAGTAACATAAGTGATAGTACGTGAAGTGAGTATAAATAACGTAGAATTAGAAGTAATGAACAATTCGACCAAACCACATGTCCGGTGTATGGAATAGGTCGTGAATCAGACAATGCATTAGTGACGCCCAGAAACTCTTCTAGACCTAAAGCGACCGATCCAGTAGCACTATATACAAAAGAATTCGTATACAAATGGCGCTAACTTTATTTACACGAGTTTGGACTTCTGTTGCTTGATTTCCATGTCCTCTCCCCTCTGGCACACTGGTGTAGTACAAAATTCAGCGAATATTTCGAGATATAGCCGAGGTCAGGTGACACAAGAAGACAGCAGCGCCGAGAGGAGAAGAAACAACATCAGATTCAACCTCTAATCATCATCACTTCCCTTTCACCACCACAATGCCTTGTTAATCTCGATTGCAATAGACAGCCTAATGTGCAGTTAATCAACAAGCAACTTCAATCCCCAGCTCCCATTCTCATTATGTTAATTAAGGCTGCAATTTGCAGAACTCTCATTAAATTTGACCTTCTCAGTCATATTGCATGGCGAGGCGCTTGGTGACCCAGTTGCCCACTAGTGAGTGCAAGATAAATTAAGAATGCATGAGATGCACTTTGAGAAACTCTGTAAATGTCCACGAAGTAGTACAAGTTCGTTGTGTTATACCCTTTGTAGTCAAGCACCACTCTTACAATTATCTCTGGCGAAATTTCAGTCAAATGGAATGTGCAGTTAACGATTGACAGCCACATGAGTCGATACTGTCGCTTCTACAATTAAATGAATTAAAAAGTCCCGTATAATTTCATATTTTTATTTGAACAAACAGATGACCACGTAGATCAAAGCTGAGCCGAATGAAGTTCACAAATACTCTGCACGCGTTAAAGAATATTTATTTCTGGACAAATGAGTTTATACTAGCGTACATGTACTAAAAACGAAGTATGTAATGGACGCCCAGTTGAGTCCTCACGAAAGATGATACAACATTGAAGACCACTAAGTGACAATGCACAGGGTAGCTGAGAATATGCATTTCAAATGAACGAATCTTAATAAAGACCTGTGTGTGTGACATTGCTACCCCTATTATTATTTTTTTTTAGTGCGAATCAAAAATTTAATGTTTGCCGATTTTAAATCGTAGTCTGCAGAATGATCATGGACGAAACTTGGGCATCTGAGTCGAAGGAACAATCAAAGCAGTGAAAGGAGATGGTGAAAGTGGAGCGAAGAAGATTGGAAATGTGAGTAATGTTTCTTTGGAATTACCAAACAATAATCCAGGTAACAAAACAGTAACAACAGCCTATTAGTTAGCATTGCTGTAAGATGAGTCAAAACGGCAAGAATGACGCACCAAGGCAACACCTGCAATGGCAGAAGTGCATAAATTGAGCTCGTGTTGATTCATCGACCAGATTCCCGGACTTTGCCCTCAGCAAGCTTAACATTTTGGCTCGGTAAGAAGGAAAGTTTGTGGATGCCATCAATGACTGTTTGCAAAGGTTAACAAAACCTATTTCTTTCGTTGGGAAGAAAATTTTGCTCACATAGCTGTTACTGGAGATAATGTTGAGAAATAATATTGATATTAAAATGATTTAACTTCATTTTTAGTACAGTTTGCTCATACTATATGACTATTTTTATTAATTAACAGTCCTAGTAAATTATACAAGTCACTTAAGTGAAGTATAACACAATCGAGGATACAAATTCTGTTACACACTTAGGTACAAGTAATGCAATTTTTGCACAACTTTTACAAAAAGGTTTCATTGAAAGTAAGCTAGGAGATAACTAAGCAAGAGTGGACTTTTGTTAATGCTTCACCATTTTAGTTACAGTGATAACGGAATATGTTATGGAAATTGTTTTTTCACACCAGCCGTGTGTTCATATGTAATTAGCCCCTATATAGTTGGTGGTTAAACTAAAAGTCTGGGTCATAAGCACTCATAGCATAAAGAAGGAATTAATCTCTCATAGTAGAGATACCTTGGGGAGGTCTCTAGGGTATACAGAATCAGATGAGAGAGGTTCCTGGTTCAATCCTTGCAGGAAGATACGATAGAGCGTCGGAAAATTCACGGTTTGAATTCCGGCCGTGACCCGAATGTTTTACTTGACGTTACAAGCTGTAAACAGCTGCGATTGCAATCCCGGACCGTAGCGAAGAAAGCGAACTGGTTACAATAGGATAAATATGCTATTATGTAGTAAATTTTTATTTTATTTTACGTTCTAATTTTTTTAAACTTAAACTATACCAACAAACCTAACGCATGAAAAAGTAATATTTATTGGCTCAAGAATAGAGTAGAGAAAAGTGTTATAGTGTAGTAATATTATTATTTCTATGTTCTATTATTTTTGTTAAATAAAAACTAAACTAACCCAACCTAACGTATGAGTTAATCTCTTATGTTCTGTTATGTTTTATTACTTTTATCATGTAGTAATATTATGTTTTGTATGTTATATTATTTTTTGTTAAACTAACTAAACCAATATAAACTAACCTAAAGTGTGATTTTTTTTGCTCTATTATATTTTGTTAAACTTGAACTAAACTAACCTAGACAAACGTATGCATTATTTTTATTATTTTATATTATTATTTCATTTGTTATTAAGCAGTAATATTATTTCTTGTATGTTCTATTATTTTTTGTTAAACAACTAATCTAACTTAACACATGACAAAAGTTTATTAAATTAAGAATAGTATAGAAAAAAGTGTTAATATGTAATAATGTTTTTTGTATGATCCATTATTTTTATCTGTTAAACATAAACTAACCTAAGATATGAATTAATTTTTTATGTTCTATTATGTTTTATTATTTTTATAAGTTGTTATGTAGTAATATTTTTTGTATGTTCTACTTTTTTTGTTAAACAAACCTAATGTATAATTTGATATTTTTATGTTTTTATAAGCTTAAACTGAAATAACCTAACCTATGAAAAAGTAACATTTATTTTATTAAGAATAGTGTAGAAAAATTATGAAGATTTAAAAATTAATAACATTTATTTATTGTGACAGGAAAAAATGATTACAAACAAGAATAAAAAAAATGCCCATAGGAAAATGAAACCACGACTATCATTAGCATGACGCTGAACCTACTGAGCCAGCAAAGCTTCATGCTCAAGAGTGGAAATTATTCGCCTAAATTGTTACTACTAAAATCGTAACCAGTCGCAACATTTATGGCACCTAGACCACCAGCCCTATGATATTACCATTTCCATGATTCGTTGACTCTGGAAGCTGGTAGGAGTTGAGTGCCATTCAGAGGCGGAATGTATAATTCTTTTGTTTATTGCCCCCTCTATATATTTCTTTGCTTTATCATCATATAAAATAAACATTTTCTTGTACAGGGTACCGGGACATCTGAACATTTGTGCTAATCTATTGTGTACGATATCGTCAACTCTTGAAAGATGGCTCGCTGTCTTGGTTTCAAAGAGTATATTGTTTCTGCTGCCGTCTGAATGACAAAAACAGAGGAGCAGATGTTCATCCTTTACATTTCCCAGAACAAGATACAGTTTCTAAGGTACCCTTAAGTTCTGTCCCTACACATTTAAATCTGTACGCTACAGACGTAGTAGGAGCTATCCGCTACAGCGGCTTCAAGATTGTTAAACGAGTTTCGTTCGGTATAAGGTGTGAGAAGTGTAAAAAAATATTTGTAACATTAAGTAACTCTTTTAATGCATTTTATTTATTTTAATTTTTTCAATGGCTACAGCCTCGACAAATAAAGATATGAATTCACCGAAATCCAATGTTACACTCGGTAGTCCTCTGCGGGGTCAGGCTAATGAAATTGTGTATAAAGTTCGCAGTATTTAATAGCTATCGATATATCTAGAGGATAAGTCACAAGTCGTGTGGCAACTTTTCTCTCTCTCTCTCGCGAATAAGAAACAACACGAAAAATCTAAGGTATACGATTGAAAGTGTGCGGAATGTGCTGTCAAATGAAGTCACGTGAGCATAGATGCGTTCTTAGCAGGCCCCGAAGTTCAATTGGTGAGTGACAGTGCTCAGGAATGCAGGTCATTAAAAGTGAATAACGTGCATATTGCATTTCTCGGCAACAGAAATGCACGAGAATGCCATACAAAGCTACTGGAAAGCACTGTGTGCGCGTGTCTTGCCCTATGGAACATTGGCGAGGTGGGCATGTGGACAAAAGCCTTCAAACTGGGCAATGTCGAATGTCGATTTGCAACTCAGTAGGCGTTCTGTGTCCACAGACAAGGATGAATGGATTATGGTGGTCGAACATGCTTACACAATGATAAGCGCTGAACACTTGGGGAATTAGAAGAGCAAACAGGAATTCTACAAATGTACAGCATTTTACGGGAGAATCTGAACATGTAGAAAATGGGTGCCACATCATTAATTGAGGTACAGAAGTGCACTCGCTCAAAACATGTCGCATTAATCTGGCAGGATTTCTTGAGGAAGGGAATGCCATGTTGAATCGCATCATTGCACATGATGAAACTTGGGCAAGGGCCTATGAACCAGAACTCAAGCACCACTCCTGGATCACCACGCAAATACAAGTTCCAAACTCCACCAACAAGTTATGCTTATTCTGGCGTATGACAGTGACGGTGTGCTTGTGTGGTATTCAATGCGTGGAGCGCCGTAAGCACCAAACGGCCAAAACGTTTCAACAACGCCATTATTCTCCACGATAATGGCACTGCTCACACAACCGACAGTGTCAAGTATATGTTTTCCTAATTACCGTTAGGAAGACATAACTACCATCAGTAAGCTCAACACGGTGCTTAAAGAAAGAAAAACCTAAAAAGTTAGGATTCAAGTACAAGTGTTGCATAGTGACTGTTTACTCAAATCTACCAGCTTCACGACTATTTTTGGATAAGTTACCACAGTGTGTAACGGCCAGTCCTATGCTGAACATGTCCACCCACTGCACATAACTTAATCATAGTATCCGCAACATAAAATAATTATCATCAAGTATGCATTCAAAGTAGTATTTTTTGCCAAAAGATTATGCGTATAATGTTGTTTAATTACTGATTCTAGTAATATTACGGCCTTTAACGGCAACAGTGTTGTTATTCATTATATGTTTCCCTAGCAACCAGTTCATGTGTTGTAATTTCAACTTTCACGGTCTTCAACACAAACAGTAAATAAAACGTGCAAAAAAAAAAAAGGGTTAGTTGCAGTGTAAAACAAAGTTATGTTACAAGTAATCGTTGATAATTTTTCCTTTTTATGTTTTATTTTTTGGAAATCGCTGAACTACTACTAACGATGTATGATGTTCTCTCTTTTTCCTGTCGGCCTTGATGGTTAACATACTTGCCTCACAGACCTAAGGTTGCGGGTTCAAACCCAGCTACGGTCGATGGATTTTTAGGACGAAAAAGTAAGCCGTTGGTCCCGTATCGTAGATTTACGGCGTCGTTAAAGAACCTCAAGCCTGCAATAAGAAACCTCTGAGCAAAATTTATCGACCATTTCACGCCCTGAACAGAATGGTACGTTTATGACCATTAATAATGTTAAAGATCGTCCATAAATTAAACAAAAACTCAAACCTCTTCTTTCCTTCATCAAAGCTTATGTATAATGCTTTCCTTTTCTAATGATTTATAACAGCATTTCTCAACCTATCGGCCTCAACACCCTGGTGAATCCTGAAGGGGCTTTTGGTGGGTCGCGGATTCCTCCGGTCCATAGAATTGTTAAATTTTTAATAAAATTTCAGTACGTACTTATGACATTTGCTTTTTGCTTAATGTGTTTTTATTATAATGTACTAATTTAACTTACGCGTTGGATGATTTTAATATTTTTCAAGGTGAATCCTGTACTTAAAATGGTTCAGAAATATTGGTTTAGGACAGATAAAAGAGAGAGAACAGAATTAAATAAAAAATATAATATTATTATAAAGAATCAAAAGTTTAGCTATATAAAATTTTAAATGAAACAGCATATATTTTACAGTAGATTTTTAAACTGCAGAGGAAGACTACAAAGTTGATATTTATTTCGTAGTAAAGAAGAAATGTTTTACTATTTTAAATAAAAAAGGTTAAAAACTCTTTTTTAATATTTTAATTCTGGATGACCTTATGTAAATCAAGGAGAAGTGTTAAATACTTTTTTTTTTCCATAATATTCCATATGATATTCGTCAAGATCAACACCTACAAATAATAGGCACAATAGCTCATTTTGTAACTGGATCTTGACGACTGAACCAGACGAAATAGCAACCTCAAAGGATATTTACATTGCAAAATAAATCAAGGAACTATTGAAGATTTGGTGTTTACTGAAATAATATAATAAAGGAGAGTATATGGATTGGTTTATTAACAATTAGTATATACAATTTCGTTGAAATATAAGCCACATGGAAGAACATTTGCTGAATTTTCAAAGGGGGTGGGGGAAGATTGACAAAAATCCTGTTTGTTGGTATAGGGAAACTTGTCGCAATATTACTTTTCATGAAGAAAATAACATAGATATGGTTGATTATATGTAGTCTGCATTTCAAAAATATAATTTCACAGTCACACATATGAAAAATGTGAGCTTATTGAGGTGTTCACATTCCGATACGTGTGCAAAAACCGAAATATAAGAATTTACAAGAAGATAGTTGTAACAAGACGTACAATTCGCAAAATTCTACTGGAATGAAACCTTTGCTGGTGATGGGACGCTTAGATATGTTACATAATATCCTTTGCCGCTCCCGGGAAATACCGGCAGGCATGGTACGATACCAACCTGAACGAGTAATACTGGCCTTATGTCACGAGATAAGTATGTGTGTCACTTAAGGTGGAAAAAGCTCTAAAGCCCAACTTTCATCTAGAAACGTAAGGGTTTATTTCACAAGAAAATTGCATTTTTGAACGTAATTGGTTTCAAAGATTTCAGCGGGGAATTTTAGATTAATAAAATGCTGGACAACGTTACAAATAAAGATGAAAGAGTATTCATAAGCTGGAGTGATGTCATTCTAAACATGCCAAGCTTTGTGAACTAAGTTCAAACTATTTTATAAAGCACTTCGTGACTATCTTGAAAAAAATTATAAAAAAGTAATTCAATTTAGAGTTCTATTCTCTGACACCTTTTAATAAAAAGATACCCCTCGGATGGCAGCTGTCGTTAAGACATGGACTCATTAGTGGGAGATCTGGGGTCCGCTTTCCGCCAGAACCGTTCTCTGACTGAAGTTTTTTTTCCAGATTTCCCTCAATGCTATGTCAAATGCCGGAGAGGTACTCATAGCTTAGGCATGGAATTCTTCCTTAATTTCATTTCATGTATCATCAATTTCCACGGCTGTGGAAAAACAGGTGTTAAATAATAGTTATATACTAAATTTAAATAGAACTTCTTCTTTTAAATGTGTTTATAATGTAAATACAGTTAATAAATATCAAATACATGATTTGTAGTACAAAACAATATAAATAGTTCATTTTTTAGAATAACTAGTTTAAACTTTATGTTCTAAATAGGATGCTTGTTAACAGGCTCAACATAACACAGTGCAGCCAGACTAGAATATTATTCATTAGGAGGACAGCGCGTAACCATTCGTTTTCTTCATTTGCGTGGCTTATCACCGCTTGAAATTCATCGCCAGTCGAGTGAGACATGTCGTGATGGTTTCATGCATGTGTCTAATGTGCGTTCATGGGTGAGACAGTTCAATGAAGACTATCGTCGTGTGACAACAAACCAAGGCAATCTCAACCTCGCACAAGCCGGTCTGACGACATGATCGAGGGAATGGAGAATTTTATTTTGGATGATCGCCGAATGAGTATGGAACACATCGCCTCCAAAGTTGATATTTCCGTGGGATCTGTGCACACAATCCTGCACGAAGACCTGAAAATGCGAAAAGTGTCCTCCAGGTGGGTGCCACGAATGCTGACGGACAACCACAAGGCTGCGCGCGTGGCATGTTTACACGTGATGACGGCATATGGAACTGAGACATGGATGCCGTTTTTCAATCCTGAAACGAAGCGCCAGTCTGCTCAATTGAAGCACTCAGATTCACCGCCACCAAAATACTTCGGACAAGCGCCATTGCAGAAAAAATGATGGTGGTCATGTTCTGGAACAGCGATGGAGTAAACCTTGCTCATTGCGTTCCAAATGGCACTACGATGCATCCTACAAAGATGTTTTGATTGCGTAAAAAATGCTGCACGTGTGTATTCACCAAAACAACACTCCAGCGCATCGATCGAACGTGACGCAGCAGTTTCTTTATGACATTTCTTTATGAAATTGTTCTTGATTTAGTTCACCCGCAGCTTTCACATTAGCTCCTCCACCTCGACTAACTCCATATTAGCGAAATTAATGCTCCACGAGAAATTCCTTTTTTGCAGTAGTGATTTGTACTTTCGTACAGCTTTTAGATAAATGTGTTGTTTGGAATAATATTATATTTCTCCTACAATCGGTATTCCCATTTTAGCTTTTCTCCATTTATTACCCAGTTCATTCATGTTTTGTTTAAAGAAGACTTACTGCCCTGGAAATTTATGCTCTCCTCTAAAGTGACAAGTAGTTTTGCAATTGTTGAACGTAAAAAGTTTGAATTGTTTTTCAAATACCGCATTTGTCTAAACGTGTTATTCGTTTAGGTACGTTGTTTTTTCCCTAGCCTTCCAAACAGTGCTTATTTTCTATCATATAGGTTGCATTTTTAACAATTCTTCTTACCGTTTTTTTTCCGATACTCCAGTGGGACTTTATACTCGCTTTTGAACTTTTTGTATATTTTTGAAAAAAAATCATCTGATGTTACCAGTTATTTGCATTTAGTTTATTTTTTCATATATGACATAAACCTTTTAAACAATTTCTCGATTATGCTTATTTAGTGTTTTGCAGCCTAATTTAGACATCACTAGAGTGATTTAATTTATTTATGTAACGACAGTGCCTCACGATACCCTTGTAAACACTACATATAGCGAAAGAGTGTTGTTTTCAACTGCACAACGACTGTGAATTTGTCACCCTTCCCCCGTTGTTTTGCATGTTTATTTCACAGATATAACAGCCATGGAATGAAGTATTGATTCATCAACACAAACTGCAGTCACGGCCAGGGGCCAAGAACATTATTCCACTTTCCTATTTCACGAAGCTCGTGATCTCGTAAAACTAGTCTCCATTCTAGTATAGCTAGTTTATTTTACAAGGGTCTGTTTCTAGAACTCATGAGTAAACTACTAGTTACTAGTCTGACAGACTGATATTATCAGCGTGTGATTTTGGTTTATCATGTTCTGTTTCACGTAACATTTGTAATAATGCATTTTGTTTAACTAGTGATTCTATCCGCAATATCGAATAGTGAATTTACATACATATAGTTATTGATTCTATCAATTAAGCTTGACGTATTTTAGTTATAAAACTCATTAACAGCTATTTATGCAATATGTGGTCTCAAATCCACCATCTATTCCCGTGCTTCTAGATTATCTATTTTTACTTGAAAAAGTCCATAGAAATTGAGGTACTTACACCATTATTTGTAGATAATAATATGAATGTAAATAAAAACACTTACCATTGTAGCTTTCTTGACGTTTGGCCAAAATGTATCCCTCACAAATGCGTAAATTTTCTGAGATGTAATGAACTCTAACGCTTTTACAGTTTCCGTTATTATTTTCTACATTTACACTTTGTCTTTCTTTGCAATTTTGTTGGAATCGCCCAAATAATACGTCCTCATGCTCACCAATTAAATGTGGCACGTTTACTTTGTTTTGAATACAATACTAGAAAGTATTTTCGATGTGGTACACCTAATGCTATTTCTTGGCTTCAATATTCGATTTAAAATACATGCCGCATAAACAAAATGGCATCAACAAACAGTCCATGGAGTAATAAATATCCCCGAAACAGCCTTCTCGACGCTCGGATACGTCGCTACATTAATAATTTTGACAAGTGACTAATGACAAATTTTTATGTTTCTACCATTGTGAAATAAATGTTCGTGAAACAGGTTTAATTAGAACTGGTAGAATTACGATTGGTAACTAGTAGACCAGTTGCTGAAACAGAGTCCAGCTGTATGTGTAAGTGAGAGAAGGTTATAATTTGCTGCCTTTTGCCTAACAATTCATGGAATGATTACCTCTGGATAATCAGTTTATCACACAAACAATAATCTACAATATTCAGCTTGGTTCTGTTAGCGTTATTTATCGATTTGTTTATTTTAGTGTGCTATATTATGTGCTTTTTAAGGTACTTAGGCAATTATTATTTTTAAATGTTTTAATACAGTGAACATGAGCCAAAAAAGGAATACCAGAACTTATAATTTTTACGACGAATGGAAAGATAGATTTTTATTTGTTACGATGAAAGTCAAATATTGTTGTGATATAGTACCGTCCTTTTAGTACCAAATATGATGTTGATTTTCCACCCGGAAGAGAAATTCATGAATATAAAATCTAATCGATTAAAATCAAAATTAGCAACTTAATAACACATGCTAACTACTTCAAGCTCTCATTCCAACATTGTAACAACTTCATTCTTCAAAGTGAATATTTGTAATGCATTTAATGAAGGAAGTTCGTTAAATCCTGTTTTTTTTTTTTTTTAAGTTGCTGATTATTTTTTGAAGGATTTAAGAATAAAGAGAGATCAAGACTGCTACTAAATATTTTCAACTATCCAGAAATAAGGTCTTGAGATGAATGAAAAAAAAACTATTGAAAATATAAGTGAACAGCATTTGAAAGATGTGTTAAGTTGCCTTGCTTTCTCACTCTAGTTGTATGAATTGACTGTGAACAATTATTCGTTTTTATCCACATGTTTTTTGAAGATTTCAGCGTCAAAGAAGAACTTCTTGGGATGATTTCAATTAGATATTTGCTTCTTTGTCACAAAAGCTTAGTCTACAACTACATAATCTTGTTGCCATAATCACTGATGGAGCTAAGTCGTGACAGGCAATGCTAATGGATTGACTTCCCTCGTTCGACAGTACAAAGATTTTCCCGATTTCTTTACTTACCACTGTATATTTCACCAGCCAGAGACTGAATACAAAGAGATTAATGGGCATTACATTTAAAATTGTACATTAAATTAGTGGGAAAGCACTCTAAAAGCGACTTTTTCAATCTCATTTACGTGTAGATGTCAGGTGGTTGACCTGGTACAAATTTTTTTGCAAAGATCTCGAAGTTTACTAACTGAAGTAGAAAATTTCCTTTTTTAAGAAGAGAGAAGATGAGTACGAGCATTAGATGTGTGGTCTGCATTTTCTGGCAACTTAGTGAAATTAACTTAACAGCTACAAGGTATCAATAAATGCATTACTGACGAGATGAACTCAGTGACATATACAAAAATAACTTTCAGCCAATTGGTTAGTCTGAAAAATAATATTTTATTCACTTTCAGAATAGGTTCTGTTATTGAAGAGATCTGCAATTTTTACACATAAAACAAATTGCTGCTATAAGTTTATTCAAAGAGCAATCTTTAAAATGAGATACTAATTCTGAAAAATGTTTTTCTGAAAGCCCACGCAGTATAAGATTCACTTTGGATAATTCCCAACTTGAGAAGATGCAGTGAGATGTTACATTGCTGATTCGGTTCAATGTATTTGTATTAAACTGTATTTTCATATCTTAAAATGACAAAGAGTAAAAAACGTTCAGGATTCCCTAAAATTGACCCTTACCCCAGTACTCATCTGACGTCCAACAGTTGCTAAATAACATGCATACCCCACAAGTCACACTAAAGTACAAGGTATAGATGTACAGCATATTCATTGCATGTTGATTTGATTTGGTTTATTTACGGACGCTCTTTAACATCTCAGGTCATCAGCGTCCCATTCAATTCAGGATGTGAAGCGGCCGATAAATTTTGCTCAGAGGCCTCTTCTTTCAGGCTTGAAGTTCTTTTACATGCCGTAAATCTTCGACACGGGACCCACAGCTTTACTTCCCTTCCGAAAGAAGCCATACTTAGGATTTTTTACGCCCGGAAAAATTCATCGACCCTGGCCGGGTTTGAACCCGCGATCTTGGGTTTAGGAGGCTAGTATGGTTACCACTACATCACCAGGACCGACTTTATTATATGTTTTAGGTTCTGTCGCAAAGCTACAATTTACTAGTATAGTGTGTGTGTGTGTGTCTTTATATTAAGAAATGATGATTTGGGCTTGGGTTTCTTGTATCCGAGAAAAAATCCCAACTCTTAAACAGAACAATCCGCTAATGAACAAAATAAAAAATTACCTATGTATACAAATAAAAATGTAGTTCAGCATTTTCTCAGTAAAAGAGCTGATCTAATAATTCAGATTACAAGCCGCCACTGTAGTATGTATATTTTAAGTAATTAAAGATGGAAAAGTTTCAAGTTTTGCAAGCTGAAGAGACCCAAAATTGATAATTACAAATGTAAACACCTGTTTGCGGCATGGGGTCATTTGTAGATGGTACATTGTCGCGGCTCGATTACCTTTCGGGGCAGAATCGGAGACCTCTAAATGATCAGTGCAATTTAGAAGGCACATAAATTATGAAAGTAAATTTACATTTTAACCGATTCTACTACAATACCTTTTAAAAACAGTCCTCTTCTTTTTAAAACAGATGAAATATTTACAAAGTACAAGTTAAGTTACATCTTGAGCGTCAGTGTGCAAGGACAGAAGTAACTGTGCGAGATACAGTCAGACCTACTGGACCTACATACGTAATACTTGCAAGATGCTTGCAAGATGGGCGAATGTAATGATGTCGTGAGACCGTAATATCTACTTCGTGATGTCACGATTGCGGCATCCTTCTTTAAAAGGCCAAATTCTTCGATTTTTTCCATTCTGGTGGCGATTTTTCGCAAATGCGACATAGTGTGATGAAATGCAAAATTGACAATTTTTTTTCAATTTTTTTTTTATTTGATTTTCTTCTGGAAACTTCAAGGGAGCAATTGGTACATCCTTGGAATATTTATGATGCACTTACCACCACCGTTTTAAAATGCGGAAAGTAGCCCCTCCTGCGAAGTGTAAACTCTTCAAAACTCAGTGATCGACAGTCACACATTTTACCGAGTTTTGCTATCTTTCATTTCCTTTGCGTAAGTCAAGTAATTTGGTGAGAGCGAAAATATCGATAAAACAGGGAGCAGAAAATTAAAAACAGAAATATTTTTACATCAGGATAGTGATATTTTAATGTGAAAATTGTGTAATCAGCGCCTGGATTGGCAAAAGGACATTTTAGACAAGCATGTCAAAATTCGGGGACATGTGAAAGTAAAAGATAGTTTAAACAATAAATCAGAAAGGGAACAACAAAGAGTAAAGCGGCAAGCCACCATTTAAATGACGCACGATAAAGTGGAAAGTGCAAAAACTGGATGTACATTGTTTTCAAGGCACAATGAGATGTTTTTGGGGACTTACATCCCTCTTCACAAAGTGAACCATCCATTATTTGGAGAAGTTGTACACCACGATTTTAATTTTATCTGATTCTTAAAAACAAAGCGAGTCATATATTTAACATCATTTCCGCTTTTATACTTTAGCAAAGACATTATACATTAAAATAAATAAACTGAGATTTAAAAATGTAATTTGATTTACGAGTGTAAAATAACACAAAACCTGTAAGTACTCAATATTAAAATTATTAATTATTGACAATTTTTATTTCACATTAATGTTTTTTCAAGACATGCTTGTTTATCAGAATTAACTCACATTATATTTTTCTTCAAAATGCTAAATGACAAATGTATAGCCACTACAAAATGCTAAATTTATAAATCAAAATACTAAATTTTGGTTTTTAAAGTGATATATATCACCATCCCTAATGATTATACTCGCGTATTACGAACTATTTCAATTTAGAAGCACAAACTTGTGTTTGGTGTTAATGCGTTGTTCGTAAAGATGCAAAAAACAACATAGAAAACCATTCCAAGATATAAATGCACTATCTGAAACATTTGAAAAGTAATTGTTAGCAAATGCAATACAGGAAAAATCTCAGAACATAATATGAAAGATGTTTACTGGCATTATTTGAAATAAAGACACCGTTATTAGAAAAAACAATATTTGAAATCAAGACACTATTACTAGAACTTCATCCTGGCCTCTTTTTAATTATCTAAATGTTTATTTGATGTACAAAAAGCCTGCGCAGTTTCAAGTTTGACGTTGTTGCATTATATCTTAGTAGCTGTTTAAACAATTGTTCGCTCATTTGGAAAACGAAACTGTCATTAAATATTGCAAATAAAAGGTATCTCTCTTGAAATTCAGCAGCTGGGTAAGTATGTAAAAATGTCAAAAGATGGCATGGTGAGTTCAAATATAGTAGAAAATGATATGGACATGAGCACGACTTTCTTAAGAAAAACGTCATAACAGAATACGTGAATACTGATTTTTAGCGCTTACGATTAGCACGGAACGATACGCCTTTGACAAGCTATCCGTGCAAGTTTCAGGGGTAGGGAGAAAATGGTTCTACTATCTCAGTTGTTTCATTTGTCAGTAGCATCATGTTCGAGCAAGAGGTATACTCGTAGTTTGTGCAACGCATCAAAGTTTTTGAGGCCGGGGGTTAAAAAAACCTGCCGAAATTTTGCAAAGATTAAAGACACATTTTGGGAATAAGAACGCTGTCTAAGACGCAAATGTATAAATAGCAAAAGTTTTTTACCGAAGGACGAGAAATTAGAAAATCAAAGTTACCAACAAGTTGATTTCGGGCGAGCCATTGAAGCAGTTCGGGACCTTATCGAATGAGACCGACCTCTTTTTGAAGTCGCTTCCGAAGTTGGGATAAGGTATGGAAATATTCAACCCATAATTTCGGATCACTTGGATTACCGAAACTCTCGCTGATAAAACTGCAAGTGTGCAGTGTGTCAGAAGTTTTTGACTCAATAATGGAATCAAGGCGAAATTCTTTTGCATTAAATCATAACCTAGATGAAATTTGGGAATATCACTGTACCACTGAGTCGCAACAAATGATCATGAAGGGAAGGAAAAGCTGGAAATCCGCTCCTGTCAAAGCAAAAACTGCTTGCCTCTCAGCTAAAAATGTTGTACAGACAGTTTTCTGGGACTCCCGAAATATTCTGCTCATCGAATATCTTCGTTAACATTTTATTATATCAGCTTCTGGTAGAGGCGAAACGTGACTGACGGAAAAAGACGTTACAACAGATTCGAGAATTTCTTCTCCAAGACAACGCCCGTCCACATAACTGCTTTGACAAGGGAAAAACTTGAGAAAATCCACTGAATAACTTGAAATATCTTTCACATAGCCTAGACTTATCGTCTTGCGATTATTCTACGTAGCTGGACATTCATTCCTATTCTTTTTTAGATAATGGGAATAAGAAGCTTCCTTTCCGCAGATAAAATGTTTCTGTAAATCAGAAAATAAATTTTATTTTATTTGATTCCAATAACTTTAAAACAAATCCGGATTACATTTGATTCACCCTGGTCAAGTGCTTGTTTTACTGTTGCATGATGAACGAGTGACTATCATGGATGTAATAGTGGAAGAAACATGCATCTCAAACAACAATGTACATGATATTTTAACTAAATATGTAACTGCAAGACGTTTATCGTCGGAGTTAACATTTTTGTCAGCAGTATATGGGACATGTTCAGGCTTACAAGGAGACACTTTCTAATACATTTGTGACAGTGAGTCAAGGGTCCATCACCGTGATCCTGTCACCAAAATTCAAAGCAAAGTGTGGAAATATAAGCGCCCTCTACTCCTCTAAGAAGTTCGGAGTGCATCCCTCAGTATGTCAGATCAAGCTACAAGGTTTTGAGATGCACAAGAATGTTACTATGGTCGATTAGGTTTATATAAAGACACTCTTTAACATTTCTGGCCTTTAGCATCCCATTCAATTCAGGGCGTGAAACGATGAGGCCTCTTCTTTCAGTGAGGTTTTTAAACGTGCCGATGCGCGACATGCAATCAATGGCTTTAGTTCTCTTCCTAATGAACGGGTAATTATTATGACTTTAATTTTAAAATAAGGATGTGTAAACAAAGAGAAATCTCGCAAGGCACAATGAGTGCTATTGTTAGCAGGATATGAACTGTTGAGATATCACCTTTTTCTTCAAATCTAGCTTTCAGTGACTTCAGGCTGTTCTCAAAAACTGCAAGAAAGAATAAAACATTTCCCCACCTTTGGAATAGGAAATTTTCACGAGATTACGAAGCGAGCTGCAAATATGCGGTTTTTAAAAAAAAAAAAAAAAAAAAAAAAATGATGTCCAGCAAAGTATGAAAGTATGTTCAAAAACGAGGACATCCCATCCCTGGCAATAAACGTCGATGTACTCTGAGGCTACTTCGAAGATTGCTAAATACCGTGGATTATTGAGAGACCCGTCCTGTGACGGATTTCCTCATGTCATAATAAATCAATGTTGTCCGGTTGCCTTTGTTTTACTTCTTCCCTACAGGGATCGCTTACATGCAGCCTTCCGTTGGTGGCACTACTAGGCAATAAAATGTCATACTTTCAATCGTATATGTTAGATTTTGCATGTTGTACTTTGTTCGCAAGGAAAAATAAAACAGCTGGATATCCTTCGTGTTTGCACTGACTTGTCGAACCGCCCTCTACTTCGGGTGGGGGGAATGACTTTTGGTGAGCGCATAATGGCTACACCAAGATTAAAGGAGAAATTCCGAGGTGATGGTTCATTAAATACAGGCTAGCATGCAAGAATAATCTGCTTTATAAATTCTTAAATATTTAAAGGAGAACTATAGAAATAAGAGACTTAGAATAGGTGATTGCGAGAAATACCTCTTGGGGATATACCTCAAAAGAAAGTAAATCCCTAACGGCGACTTAAGTGTCATACGAATTCTTGGCATCGTGTAATATTCACTCTATGAAGTAACACTTATCGGTTGAACTATTATGTAAAACGCTTAAGATTCATTAGACCAAAACTGGTGCCACTGGTTTGTTATACAACTGCAAAGAGAAACATTTAAACATTCCAGAAGAGGGCAAACGCAAACAGGTTCGCAGCTGGTTCAATAGAATGTACACAAAATAGTTTTCAAATCTTCTACTGATGTTCCTACAAACTCTTAAGGCATTTAAAAACTGGTGACAACACACTTTTCATTCACCATTTCTGCCGGTAAGTGGTGGAGGCTTTTAACGCAATATATTATCATCGGTACACTATTTTAGAAAATGGTAACATTTCGCAAAGCAAGTATTGTATGTATAACAGGACCTTATCAATAAACTTTGAAGAAATGGGGGCTACACAGAGAGGACCATTTTGTAAAGGAGTATATATTCGTCGAGAGATTATTAAGCGGCCATGCATTTAAAATTCCCATGCTTTATCTGATAATTTAATGCAAATATCCTTTTACCATAAATGCAAATTTACAATTCAACTTTTACGGGCAATCAGTTTCACTCTATTGTCAACTGGAGTGACTGGTGTAAAATTTGAAATGCTATATGAAATTCTCTTTGGCTTTAAGGAGTTAACGGCAGTATTTACTTTTTAAAACACAATGAAAGGCCACATATTTCAAAATTGAGCATGGCATAACCAATTAAGCCTGAAAAATAAAGCTGCTATAGAAAATAATGGTTCATTTATTATTATTATTATTATTATTATTATTATTATTATTACTATTATTATTGTATGGAATTTAGAGAGTATTGCTTTAGTTTCCTTATAGGGTGATTTATTTATTTATGTTCAACTACTCAAATAAAATTTCTTCATCTCTTTACCAGACAGAGCATTGCCATATTAATGACACCCGGGTTCCCTGTCTCTTCCAATCACCTTAAGTTACCTTATTTTTAGTCCTTAGTGTCTGGTTGTTCCTTTGTTTTGACGAAATTCTATAGTTTTATTTACATCAGTTACTTAGAAATCTTCCATAATATCTGAGTTTTAAACCTCTTAGGGCACATTCAAGGAAAAAAAATAAATAAAAAATAAATAAAATAACACATTTAATTTGTAGTAAAATGATACACTGAAAAGTTTAATATATTTTGAAATGCCAATTTCTATAAACAGTAACTGACTATAATTTCCACTTCATTCATTAGGAGTATAATTGCTCATGCAGAATCTTCAAGTATGTTTGGAAACAATGGTAGATCTTTAGCGTTTATGGCCTTAATGAATACAAACAAAGGATCTTCAACATTCCCTCTATGCAACGCGTCAAAATCCAAACATAAAAGCAATTTGATCTGTAGCGTTCCTTTCTTATGTATTTAATTCATTTAAAACGTTCTGACTTAATATTCTGTTCTATTTTTTTTTTTTTTTTTTTTTTTTTTTACAAAATGAATTTTAATATACATTTTTATGACACTCTTTACTATTTAACTGCATTAGAAACCTTAATCCCAAATATCCCGAGCGTCTTATAGCTTTCGTCTACATAGTTATTCCATGAGATACCTCGAAATTCTCCATTGACACTTTTAATTTCGTGTATCAAAGATTGAGCAGAAAATATATTTCCTGTTTTTTGTGTTATGTTCAGAATATCTAGTGGGATGCAATACATAAAGAATAAATGAATACATAATTTACTCGAACTTCCAATCTCGATCTCTGATGTTCTGAAAGAGAATGCAGAGAAGTGGCAAAGTTGTTTTCCTGAGTAATTACTAGTATATCTAATTCCTCACACACGTCATGTCAACGTGATATACATAAACATCTGAATGACTGTAATCTCACTTCTGGGAAAAATAGCCAACAAGGCTTGTCCTCCGAGTCATATGCTATTAAAATAATCTCTTTAACGCAAACAAGAATAGAAAAATCCTTTACAAGAGGAATAATTGTATATAAGTCTGTAATAGTTCAGATATCCTTAACCTTGACATTATACCTGACCTTCAAATTATATTCTAGAAACGGGCAAGTATCCATTACAAATGCATTAAGTGTCCAGTTGAAGAAGTTTGCTGCTGAGTTACTTTTATATCGTTTCGAGTTATAATAGCCGTATTTTAAAGCTAATGATTAGATTGTTAATTAAAAAGTTCGTGAAATCTGACTTCACAAATGGAACGAACATCAATTACGTTTGCAAAACTTACAGTCAAGGTTAGCTAGTTATTGCTGTTATGACTGGAGATGAAGGCCTCGTAAGGACATGAATTATTTACACATACACAAATAACTGACTATGTGCAGTCATTTCAGAACCTTGTTAAGTATTGTCGTTCAGTATTTTTGTCAGCAGTACTAGTTAATGAAACACATAACATTTAAAAACCACTTTTAATACATATATTTTTGATAACCCTGAAATTAGTAATTATAAATTAAATTTCTCCAGCCATCAAAACCCTCCTCTTTTCAAAGAAATGATTCGGGTACTTCTCACTAAGAGCAGCATGGAAAAAAAAACATTATCTACATCTCTGAATAAAATTAGCAATATCGTATCGATAGTAACTAGTTGTTTTTAAACGTATTTTCGCTGAATAAAATGACAAACCATTTATTAATTATTAATTCTACATTTATTTATATATTATACTCAATTGTTGTTCAAAATGCAATTTTCTTGTGCTGAAAGAGATATCAAATGATATAATCAGCTGCTATTCATTTTCTTCCATCCTGACATAGTTCCAGGCTTGCAACGTGCAAGCAAATAAATCTTGCATTACTACATTATTGTAATATCGCTAATTGTTTTAAGACCCATTTTTAGAAATCGCGAGGAATGTAAAAATTATACAAATGTGTAATGCATTACAAAATATATGATTTTTATCAGATTAAATATATCAACATTCCCTTCAAAGCTGGTAACTTGAAGTGTTATAAGTTTTTATAACACTGTGTTCACAAGCCTTGTTTTAAAGTATTACTTTTAGTATGAGCTGTTTAAAGAAACTTTTCAGATATCTTCAGGATTTAATTCCTCTTCTGAAAAAAAAAAAACATAACATAAAAGATAGTGATTTTTTAAAAAATATATTTGTTAGTGTTTATTATTTTTTCCCCAATTGTACTGATCTTTGGGGGGGAAAGTTTTAATCGATTTTTACTTATGTGGGTTGTTTAATTTAAATTTATCTATACAGGTGCGTTTTGTGTTCCGAAAGCAAAGCAATATCTGACATTTAATTTTTATGGTCTGGGCATTCTAATAACATTCAATTTGAGCACTGCATCTCGAGATATTTAATGTATTCAACTAGTTAGCTGAAAAGGGGGCGGTTGGTTATGTTAGGGTTATTAACTACTACTCGGCATATGTTCAAAGGCTTAGGCAGACAAGATACGGTAGAAGAAAAACTTGGAGTGTGATAGTCGTTCTTAAGCTTGAATTAGTTACACATACTACCTCGTATTTAAACTTTAAACCCTATGAGATAAATGCTGCAATGACGTAACTGTGCACATTAAAATGCCTCTGCTTGATACTGTAGATACAACGTGGGCTTACATTTTAGTTGTTGCTCTTCTACACCTGTGGTTTGTTTACTTTAGTGGTTAAATTATGTCTATAAAGCAACACAGCAAATATATTAAAGATATATCTTCAAAACTCTTAACAGTGTTTCAATATTAAATGCATTAACTGATACAGTGAAAGAACTAAAACTAAATTTATACCTCTGTGAGATAAGCGATGTAACTAAATATAATACACTTTGAAGACAATTAAATTAGCAACAACATACATCCCACAGTTTTAATAATAATGTCCTGCAGATCTTTCCGGCTGGTCGACAGTGAAAGCGTACGACAATTTGCAAATAGACTTTCCAATTATCACTCACTGCTCCAATTCGCGGCACCTAAAGCGGAAACCTAGTTTTCTTCAATCGTCATAAATGTTACGTTATTGCTTGCTACCAGTAACTTAAAAAAAAAAAAAGCAGGAAAACAAATGTTAGAATTTAAATAAAGCAAATAACGCCATAAATGAAAAAAATCTGAATTAGAGTGAGAATCTAACGATTGCAACTGTCTTTCCGTCAAAGTAGTTGTGTCCGCATTGAGGAGGCCAAGAAGAATGGAACCGCTGATTGAATCTGATGTAGTACGTTGGCAGGTCAAAAATTATGAGGTCATTTATTGGTGATCGGGATGGATAGTTAATTAAATTGATTATGCGTGGCCTATATGTAATATATGTGTTTGAGCTGCGAGGGCCGACCGTAGATCTCGACGCAGCTGCTGCAGACCAAGTTTTCCTCCTATAGACCTCTTCCGCTGAAATTGTGGAAGCTAAAGCTTGCCGGGACCGGGTGAGGGAATTATATGAGGTAAACGACAACAAATAACGCCACTTTGTAACCGATGGATTTATTGTTCAGATTCCAGTACCTGGGCGTTCTCTTGTCTCAGGTCGGACCACCAGGCAATGCACCATTGACAGCCGCGTAGATGTTTTATGCTAGCACATTGATGCAGAATTCAAAGTAGATGCTGCTGTGGTACTTTTTCAGCACAACACGATGATTCAGTCGAGTAACTCGCGTCTTAATTGATGATTGATTCTCGTCCATGCTTGATTTTATACCGCGGACTTAGGCTACTCTTCTTTGGATTGCCGGGAGACGCAGCAGCCGTACTGAACCGAAGCACTGAAGATTCCAAAGTGCCGGGGCCTTCAGCATGATTGCCGTTGCCGAGGTTCCTGTAGGCAATTAAAGAGATCAAGGATCGAAAGATAGTTTGTTTGGGCCAAGGTATATTTGGTGGTCGTACTCGAGTTGTACGGTTGCCTAACCTAAGTATTTTCATAATGTCCTTGGGGAGTGTGTAAGAAATGCATTTTCTAGGGACTCTAGTGATCTGACCAGTTCATTTGGGTAATCCGGGCTGTCTCTCTATGATATACGTGGTTATGTAGAATGTGGACTAAGAAGCGGGGGTCGGTATCGTACATAATCCTTAGCGCCCGGTTCTGCAGGATCGTGTCGGAGCCGCGGATCCCAAAATTTCACAGCCGTACAGAACCATCGCCGGCAGTTTTTGGGTCGGGATCATGGATCTAAAGCTCAGAATCGGACACAACTGCCGGAAAGCTAAATAGCCTTGCAGAACTTTAGCGAGCACATGTTCCCCAAAGGTCAGTAAGCGATTTAGCGCTACCCCAAGGATATCCCGCAGGCACTTAGGACGTCTGCTCTTAATAGCAGAACTCTTCTCCGGACTCTGTGGGGCAGTCTGTTGCTTATATACTTGATACAAAAGTAACGCTATAGGTTTCGCGCCCTTTTTGTGTCAGTCTTACTCATAGGTGTTGTTGACATCACTGATGTCATTCAATTCGCTATGTTATTTTAGCGAAGTTACTTAGCTTGAAGTTGGATTTTACATGGAGGCCATTCGTTAAGGCAATTACTTCATAACGATACATCAGGCGCTTTTACAAGCCATCTCTAAGTAGCTCCCATACCTGAAGGGTAACTATTCCCTACACTTGCATATCAGAGCTCATTAGCATCTATTGTCTGACTTCCAACATACCTGGCCATGGTCCAAGCAAGAGAACGAGTCCTTCCCGAACATCGCTGCAGTATTACATACTATTACATAAATTTAGCTGAAATAAAGCATTATACATACTCTGATCAATTCTAAACACTATAAAATCTTAGCTCTACACAAAATAATTAAGTCATTGAAGTTTCTTTAATGAGAAAGGCACAATAAAACTGTAGATAGTCGCGTAATTACTGATTCGAAAGCAGGCATGTTAATTACACCAATTATCCTATAAATGATGGTGTACCACGGACACCTTCGCGTTCAGAAGGCAATTTCGCAAAAATGAGCGTTTTATACAAGCAGTGCATGCAAGGAAAAAGCAAATAAATAAAAAAGATACACCTATAGGGAGAGGGGAGACAGATTTTTAAATAAGTTGTTTATTTTATTTGTTTAAAGTACAAGGTTTACAATAGCGGTGTTTTGCGAATATCGCGTAATCTATGGGTATGAAATGCACCGATACTAGTACGCCATACAGACATTAGATGGCCGTTGTAAGCAGAACAGGTAGCAAAAAACAGTGTTCGTTTGTTGTCAAATAGAGAAAGACATGGACAAGATGGAATGCGACTATCATGGGCAAAGACAGACTGCGTGGAAGGAAGGCACCAATAATGCAGAAATTCATAGACGTTAACTACGTTATGTGGTCAAGAAACTCTTGAATAGAAGACAATTTACAACTGGGTCGTTAGATTCACCAGCCGCAGGGATCTGCACACAAAACGTGAGCACTGGTCGTCCGTCAAAATCGCGATATTCCACGAACATTCGGATTGTGTCTTGTGGCTTCTAGGCGCATAACTTTGATAAATTGGAATGTGAAAAAGACCTCAGTCTCGCAACCCTGCACACCATTTATTCACGATGATTTGAATGGAAAAAAGTGTGAACACATTTGGTTCCACGGGACTTGACACAACTACAGAAGGACAAATGTGTAGAAGTCTGTCGTTGACTACTGGAAATGTATGACTTTTGGAGAAGCTGTGACTGACGAATCATGGTGTCATAGTATGAATATCCAATCCATGCCGCCCCAAGAAAATTCGTGTTGCCCCATCTGCAGGCAAGCAGATTTTTTTTGATTGATTTATTTATGGACGCTCTTTAACATCTCAGGTCATCAGCGTCCCATTCAACTCAGGGCGTGAAACGGCCGACAAATTTTGCTCAGAGGCCTCATTTTTCAGGCTTGAGGTTCTTTTTCGTGCCGTAAATGTACGACACGGTACCCACGGCTTTACTTCCCTTCCGAAGGAAGCCATACTTAGGATTTTTACGCCCGAAAAAAATCCATCGGTCCTGTCCGGGTTTAGCAGGCAAGTATTGTAACCACTACACTACCAGGACCGACGGGGCAAGCAGGTGATCCTATCCTTTTGGGACACTTCAAGCATATTGCTAATAGACTGGTTTTCTCAAGGAATGATTGTCAACTGAGATATATTGCGAGACCCTTATGCGCTTAGACGCAGGATTCAACAACGGCAAAAGAGGAAGCTGTCGATAGGAGTATTCCTCCCATATGACAATGCGCGGCCCCATATCACGACCGCAAAGTTGGCATCGCTCGAGCTCATTGCGCCGCACCCACCATATTCACCGGATCTCGCTCCATCTGATTATGTCTTATTCGATAACATGTAAGACTCACTGCGAGGTAGAAACTTTGGAAATAACGAGGATATTCAGGCAGTTAGCCATGGAGTGGCGGCATAGTACTCCCAAACAATGGTTTCACAACATCATAATGAAGTGACTAAGAAGATGGCAAGGTTCATTGAAGTTGGTGAGGAGTACGGAATCCCATGTGCATCGAATCATGTTGCATAATAAATAAGGTACAAAAACTACTATTATAAATTATTTTCGAATGCTTCTTTTTTTAAAAAATATGCAGACCTAATAATGTTAGTGATAATTTCCTGATGTGACCAAATATTTGATAATATAAGATAACCTTGAAAATATATTTAAAAATTATTCAAATGTGAGTGGAACTTCTGAAAATATTTATTATTACTAGCATGCAACACTTAATTAATTATTGTCATAGGTTTTATATTTTATTATTATTATTATTATTATTATTATTATTATTATTATTATTATTATTAAATTACAATAGATATACTGAAAACATTTAAAGTAGTCTGTGTGATAAAATATTAGATATTTAATAATGAAACTTTAACCAGAATTGCTAACACTAACCAATACAATCTTTTCTTTTTTAAACAATCAGGTTTAACCCTCGTGCTTTTAGTTAAAAACAGCGGCTAATGGAGAAGCTCTAAAATAGGCAGTTGTTACGTTATTTGTTGATTTAATAACTTGCCGAATTAATAAACGTTGAACTACTGGAATATTCCTATAGTGCTTTAAATTGGCTAAGATACTTCCTGTATACAAAGGAGGGGATCTAGATATTGCTGTGTCTATCTCATCAATATTTTCCAATAGTATTAATAATATCAATTATATGCGTCTTTGAAAATAATGGTCTTTTAACACTCCCTCCATCTTTGTCCATGCCATCAAGGGTTGGCCGAGGTGTTTTAGGAGCAAACTCATGAGCGGGAGGTTTGGAGTTTGATTCCCACCAGGACCGTCCTGACTTGGAGATTTTTGCAGGTTTTCCTCAGTCCTCATAAATGACAAATGCAGGGGAGGTACCCTAAAGTTAGGCCTGGAACGTTTTCTTCCTCAAAAAATCCTTTCCCAGGTTATAGTTTCATTTCATGTATCATCAGTAGTTAAAACGGGCACCTCTGTCCATGTCCAGGCAAAGTGTCCCATCTTCGTCATTCCCCACAACATGAACTCGGAAGGTTATAATGTTTGTTGATAGTGCATTATCAGCTTTCGCTAGACAGGGTTTATGTTATTTATCATGCAAAGGAAACAGTATTTAAAGTTTATTGGATGTGAATATCCGAGCATACACACGACTGTAGTTTTCCAGTATTTGAATATAGTACAGTTATATGTCATTACGACCACACAATTTGCAGTGAAAAGGTGCATTTTTAAAAGTTATTATACATTTTATCAACAAATAAAGCTTCTATTATTTTGCAAATTTCCGGAATGTAATGAAAACAGTGTTACGCAATTATTATTTAATAATGTGTGAAAAATATACATTTTAAAGGTATGTTTACATCCTTTATAGGTCAACGTTTAACTTCGTTTCTATTTCTTTTATTCTTTAACTGCATATAGACTTTCTATGCAATGATCATAAAACCTAAGTTTAAGAGTACGCATTTGGATTATGGTCCAAGTATAACAACTATGAATTCCTTTGCCACATGACAAATCTTTATTAATTTGCTGAAAAACGTGAAATGAGATCTTAGACACCAAACATAATTATCTGATCTGTGAAAGTTTAGGGATACTGCACGCTCTTCTCTTGTAGATCACTACCTTAGCATCTTCATTGTATTTTAAATAAAGTCCACAACCAACACAAATACCCAACTTTTTTCATATACTTAGATTTTGTAATGGATTTTGACACCTGTTTACAATAAAAATATTAATTTCATCCAGATGAGAATTAACCTTTATGTATATTCCTGAAAACTTCACGGACTCTTACATAAGAGAGTGCATCGCGTTTTATATTATTTTATTCTAATATTCTCTTTACCATTTCATTTATTGATTTAAAAAGAAATACAGCAGAGCGTCGATTATTCCAAATAACTGGGAAGGGCTATAATTAAAATATTATATTTTACAGACAACTGAACCTAGAAATAATAAGAGCGCATAAAATTTAAAGATTTAATTAAGGTAAAGTTGCAATTAAAATGCATTTTTTCTTCCCTCGAACTACATTTGTAGCACAATTTGAACATAAATTGTAAATTTTTAAAAATTTATATAATATCAGAGATAATGGCTCCTGCTATGGTTTATAACTTACTAGAGAACATTTCCCTATTCTTTTTCTTCGTGATTTAATTTTTGTTATTATATTTCCATTGCTAACACATTACGATTTTGTTTAATCCAAGACGCCATGCCTCGTAGTGTATACAGCTCGTTCCACGAAGCATAAGCACTTTAGCACAGAATAAAAGATATGACTTCACATTCTCAAATTGAACATTTTGATCGCATTTATTCGGATCATATGATGCAGCAGCTATGCGAGGAATAGTCACTTAAACCGATAAGTACTTCACGAAATAAAAACGATGCACTAATCTAACGAGAGATAGACAGATTTTTTTGAATTGGTTTATTTACGGACGCTCTTTAACATCTCAGGTCATCAGCGTCCTATTCAAATCAGGGCATGAAACGGCCGACAAATTTTGCTCAGGGGCCTCTCTTTCAGGCTTGAGATTCTTTTTCGTGCCGTAAATATACGACCCGGGACCCACGACTTTACTTCCCTTCCGAAGGATTGGGATTTTTACGCCCAAAAAATCCATCGGTCGTGGCCGGGTTCGAACCCGCGTTCTTGGGTGTAGGGTGTAGGAGGCAAGTATGGTAACCACTACACCACCAGGACCGACAGAGAGAGAGAAATAAATTATATAACTTAAAGACTCTATAGTGCTTGGTTGCAACCTGTTAAGTTGGTCAGATGTTTAGCGTTTGGGATTATAGGACGCCTCTGAGAAAATTTTATCGACCGTTTCTCACTCTGAATTGAATGGGACGCTAATGATCAGAAATGTTAAAAACGTTCTTAAATAAACCAAATAAATAAAATAAATCAACGTTTCGGATGACTAACATTATAAAAATACGCATTCTACTTTATGTATAGAAAAAAAAACAAGTTTTGTTTAAAAATAACAACATTAGAGGTAAACGCAATGTGAAAATAAATTATATTCATAAATATGGAGTGTTCTACATTTACATTTCCTAATGGATAATAATTTGTGTTACAGATCCACGAGTTAACGACTGGCCGTTGATGGACAGTCCGGTGCCGACGCTAGCCATGGTGACCGTGTACCTGTATATTGTTGTCATCCTGGGTCCCCGTCTCATGGCCAACAGGAAACCTTTCCAACTCAAAGGCGCTCTTATTTTCTACAATGCAATACAGGTCATCTTCAGCCTTGTCATGCTCTGGGAGGTGAGTTCATATATCTCACACTAACAATACTGTGTAACGTTCATATAAGTGTGCTCAATATGAAATAATACATAAAGGACCAGTCAAGGGTTTATGCGTGTTTCTCGAAGAGGAGAAACCTCTTGGAGGAGTGATGCAGTTGGAGATAAATAATATCAAATATTTAGAAGAAGAATGTTAATAAGAAAGTAATTAATATTTTCTCTATCTCATCTGAATTTTTATAGTAAATGTTGCTTTTTCGTTCGGGTACATCTGACATGTCTGTATACATTGTGTAACTTGGCTTCTGTTATTTCTGCGTTGCAGTTCAATGTTCTGTAGTTTAAATTCATAGAGCATATAATCTCATATACTTATCTTCGGGGTGCTCATATTTGACTCCGCTTCTCGGAATACCGGCTAACACTAGGAATAACAATCTACCAGCTTTAACAGTTTGACTCTCGGCAACAATTAGTTCCCTTTATGAGCTGCCATCTTTCCAACTCTTGCTCTTCATCTTGAGTTTACCTTGTAAAGTTTAGAGCCCATTTAAATCAGTGGGTTATTTTGGCGAGATCTTGCACTTTCAGTTACAGCATTGAAAAACTAGGAAAGGGTTTCACTAGACAGAAAAGTATGTCCCCAATCTTGAGAATTCAATGAGCATGTTAACAAACGCAAATTTTTAGAGACTGTTAGAAGCTGACTAATCAAAACGTATCATTTCGTGATTTGTCAAATTATGAATTACTGAACTTGAAACAAGATATCGCTTAGAAACAGCACAGCAATGTCGAGTTATGGACCAGTAGAGCGCACGACCACTAAGATAAACCAATCGTCGTCGTCAAGACGAGCGGGAGGTCTGGGATTCGAATCCCGCCAGGACCGTCCTCCCTGACTGAGGTTTTTCCAGGTTTTCCTCATTCCTCATTAATGGCAAATACCGAGGAGGTACCGTAAATTTAGGTGATGATTGTTTACGTCCTTTGTAACTTTTCTAACCTGAGTTAAGTTTTTGCTTTTTATTGTTGTAATTTAAAGTACTTAATAAAACGATCTTTTATTTAAATGGACATTCTTAATTTTAAAATAACTAAGAACAAAATATAATCAAACATAAAAGTGTCCGTATTTCCCCCCCCCCCGAGTGTAGGAAATATGTCGCCACATTTTTAGATGTTCAAGGTGCCTTTGGTAATTTATGGTGACCAGCTTTGTTTAGTAAGTTAAAATAAATTGACTGTCCAAATTTCATATATAGGCGCTTAAAGGATTACTGCAGAGGAAGAATTGCGCAAATTATAGGAAAAGGTCTAGTTATAAAACAGACTTTAACTAAAGTTTGTCCTCAAGGGTGGATGGATTTTGGGCCCCACTTTTTGGGACATTGGCTTTGAGTCATTTGCAAGAATTGGTGAAAATAAGAGAGGTTTCAAAGGTAATAGTATATGCTGACGACCTTATGATCATTGTTGGGGTCTATAAACCTAAATCAATTGGAAGAAAAATCTAAGAAAATAACTGAAGCCGCACAACATTGGTGTGAGTCAGTAAAATTAAAAGTTGCGCCAGAAAGGTCTACCTATATAATGCTAAAAGGGAAAATGAAGAGAAACCCAATTATTCAAATAAATTATTAAAAATACCGAGCGATTTGGCTTAGGTAAAGCGTCTGAAACTTGTATTAACAAACTGATTTAAGATTTGTTCGAGGTTTTCTTTAGGGTGATTTTCCTTCACTATAAAATTCCAGTTAAAAAATCGGAATGCGTTGCAAGGCACGTACCAAATTATAGCAAGGAATAAGATGGACAGCACTTAACAATCATGAGTCATCCATTATAAGACGAACAGAGTTAAAGCAACAGCAAAGTAACTGTGTTAGTAAAACGATTCTTCGTGGGATGCTTTTAATTCTATTATAGAAAAGGCAAAAAGTAATTCTGAGTTAATCATCCTTGTTCATATTTTGTAAGGATGGGTGTTTTCCTATCGAGGTTATTACTTACGTACCATCAACAACCAGGGCTCTAGAAAGAGTTAGAAAAGTGAATAATGAAGTAACGTATTGTATTTCAGCCTCGGCAGATATCTGCTTTACAAAGAAGAATGCTGTACAATGACGCTGCAAGGGCAGACAAACAATGTAAAGGTAATAGAAAGTTTTTTTTTTCTTTTTCCGCTATTCCAGCTGACCTTGGCATATATTTATAATGTCATCAAGTCATGTCTTCGTTATCTGTATTCGGAAACAAATGAAGAGGCGCAAACAGAGCGCCGCTGAATTCGTAACCAATGATCAAAGACAACGCCACGTGTCTGCGGCTGTAGTACCTTGCCAACGGCCTTCAAGTGGTTAACAGGTTGACCTTGAGAGAAAGCGCAGGTGAAAGTCAATTTGATGTCTGCTCGGAAACGGATGTGGGTCAGAGCCATGGCTACGCAGTTGCGTCATCATAGTCGGTCACCCCAAAGTGACGGATGACAAAGCATCTTCTCGTTTCTTGACGAGTCTTTTCAATCTCATCTCCCATTATCAAGTAGAGGGTAATCGCTTGTCATCATGCAAACTGAAAACATGCACTGCGATCTTTTCAACCTAGTTCATATTTGTAAAAATGCAGATTTATCATTAAAAAGTCCGTCAGGATCCGGAACAGACCTAAAATTCGTTAAGTCGATGATGATCATTGCATTATTGCTTGATATTCTGGTCATGACAGATATTTTTAAATTCGAAATTTATTAACTTGAATAAAAAATTTGACACTTCATAGATGCTTTAGTTTGGGCAATAGTTACTAATTCGCAAAATATTAGAAAATGATTTATAAAATTAAAATTCACATAATTGCTTGGAGCAAAGAATTATAAAACAATACTTATGACGGCTCGATAATTCCATGCAGAAATAATGAAGAGACGACCTCTTTGAGAGAGAGAGAAAAAAATATTTATTTCGAAACATAATCTCCGAGATTACCTTCGAGCAAAATGTTACAGACACCAGATGCAAAATATGACACTAACATTTTGGGTTGCAGAGGTGTAAAGAGGACTCAGAGGAATTGGCCTGGCTCAATATGGCAATGAGGCAATGTAAATAATCAAAACGCATGGAAGAAGTTTAGAACAAAGCTTGCGGGTTCAATATACAGGAAACCAAGGCAGAATGTAACAAGAAAGTTTCCTTGCGCCTATCGAATTAAATTTAACTGACATGGGGTAAATATATGCTCGTTCTAGGGAGAAAGGCGAGATCAGGAATGATCTGGCTTAGATTAAGAAGTTGGAAAGCTCAAAAACTAACGGAATGATCTAGTAGGAGAATGTGCTCATTTTATGGAAGGGATGAGGGATGGGTACATATTCTGGCCGAATATACTCACTGGGAACACTGAGAAAAACGCTGGTTCCTGAAAAATATTTAAGACAATTAGAGGACGATTGGCATGCTGGGATCTGTTTGTGAACCAGACAAAATGGTTGATTATGGGCATTTTGCTAGCCAAGTGCGCGAAGCTAGAAACAATTTATTTTCTAGTTAAAAAGCAATAACTAGAGTAATTATAAATAATGTAACATGTTTCCATTCATATATATATAATGAAACATCGTTCTTCACATTTTAATGTTTATTTATTAATGTTGTTTAATTTATATTGTTATTTGTTCCTCTTTCTAATTGTATATCATACTTAAGCATATACGGTCTACGACACATACATAAAATATATTTGTAATGTGTATAATAATAATAATAATAATAATAATAATAATAATATACCTACTTCTATAAAGATTATTTCAGCGATTTTATAATTTATTCCATTCCTAAAATACGATTTCTTCAGACTTGAAAAACATGCATTTGTTTTAATGAACAGGGAACCGAATCCGGAGAGTAAGGTGCGTGAAGAGAAGGATTTTATAGCTTAAGTAAAACAATCGCAATCGCACATTGTGTGCAGGCGCGTTATCGTGATTTGTCGACTGTTACATACAGTCTCCGAAATTTATTTGAATTCGTTTAAACAATTCGAAATTCTGCTCATATGCGACAACTCGTTCTCTTTTTTGATCGATCGCTAGCGAATGCCCTGCCCATCCCGCCGATAGCTTTTTCATTTTTAAGTGACTGTACAAAATATTGTGCAGCCGATATCCAGAAATGCCCACAGCTTCAGCAATCTTCCGCATCTTCAGTCTCCGGTTGCTCAGCACCATGTCGTGAATTTTTTCTATTATTTCTGGAGTCGTTATTGATTTGGTTTATTTATGGACGCTCTTTAACATTTCAGGTCATCAGCGTCCCATTCAATTGAGGGCGTGAAACGGCCGACAAATTTTGCTCAGAGGCCTCTCTTTCTGGCTGAGGTTCTTTTTCATGCCGTAAAGTACGACACGGGATTCACGACTTTACTTCCCTTCCGAAGGAAGCCATACTTAGGATTTTTACGCCCGAAAAAATACATCGATCCTGTCCGGGTTTGAATCCTCGGTCTTGGTTTAGAAAGTCTGTATGGTAAGCACTACACTACAAGGACAAACTTTTCTGGAGTCGTTAAGTTCACAGGATATCTTGTGACCAGCATTAATCTGGACATTGTGGAAACAGCATATACCAATGCTCTTGCTATAATAGCGATGATAATAATTGGATGGTCCGCTGTCTATGAATGACTATTCACCATCTGTGAACGTTTTGAAGAAAAACAGTGCAAGCAGCTGGAAGGTGAATTTTCTTTGGCCTGCAGATGAGAACACAAAAATTCAAAATTCTCTTTCGCGAAAGTATAAGTGGTTTACAGCCATCATTCAAACACTCTCTTTATCTCTCGCTCCCGTTAACAAGAGCATTTCATCAACGTGTAGTGAAACCAAGCCTGCACATTATTTCCAGGACGTTATTAATTTGGCTAATCTGAAAAAACACTTGCTCGTTACTAGTTCAATTAAGACCAGCACAAAACTTACGTTGCGAAATAATTTACCGTGTGGTTAAAACATTTTGATGGATTGCAATATTAGCAATATCTGAACGATCTTGCCTTCCGCATTGTTGCTGCCTTCACAAGTTACATAAGTTATCTGTTTTGATTCATGTAACTTAATCGTCCAGAAGAAAAATGGTGCCTACAAATTAGGCTATTGGGAGGAAAGTGCAACACAAAATTTAAAAGTTTATTACACAGTGTCCCATTTACCTGGCTCACCCAAAATAAAAGTATTTTCTAATGAAAATTGTTTCAAACAAAAGTATTTGAACATCATGGGAAATTTCTCGCTAGGGTATACTTTTTATTTGTATCTCCGTTTATGTCGGTTTTAGTGGTGTAGTGGTAACTATACTTGGTTTCTAAACTCAAGATCGCGGGTTCAAACCCGGCCAGGATCGATGCATTTTTTCGGACGTAAACATTCTAAGTATGGCTTCCTTCACAAGGGAAGTAAAGCTGTGGGTCCCGTGCCGTAATTTACGGCACGAAAAAGAACCTCAAGCCTGAAACAAGAGGCCTCTGAGCAAAATTTGTCGGCAGTTTCACTCCCTGAATTGAATGGGACGCTGATGACCTGTTATGTTAATGAGTGTCCATAAACAAAACAATTAAAAAAAATCTCCATTTGTACAGAAGATAGGGATAGAACTTTATTATTTTTTTTTTCGGCAACATGTTTTATTCAAGAAAACGTTTACCCTCTATTCAGAAATGTATCACTTTTGTCAATACAACAGTAGATATGCAAACGGTAAGTACACAGTTATTGAAGGAACGGAATTGTTTACTGTCTTGGTTGTACAAATTACTTACCAAATGTAGTACTGTAGTAGAGTTCTGGGATTTGTTTATAATTTCCGATTCACGTAAACACAGGTACCCCGAGAGGGATGGGGGTGGGTAGGCCATCTCCCTCATCCCTCAAATTGTCTTTGCTTTAGCTTACATACCTGTGTACTGTAGTCGTTTGTCAGAGCAGAGTTAGTACTGAGCTATTGTGTCTACATTAAGATGTACACACATGAAGAGAAAGTAGAAATGCTGCTGAGTTAGTGGATAGCACTTTATTCAATTTCATTATTGAAGCGGTTAAATGATTTAGTCAAACAAACGTACTGTAGTGCTAGTAAATAAAAGAAGTTATACGTTTATGATTTTCATATCTGCTGTTTCCTTAGTTAAGATGGTACATTGTGATACAATTTTGAAGAGATTTTGGAGAGAGTAAGTGTATTCTGGAATAAAATGTACATGGTGCCATTCGAAGAAAAAAAAAAACCAAGTTCTAATTCGTATGTTCTGCATTAATGGAAATACAAAAAAGTACACCCTCAATAAGAACTCGCCCAGAGTGTTAAAAAACCACCCTTTTTTGAAACAATTGTCATTTGACGCATCAGAAAAAATGTTGTTTTGGATGAGCAGGATAAATGAGACATTCTGTATATTTCATATAACGCCATACAATATATATATTTTTTCTTTGCTTCTTCCAAGTTTTAATCTAATCTTTCAATGTGCCTTTTGTACACATTTATTTGCTACATTATATGCAATACGAAAAGAGCATAACAAATGAACGGT